>JAJJWW010013944.1:0-88080 GCA_023531295.1 Papaver armeniacum
GGAAAGCCATGATAACCATGCACACATGCATCATCCATCACCATGGGAGGATGAACAATGTTATACTCCCCAACCCCTTGTATGCAAAATCACTAATGGAAAAGCTCATAGAGCAACACAATGATATACTTGGATGGAAAATGCATGATCATCCCTTCTCTAGTGAACCATGTGCACAACCATGTAATGATCATTCATATGAAACATGCATACCCACTAGTGAAGACTCCCCTTCTATGCCTACTCATGCAACTAACACTGAATATGAACCTAATCTAGAGGTAGATGAGTACACTGGAACTCAAATTTTGAATGGGGAGATGAATTTTTGTTATGATGATGATGATGATGAATATGAGGAGCATGTGTATTTTGAAAATGTAGTGGAATCTTTAGGTTCGAGACATTAAGTGTCTCTTCGTGAACCCTATGAATGATGCTTCTTCTAATATTCATACATGTGATGCTTTGATTTGGGATCTGAAAATGAGAATGCTGACACCAATGATCTTATGCATGAGATTGAACTTTTGGATAATGATGAGTATGACATGGAGAGTGATGAATTGTTCTATGCAGGTGAACATGATCTACCTTCTTCTGACCTTAGGAAAGTGTGTGATGGTGCAAATGATTTTATACATGAAAACAACTTAGATGTACCTAATCTCTCTCCTAAGTCACAAATTGAATCTCCTCCACCAAACCTAGGTGTAGTTTGTAACAAAATTGCAAAACCAACTTTTCTGAAAATGCCTAATCTAGGCCTAGAACTTTGTGCTTCCCAAGTCCTATTGGACGATTTTGCATCAAAGTATGACACCTTTAGGGAGCCACAGTTGGAATGTGTATGTTCTTTTTGTTCTTAGCAAAACTCATTTTGAGTTAGACCTTGTGCATGATATACCTTTAAAATTGCAAGATTTTGTGCTTTCAAACACACCTGTTGACAAGTTTAGGTTTGGGGGAAACTCATTCACATATGTAGTCTTACTTGCACTCTCATATTATATTTGTGTAAGACTCGTTGATGTTTTCGCATACCGTCTTTTGGGTTGATCCTCAACTCTTTAGACTGTTGGTGTATGGTGAATTTTCATTGTATATAATCCAGTAGGACTTGTTAATTTTTCCTTCTTGCATCGGTTGAGTTTTCTTGTGCATATATTGTGCTAATCCGATATGATCTCCACTGAGAATGTTGGATGCTAGCCTTGACTAGTGAAGCTCTAACCTTACTCCCGCCGACATCCGGTAATCTCTTCCCTTTTCTCTTATCAAAGCATAGTTCTCTTGGTATGTGATTTGTTTAAATTTTTTTCTATATTGTCGACACATTGAGGACAATGTGTGATTTAGGTTTGGGGGGTGCATTTTCATTTGCATATAGAGTTTTTAGTCTTTTTAATCTTTTATGTTCAAAAAAAAAAAAAAAAAAAAAAAAAAAAAAAAAAACTCTCTTTTTGTAAATAAAACCTCCAACTTTTAGAGATTTTAGAGTCACTAGCATGCTTCTAGCTACGTTTACATAGAGAGTCTGACCGAAATAACAGAACTTGGAAGTACTGGAGAACACAATCGGGTTCCTTAGTTGATTAGAGCGTTAAAGTTGGATTTAACCATGCTTGGGAGGGCGAATTAGGTGTTGTTTAGATATTCGGTAGTAGAATTGTGATCAACCATAGTGGAGACTACCCATTTTACATCAAGTGAGGCACCAACCTTCATTTTTTGCAACTTTCTAGAAAAGTCGTTAGAGTGTGTGTCACCGTATGTCAATTCCGGGTAGGAATGGTGAGCTACCCAACTTCGTACCACTTTCAGCACTACTTTTGATCTCTTGAGTGCTAGTTTTTGTCAATCATGAGGGTGACGTTTAGACTAAGTCTTATGGGCTAGATTGGAGGTGCTAGATTAGCACTTAAGTGTTGCAATTCAAAAAAAAACGTAGCAAAAAATTTAACACTACTTCTCTCTCGTACCAGTTGCTAGCATGTGAACTAGCATGCTAGATAGTTACTGTTGAATGATTGACGCTTGAAAAACTACCTTTTCGCGGAATGGTTCAGCAACTGAGGGTTTATTTTTGATCTCGATCACTGAGATTTAAAGCGCTTGAATGGTTTACTGGGTCTTGAATGGTGGTTATTTGGTGCGGAATGGTTCAGCGCTAGGCTGACGTGCACTGCTAATCTAGCAGCTAGATTAGCACTCCCATAAGACTTAGGAGGTAGTCCTGACTGCTAATCTAGGTGCTAGACTAGCATCCCATAAGACTTAGTCTTAAAGATGAAAACTCCTTCTAAATATCGATTTACAGTTAGCATCACTCTCTCTCTCAATCAACAGACCCATCGAAACACATCATCGTCAGCAAACGGAGCATCATCAGAATATTTGAAGAAAAGTTGATATAGTCCAAGGTTACATACAACAAAGAAAAATAGGATGAGAATTAATGAAGTTTGTGAAAAATTGAGTTTTATTGTTATGATAAAAAAAAAAAAAAAAAAAAAAATTGTGAAGTTCAGAAGTTCGTCATCAACAATTGAAGACCGAAGACGTTTCTATGGTTCCTATGAGAGAATGATGTTAATTGCCGATCGGGTGAAAAGGTAAGTGAGTACTCCCATCCTTGCTAATGGTTGATTTCCTTTCTTAGAGATCATCAGAAAAAGATTCTTTTTGTCCACACTTCTGTGGAGTCTCCAGAAATTATTTCGGAAGGTTATCCTTCTTACCTACAACGTGTGCGGGATTTCTCTCTTTATTCCTCGCCCGCACACATGAGAGACTAAAAAGCGGTCTTTTTGAGTGCAATTATCATAAAACCCTATTGGTGAGGCGAAGTCGAGGCTTATGATCACAATCGAATCCGAATTCTTTCATATGGTATGGTTACTTCTCGCTCAGCACTTAAGGATGAGAATGCGTTCTTTGGTAGTTCTAACTCCGTGTTACTAGCATGCAGAAACTCTATGTCCTCATAGCTCCTTGGATGCGTGAGACTCTTTTACACTCTGAAGTTGGAGAAGGTTTTGTGGGTACACCTCTGGTAAACCCTCACGAGACTACAACTCGTCCACTAGGGACACCTAGGGGTTTAAAGGCTTAGTGCATACGCTAAATGCATTCGAGAGACTGCGCGACAGGGGGGTATAGTTAGGATTTCTTAATTTTGTTTCACTTGAGGACAAGTAAAATTCAGGTTTGGGGGTATTTGATGAGTGCCAAATATTGCATATTTATACACCTTTTTATTGGCATTTAACTCATCTTTTGTGCTCGTAAATCGAGATATTATCCCCATTCTCGTATTTTCCTTGTTTTCAAGAATAAATATTTGTACTAATTAATTTTGTGTTTTTAGGTAATAAATAAAGTTCTGAGAAATTGAGGAGCCAAAAGAGCGAAGAATTGGAGACAAGCGTCTATGGAGCATAAAGCCAAAGCCCGCGCACGCATCAGTTGCAACCCAACTTACAAGACATGGGCTTGAGCTAGCCATGACCCGGATCCGAGCCCATCCACCCCGAGCCGTTGAGATCTCGCCTAGCTACATCCTACGGTCGCTCCTTCACTCACATCAGTTCTCGCTGCTCCCGCTCAACACCAAATCACCACGATTCTCCCTGAGCCGTTCAGATCTCCCTCAGCTAGATCCAACGCTCGCTTCAGCTTTCGCATCGTCTTCTCGCTGCACCCGCTCAACACCGAATCGCCCTATACCTATACCCAGTCGAGCAAACCCATTTCTTCTTCCATCTTATCTTTCTTCTCCCACGACTCCACAGAGAAAAACCCATACTTCTTCTTCTCCTCCCATACCCGTGCAGAGATCATCACCACCATCTCTTTCTCCTGTCGCCTTCACCACTACCTCCTGCTCCGCTACTCTCTCTCAAATTATCTCTTTCATAGCTTCTCATCACCCTAGAAGCTAGGTTAGAGATAATTAGGGTTAGGGTTTCACCAAACCCCATGCATGGTCGATTCAGAGGTCAGAGACGAGACATGACAGCGATTCAGAGGCGATTGGAGAATGGGTTTGCATTTATTTTATGTTTTGAAGAGATTTAGGGTTATGAATTTGGCATGTATAAATAGAGTTGTGTGTGGGTGTGTAGAAACTTATGCCTGGGCTAGCCAGAGCACCAATTTAGGTTAATTTATGTTTGAATCATGTTCTAAATCAAATTGTTAGGGTTTAGATGAAACCCTAACTTGTCACTGTGTTCTCATACTCCATGTGTATTCTTGAATGCTTAATTATTTTTAAGATAGAATTTAATCTTAGTATGTCAACACTTTGCTCTCACAGTGTATGCCATGTATGCACTGTAGTTAGAATATCTCTGCGTTGATGATGCTGCAACTCAAGCTTTAGTAGACTATTATTGATCCTCAGATTAGTTGTGCTTTAGCTAGACAGCTAATGCTGGATAGATACCTTAGTTGTTATAAAAACTATCAATCGGAGAAACACCTTAGAGATAGGGAAAATTTGACACTTCTCCCCTATCTGTCATAAGGACAAGAATTGCATCATTAGTTGAGGACAGAGTGTAGGTTAGTGGTGGATTTGAAGACCCTAGCATCCCCATTATCATTGTCTCATATCTTGTTTTATTGTTTCAATCACTACTGCAAACTCAGTCGTATCGACACACACCAAATATTTCTGTCACTGCTAGAATTCAGTTAGAGGAAGCCCTTGATCAACTCTACAGCACCACAAGTCTCTGTGGATCGACCCGTATTTGCCCTGTTTTACTTTGTAGACACCGTGCACTTGCGGTTTAACATGTAGGCATAAAATCAAACCACTTTCCAAGCCTACCAAAGACCCGATTGAATCTCCCTAAAAGACGCCGAAAATTCAACCCATATATCTGCCATTCACACTAAAAAAATTCCCGCCAAAAAGATCAATTCAAATGTTGAAGATGACCTGCCCCTTATCCTGTTCTGGTGTGCCAATAGTAGCTGCTCTGGAAATGGGTTACCCCTTAGTAATTGAAGTGCCCCTTATCCAAAATGTGGATGCCAAATAACAATTCCTCCGGGTGCTTTAGATAACTTTTCGAGCCGATTTTTCCAAAAATGTTTATTGGCCAAAAATACCTACACACACATAAAACACCATAATAAGTACAAAAATGAGAACTATCAATATATAGAATCGAGACAATTTAGACACAAAAATGTGTCTATCAGTAAGCCTGAATTTGTTCTTCAAATTGCCACAATGTAGTATCCTTTTCCCAAGAAGCTTCGGAGTCAAGGCAACCCTTGCCACTTAATCAGAAAATAAGTTCTCATATTCTTCTTGCTTAGCCCCTCACATCGATCATCAAGTATAGCCTCAACTTTCTTGTCGAATTGTGATCTGATTAATGGTGGTGCACACTTCGCTTGTTATCTCGAAGCGTCCAGCAAATCAGGATGGTATTTCTTTAAGAAGCTGACATGAAAAGTGGGGTGCACTTTCAACCTTTCCGGCAACTCAAGTCTGTAAGCCACCTTACCAACTCTTTTTATCACTTCAAAGGGACCATCATATCTTGGAATTAGGCCTCTATGCACTGTCTTGCTAGAAATCTTCTTCCAAATCTGGGGTGTTAGCTTTAACAACACCATGTCTCCCACCTCAAATTCCACATATCTGCGATGAAATCAGCATACTTCTTCATTCGTCTTTGCGCCTTGGATAAACTATCACGCGCCTGATCTGTCATCTCCGTTTTTGACCTTGCATAACGATAAGTTGTTAGACAAGAACCTTGCTTCTTAGCCTTTGGCACCTCATGAGGGGTTAATGGTTGCTGGCCTGTCGCTGACTCGAAAGGACTCAACTCTATTGATGAAATCTTGTGCAAATTGTAACAAAATTGGGTTGTATCCATCAACGCCACCAAATTTCCATGGCTTGTCGTCACATAATGACGCAAATACTCTTCTAGCAATGCATTTATCCGTTCCGTCTGACCATAGGTTTGGGGGTGATTGCTAGTAAAAAACTTTAGTTCGGAACCAAGCATTCCAAACAAGGCGGTCCAAAACCTGCCTGTAAATCGTGAATCTCTATCACTCACAATATCTCGAGGAAGTCCCCAATACTTCACTACATTCTTGAAGAATAGATCCGCTGCAACGTCTGCATTACAAGAATGGGGACAAGGAATCAATGTAGCATACTTCAAAAAGCGATCAACGACGACCATTATCGAGCTAAAGCCTTGCACCTTTGGCATCCCGTTAATAAAGTCCATCGACAAGCACTGCCATGGCTTGTCTGGAATCGGCAAAGGTTGTAGCAATCCTGCTACGTTTCTCCTTTCCGTCTTATCCAATTGACACACTAAGCATGTCTTCACATACAACTCAATATCTTCTTCCATCTTAGGCCAGTAATAGGAACGGGCTATCAAAGCATGCGTTCGTTCCATGCCTGGATAACCAGCCCAAATGGAATCATGCGTCTCTCGCAAGAGTTCCCTTCTCAGTCCATCTGAATTAGGTACATTAATTCTTCCTCCTTTGGCGTAAATGACCCCATCATCTAGACAATATCGACGAATGATCCCATCACAGATCTGCTTAGTCAGGCGCACACATGCTTGATCATTCTTCGTCTCTTATTTGATTCGAGGCAACAACTCTGCCTCAATCATGGTCAGTGCCGCAACTTATTATGCCACCAACTTTCTGCTTAACGCATCTGGCACATAATTAAGCCTTCATGGCTTATGCTCGAACTTGTAGTCGAACTCGCTCAAAAAGTCAAGCCACCTTGCTTATTTTGGCGATAATTTCTTATGGATGGAAAAGAACGTAATGGCCACATTATCCGTACTTATGATGAAATAAGTTCCCAACAGATAATGGCGCCACGTTCTTAGGCAATGTATCACTGCCAATATCTCTTTCTCATGCAAAGTGCATCTTCCTTCAGCATCGTTAAGCTTACGACTCTCGCAAGCCACTGGATGGCCATCTTGCACCAAGACTCCCCCTAGAGCCCTGTCTGAAGCATCAGTGTGCACTTCAAATGGTAAATCAAAGCTAGGCAAGCGAAGAACTGGTTCTGTCGAGACCGCTTCCTTCAATGCATCGAATGACCGCTGACACTCGTCAGTCCATGCCCATGATTTGTCATTCCTCAACAAATCTATCAAAGGGGCTACTTTCTTTGAATAGCCAACTATGAAGCGTCGGTAATAGTTAGCTAAACCCAAGAAAGAACGAAGCTCTACAAGCTTCTTTGGCTCAGGCCAATCCATAATGGCCTCTACCTTTTTCTGGTCCATATGTACGCACCCTTGCGATATCACATGGCCAAGGAAAGTAATTGTGGTCTGGGCATACTCATAATTTTCCTTATTCACATACAAACTTGCTTCTCTAAGCTTTGCAAACGCTTTGCGAAGATGCATCACATGCTCTTCCAAAGTCTCACTGTAAATGACTATGTCATCCAAGTATACCACTACAAAGTGGTCAATGTACTCAACAAATACATCATTCATCAGGCTACAAAATGTTGCTGGAGTATTCGTCAAGCCGAATGACATTACACGGTACTCAAATGAGCCATACCTTGTTACCATTGCAGTCTTTGGTTCATCTCTTTCTGCTATGCGCACTTGGTAATAACCTGAGCGCAAATCCAACTTGGTGAAGAATTTATCCTTGGCCAACCGATCAAACAAGTCTGTCACTAGCGGAATTGGGTACTTGTTCTTCACAGTTAGCTTGTTCAAATCCCTATAATCAACACACATACGAAGCGAGCCATCTTGCTTCTTTTGGAACAGAACCGGAGCACCAAATGGAGCTTTAGACGGTTGTATGTAGCCTGGCTCCAGCAGTTCAGAAATCTGCTTGCGCATATCCTCAAGTTCTAGTGGTGACATACGATATGGTGCTTGCGCAGGCGGCCTCGCCCCTGGCACCAATTCTATCATATGATCGATCCTACGCCGTGGTGGTAGCGTCTTAGGCAGTTCTGCAGGCATTGTGTCTGCAAACTCTTCTAAGACCTCAGCTATTCCATCCTCAACTTCTACTACCTTTCCTTGTTTGATCTCAACCAACACACATAGGAAAGTAGCCAAGCCTTGGCGCATACCTTCGTTCACCTGAACCGCAGACAAACATGGCTTAAGTGTCTTGTCTGGTTCACTTTGCCTCACCATAGAGACAAAAATGGGTATTGAGGGTGCTGTATCAATATCCCATTTCTATGAGGTAATGACGACGCCTTCGCCGCACAAAATAAATCCATGCCCAAAATCAGGTCATCATCATCCATGACCATCACTAGAAAATCTAGTTTTCCTTTTCATTCTACAACTTGCACATCTGCAGTGCGAACTCTCCCTCGACTGGCTTGTGGTTATGCGTTAACAGTTTTGATGGTGCTAGCCGCGCTAGTAACTGTTAAGTTCAATGCCATGGCAACATCTGGATGCATAAAGGACTTGGTAGCACTGGTATCAGCCATTGCTAATACCCTTTTTCCATTGATCTTCACATTAATTTACATCAGTCCAGAAGACATCTTATTCTCTTTGTGTGCTTTGGTCCCTAGCAAACGACTGATATTGCGATGTTGGCCCCTGCCAACATCATGTTGAGCCTTCCCAACATCGTGTTGGCACTTGCAGCATCTCTGGTACCCTTAGTGTGGTTATGATATGTAGAACAACTCATTTCACCCTTATCAAGTTATTCTGAGGTCATCCTTCTCGTATGGTCATTGCTTGCAGATTATTGAATATAATGGTCACATACCCTGAATGCAAACTTTTGGCGTGATCTTCGACTCGACTTTCCCATGCCTTACACTCTTAGTGTGGATCCTACACTTCAAATGCAATTCGCGACAAACTTTAAGAACAACAACGAAGTCAATCAGCCTTCTATATTTCAACGTGAACAGAGAGACCCTTAACCAGGGCTCTGATACCCGAATTGTCACAGGTTCGCAACACCCAAATGCAAAACCAACTTGACAATGACAATTATGATCCACATCACAATCTTAGCCAACTTCGCACTTAGCCAATACTTCAATTTCTGGACTAATTCTCTATTCAGCCCATACTAAATAGAGGTTCTGCTCACAAATCTTCCAAGCCTTCAACCAAATACACATTTTCCGCTTGATGCATAAATGTAAGCCAAAACAAGGGAAAAATGCACCAACAGAACTTAACTTTAAACTAGGCCTTAGCCTTTTATTTATTGCACACTTAGGGTTACAAACTCTTCTTGTTCCGGATTACCCGATCCCTTCACAAGATCAGGCTTATATAGCCTTACAAAAGCTATTTACAAGTAACTGTCACGCAATTACAAATTTACTTTTTATGCCAGGCAGTTAGCCAACCGTGCCAACTGACGCCACTATACTCTAAAGCTAAACAAACAAGTCCTAGCCTTCAGTTATGCATAAAGCAACTCAACTTCCGTGTAACCAACTCGAAAACCGTCAAGGCCATGTGCCCGGCACATGTCATCTCGCCTTTGGCATAATGATTGTGTTTGCCAGCCAGAGTAGCGCAATCATTGTTGAGCATCATTCTCCAACGATGAAAGTCTTGCTTGCATGCATGTACGCCTCATGCATACAGTTTACTTACCAAACTCATTTGGCATCTCTTGACACTAATCTCGCGTCATTGGCCATGTCCAAACCCTGTTTGGCACATGCCATTGTCTAGCTGCAACTCAGACATGCACTCTGCATATATGACACTTTGGCCAAGCCACTGATAATGCACAACAGTTGCGCATTTTCACTTGGACACTTGACAGCCATGTCATACATAGCTTTAACCAATCTTGTTCTTTCATATTATTTGGTGAAGGCGCAACTGATGCTTGTTTTCTATAAGCTCCTTGTAGATTGAATTAGTGATGAATTTACCACATTTAGTGAGAGACCATCTTAGTTTGTCTTGGCCTTCAGCTGGAATTCTTATGGATTTTATCTTCTGAACAACACTCTGATCCAAATATTGGTTAAGAGCATTAACATCCAAGTCTTTGAACTTTTATCAATAAATTCAGAACCCTTTACACCCTTTCTTCCTTGAATTTGAATGCTAACATGACCAAGAGTACTATCATTTTGTTTATCCAGTTGTGATCAAAAGCTTTAACTGAAGTACCATCACGGATTTCCCGTACGTAATGTTCTTTAACCAATTTGAGGCCATGCTAGATGATATTCCATGCCCAAGAAGCTGATTTTTTTTGAAGTGTCATCAACTAGTGGATCTTTTTTTGAAAAATAAATTTCTTTAAGAACTTGAACCCATTTGGTTGTTCGCTGAGTCACCATCCTCCAAGCTAGTTTCGTAAGCATTACAGAGTTATACTTTATACAATATTCCTTGAATCCAAGACCACCATATCTCTTTGGATTACTTATAGAAATCCATGATTTTGGGAAGAAATATTTATTTTTCTTCTTATTTCAGAAATAATTTTTTTGTTTTCTATTTATTCTGTCATGAATTTTATCAGGATGGAAAAATATACTCGTCTGGTACTGAGCTGTTGAACTTAAAGAAGTCTGAATCTGTGTTTCTTTTCCTGCCCGACTTATGAGTTTTCCTTGCCACCCTTGAAGCATGTATAGATTTTTATCAACGGAAACATCTGCATATTGGTCTTTATCTCTGGAAGTATGGAAGTAATTAGATTGATACCAAGATATTTTTCTTTTGGATCCACTTCCTTCATTTGAAATTTTTTAGAGATATTTTGACAAGCCTCTGGACTCAAATTATTACTAAAAAATATATTTGATGTACCTAAGTTAATCATTTGACCTGAAGATGAAGTAAATTTCCGAATGATCTGAATAAGATTTCTGATAGGTCCTCCATTAGCCTTTGTAAAGAGAATGCAAATCTGCGAAAAAACATATGAGAGATGGCTGGCTCAAATTTTGCGGGTATGACATGACTAATTAATTTATCTTCATATGCTTTGGTGAGTAATCTTCTGAATCCTTCCATACATAAGATAAACATATATGGTGAAATTGTGTCAGACTATCGTAATCCTTTATAAGGAAAAAACATTCTCAAGAGGATAACCATTTATAGGATTATTGAGATAGAAGAATTACTGATACAATGATTGATAAGATTGCACCATTCAGAAGAAAAACCCAAATGCTTCAGAATTTGAAGAAGAAAATCTGACTTTATTCTAACAAATGCTTTAGCCATGTCTAATTTAACTCCAACAATACCATGAAAAGCTTTAGTTTTTTTATAAAATGAACCATTTCTTGAGCTATGATGACATTGTCTTGTATGTTTCTTCTTGGAACATAAGCAACTTGCCAAGGGGAATAATTTTATGTAGCAGTGACTTAAGTCTTGTGGTTATTATCTTAGTTATGATTTTATATGATATATTGCACAGACTTATAGGTCTCAGATCTTCAGGTTTGGTGACTATTTCTTTTTTTGGTATTAAAACTTGAAAAGTTTCATTAATCCGAGGAGAAAATTCACCTGAAATGAACAAATCCTTGATGAGCTGAATTACTTGTTTGCTGACTATGTCCCATGTTTGTTGCTAGAAGCCTACTTGGTATCCATTAGGACCAGCTGTTGCCCAAATATTAATAGAAGAAACTGATTCTTTTTCTTTTATCTTATCTTATGTTGGAGTTTGTATAAGATTCATATTCTCTTCCTATGTAATGCATGGCTTAATTAAATTCAGAATATCTTCATCAATGTTACGATTTGTGGAAGGATAAAGGTTCATCTCACTCTTTTAATACAGGAGGAGGACAGTTGAAATTATAGACTCGAATTTGAGAGGAGGGAAATTAGAAAGGGATTCAAATTTGTGAGGGAATGGATATCAAAAAGATTTATTATGTTGGGAAATTCAGAGGGAAACGAAATTTGAGAGCCAAAACTTTCGGACAAGAGAGAAAAGTACAATACTACCAATGAACAATCATGATTTCTAAACACAAGCTCTGATACCAACTATAAGTTTTAATTATATATATATAAATACTTAATTTAAGATCGTTGGACTTCATGATAATCAGTCACCCAATAAATATGCAAGATTAGTTTAAGAGAAATACCTTGTAGCGCTAATTTGTAGTACATAATCGATAATCTTACTGTAGCCGTAATACCTTGTAGGGGTATTGGTTTCTTCTTCTTCACCTCTTACGTAATGAATAGTAGATTCTTGAACCCAATACCGATGGCTATTATGTTCCGCCTATACGTAGAAGGGGGCCAAGTTCTTAGGCTTTAGTTATAACATTAGATATGACCATTGTTTATGGGTGAAAAATATTTCTGCTGGTTTCGGTAATTTTGGGTGTGTGGATGAGAAATGAATCTAAACCCTAAACAAACGCACTGCACGTGAGTGCTTTTGATTGAGAGATCAATCTATACAATTCTGGCTTAAACCAAGAAATGGCCGTTCCAGACTTGCTTCGGTCACAAAGTGAAGGAGATGTGGTTGATCTTAGGAGGGAAGCGAAGAAGGTGTTGAGATTGTGAAGGTGTTGGATGTTTATGAATTGTATCAGAATGGTGATTTATGGATACTGATGACAACACTTGGTTTTTTTTGTGTTTGTCTGTCTTGTTGTGGAAATAGGTGAAAGACCTATTTATACAAGTCATTGAGCGCAACCCTTCATCTCGTAGGAAGTGGAGTGATGGAGTAGTGGGGTTGTGTGTGGGTGATTGTCACACGATCACGCCTTTTCCCACTTCCCTCATCATCGTTAACCGTCCATGCCTCCTGACACGTTCTTGTAATGGCGCGCTGCACGCTGCACGCTGTAAACCGCCAGACCAATACCCCAGTAAGTATCCCCCAGTTTGTGACATGTTTGATGTCTCGAGTGAGTGAGTCAAGTAGTAGGGCCCGGAGGAAATAACACGTGATGCTATTAGGTTAAATAACTAAGTTATTTAGGAAATCGATATTCATGAAATATCGTGTATACTTTATGCGTGTAATGCATCGAATACAATTAATATGTATGAAGCATCGCTGTTTTAAAGCTTAACGGAGTAAGTCGCGGATTAAGCGTCTTAAAATAGTTGCACGTCCAACCCTCTTCGAGTGATCGTTTGGAGGCCATATGGGCGGGCCATCCCTTGGTCGATCACTCCATGTGGAAGAGTGACGGACGGTGATCACCAAGGTGCCTCATTGGCCGTTTAAATCTTAGCCTAGGCTGTCCGACCAAGCTGGCAAAGTTGGACGGACGAGATGATCTGCGACACATGTTTGCGACCTTTGATGGATTTTAGGGTTTCAAAGAGGTGCGCAAGCATCACTCTTTAGCTTGACCGAAATCAAGCATGGACAAAGTTTTTGGTGGGACCGACCGAGCACGCATGTAGATGGCTTGCCGGTGTACAAGCCCATGCCACTCTGTCTCGCGGAGGTGCAATCTAGGCCACTCAATTTGTCTGGCAAATGTGAGTGGTCGTGATCGATTTGCGACAGGAATCCATTGCCGCAAAGGATTTTAGGGGGCCACGACATGCCATATTTGGGCGCGCGTTTTGAGGTGCCTGGCCATGGTCCACCTTGGCTGACCGGTTACATGCGCAGGTGGGCCCACGGTGATCATGTTGATGCTCTCTGGACTTCCTTAGTTTATATCTATACACTCCATCCGAGCTGGCGAAGATGGATGGTCATGATCAAACTGCGACATATATGTAATGTCGCAAACCCTAATTAGGGTTTTGGATCAGTCACGCGTGCGCAACTTTGGCCAAACGGTTTGGCAAGCCACGCTTCCCCTTTGGGAGGACCGACCGTGTGGGGCCCATGTTGGGCTAACGGTGAACATAAGTGCACCTTCCTGATGGTCCTAAGTTCGATCTAAGCCATCCAAATAGACTGGCTAAGTTGGATGGTTGTGATCAATTTAATACGATTTTAGAATTCCGCGACACTTAGAAGCATCACGTCTGCCATGGTTTGAGCAAACGTTTTTACTACTCCATGGCTTCACCGTGAGAAACCGATCGGGTATGGGGAGAGTGGGCCCGCCAACGTGTGTGTTAGCGCTTCCCTAATCATTCATGGAATGATCTAATCCGTCCAACCAGGCTGGTGAAGTTGGACGGTCGTGATTGTTTTAAGATTGCCCTGAACAGTCTATGTTCGATCGAAACCTTCACAAAGCAGCACGACCACCCTACTTAGGGTTGGCGTTTGATGATGCTAGGAGGTGTTCGTGTGATGGCCGACCGGCTAGGGCATAAGTGGACCCGCCGGTGGTCATCATGACAATCGCCTATTTTTGCCAGGGTTCGGCTAGGCTTGTTAAATTGTGCGGCCAACTCGTGTGGCCGTGATCGTTTCTGAGACTGACATGGACAGTCTAGATTTTCCTTAAGGAAATTAAGTATGCTCGATCGGCTAACCAAAGCGCGTCGATGCGAGACTCTCTGTCAGAGAGTGATGTAGCCTGTGTGGGTATTTCATGCATGTCTCAATATTGGCACGGAGATTCATGCTACTCTGCTGAGAGTGAGCACTCAGTCGTCATGTCATGTCATGTCATGTCAATGATGAGAGTTCGGCTGAGAACACATCATGGAAAATACTAGGCAAATCATGCATTAATTGTTAATGCTAATAAAATTCACATAATATTTGGGATTGCTGTTGCGCGCACCATTCTGGGTGAATTTTGTGTATTTATTGAATTGCTTCAAATAAATAAAGTGAAGAGGTACTCATCACTTATCGAATGGCTTTATCCTTTGCAGGATGTCAGCGCATAAAAATACTAGTTTTATAATTTTAGCCCTGAACTAAAATCCACCATCAACATTAAGTCCCCTGCCTAGCACGTAATGGTTGCACTATTGCGGGGTAGGCATTAGATGGTGACAGTTAAAAAATAAATTCACGGGAAAGGTTTCAGTGCATGTTACCAGGATAGAATCTGGCTCGTCTCTTTGGGCGAGATGCGTTTCCTCTCATTGCACAGCTGTCCTCAAATATTCGGATTGATAAGCATCAGCTGATTACTATCCCACATCCGTAGCCTTCATAAACGGCAAGTGAAAACTCCTTTTCTTATTTGGATCTGCTAGCTTGTGAAATATAAAGAAGACGCTGAGACTTTTCTCCCATCGTAGAATTGTTTTCTTCTCTATTCCAGGTATTGCTCCATGTTTATTAATCTTTTGACTGATTGATGATGATTTTTTTTTTTGATGCAATCGTAACTCCTTGTTGCAGTACATCATGGAAGCTGCTGGTGATGACTACTCCGTAACCTCTCCGGAAAGAAGTTTTGAAGTCAACAAGCCCGAGGCTGATGTGTTCGAGGAGGTGATGGCTAAAATCGATCTTCCACTTCGCGAGACCGGTCGTGCTTTACAGGGCATGTCCATTCTGCATCTGCGCATTGCTCGATGACGTATTCAGGCTATTCTGGCTTCTATCGACATGGAGGAGAGACGGAGGCATAATGAAGCGTCGCAACCATCAGTAAGCGCAAGAGCTGAGAGATTCGCAACACGTCTAAAAGGCGGAGGGTTGAACATAAACGACCTCCGAATGGAGATAAGTGTGATTATTCGATCCACGATGGTGTGATAATCCTCGATTCTGATACGGGCAAACCCGAGCATCCGAAGGTTGTCAGTACAATCTTCAATGTTGCAGTGGCCCTTGAGAAAGATATGGAAGTCGTTCCTACTGAGGATGTTGAAGCGGAGAACGTTGTTGATGCAAAAATATCCGAAAAAGAAGTTGAGGCGGACCCAAAGGAGAAAGCAGTAGTAGCCTATCACGACGATGTTGAAGTAGGCTCTGACGGTGGTGATGGCGCGGTTGATCCCCTTGATGACTAGATCTCCCTGTTTCCTTTTTTTTTCTTTTCTTGGACGAGTATTTTCCCGTAGTTTGTGAGCACTTTCTCCTTATACTCAGTGGCGACTGAGTTTATGGTTTTCTTGCTCGTTTAAATAAGGCTTTTATTTACATAGTTTCGAGGCAAGACTACATTAGAATCTTCTATGTGCGTATAGGCAGTGATGCGTCTTCATGTGATTGCACGTTATTCTTGTGATGAAAAATTAATGCTATAATGAGACACCATGAACCTTCCTGTCTTCCTGATATGAAGCCCGCGTGATTCCTTCTTGTTTGAGTAGATTGCTCATGCTTTCCCCTTTTTCTATGCACATATTCTATTCCTCCAACAAAGGTGTGAAATGTTTCCCTTTTAGGGTTCTCTGGTTTAATCTGGTGGGTAATGATGATGACTCAGGCTTGACTCAGAATTTTGTGTCACGCCCAGGGGGTGAGGAAATTTCTAAAAGGAAATAATACTTTGATTAATTGAGAAATTGGAACCCTAATAATTATGAATGCAAGTAGTGCAATCATTTTGGAGGAATTACAAACATTGCATGGAAAGGGAAATTGTTGGAGGAATCATCACGGAGAACGCTGGAGAAAAGGGTAGCACAACGTTTTTTAGGTATTGTAGGGTTTAAGCCATCGTGAGTGGACCGTCACGCCCTCAAGCTTGTCAGCGTTGATGATCTTGCAATAGCCGCCTAGGATGATATCTGCCACCGGGTACGGTTCATCCTCCTTTGCTGTTGGAAAATCAGGTTGAGCGGTTATCTTCACTTCTACGTTTCCAACTTGAAATGTGGTCACCTTCACTACCATATCTCCAATTCGAAACGGGTTCGGACTTGGTACAACTCCTTGTGACGTGTTGCCTTTGATTGAAACAACCTCTAAGTTTTTGGAAAAGCGCTTGAAAGGACCGGCATCCCACTCACACCTCTTAATGGCGATCTGGTTGTTGATTGAAACGAGTCCCCGAGCCAGAAGAGGAGTGATTGTTTGCAAAAAGGGTTGTTCAATGAGACTTACTTGGGCTCGAAACCTTTTGAGGTATGCTGACGGGCTTTCTCCAGGAAGTTGTGTCACATTTGCAAGTTGTTGATACGGCAATAGGTAATCTTCGGGATTGGAAGGCTTGTTGGAAATTCTTTCAGGTATTGAAATCGGCAAAGGGCATACTCCTAGCTTCGCTTTGTTGTCGTGTATCCATGAGTGTCCCAAAATCATATCATAATTCGTATACTCCTTGACAATGTAAAATTTAGCGTTTGTCAGAGCATCACCCATCTTAACTTCGAGATTGATGTACCCATAGGCGTCTACGAACTCTCCTTCTGAATTCCTGATTACGGTTGGGCTGCGAAAAGCTTATTGTTTTGAAATCTTTGCGGTTTTCAGAGTTTTGACAGTGATGATGTTGAATTCGGAGGCTGCATCAATCAATGTGCTATTGAACTCTACATCCTTCAAACAAGTGACGGTCAAGATTCCCCAGTTCCCCTGGCCGGTTGCATCTTCAACGAAAGATTGAGGTTCCGAAAGTGTTTCCTTTTCTGGATACAAACGCCTGCCTGACACAATGCGATTGAGGGGTGCAAATATATCTTGACGCTGCGCCTTGGAGAAATATAAGATTTCACATAAACGCTCCATCATATGCTGTACAGTCTTGTGAACAGAATCCCCGGAAATCATGCAGCTCCTAATAGGAAGAGGATCTCTATGAACACCTTCGTTTCCTAATTGGAGTTCCCCTGCTTCTACCTTTTCTCTGAAAATGCGCTTCAATCTGTTGCAATCACTGGTTGGGTGATGGACGAACCTATGGTAGCGGCACTACCTGGGATTTTCCATTTATTCCTCAGTCGGCGGAAGTTTGAGAGGTGGTAGCTTGATCGTGTTGTCTTGAATCCACGCTTCCAAGAGCTCTATGACTTCATTCATGGGAAAGGGGAAGTTCGGGACCGCATCTCCAGCTTCTTGCGCATGAGTTTTGTCCGTGTTCTTTTGGGATGGAGTTATCTGCGCTGATGCTGCACGTTTAGGTTGTTGTTCTGCTACCGAGCTTTCCTTTTTCCTCATTCGCTCACCACACTCACAGAAGGACCGGTTTTATATTGCTTGTTAATGAGACGTCTGCTTCCTCGACTCTCACGTGCATCTTCGTTTCGACCAATTCTGGTTCTTTCCAACAATGCTTGGGCCGTTGTGGCTGAACGCTTAGCGGCTTCATGGAGCTCGGAAAATATTTGAAAGCCCAGATTCTCCAACAAAGCACGGTATATGGGCACCATTTCGTTGATGCATGACTCCACCAATTGGCGCTCGGTGACATTCGGATCATGACAATCCAACGCTTGAATCCTGAACCTCTTAACGAAGTCATTTGTATGTTCGTTGTTTCGTTGAAACATTCTTCCTAAGTATGAAAAGGTGATCTGCTCAGACACGAAGAAATACTTTCTGTAGAAGGTACTGACCATCTCGCTCCAATAAGATATGCTATTAGGTGCGATGTTGTTGTACCAGGTGTACGCACTTCCAGTAAGTGACTTTGAGAACTCTTTCAGGCGGAGAACATGATTATATTCGTGTTCCCCTAAAGATTCCAAAAATCGGGAGATGTGTTCACGAGCGTTACCAGTACCATCATAAAGGGGAAACTGAGGACAGGTGTATCCTCTTGGCAGGGGGAATCCATTGTACATCCTGAGGGTATGGTGGTTGATGCTGGTGCATGTCCGAAGGATTTCCTTTGCCACAGTTTTGGAGGAGTCGCTCCAGGTCCTCACGTGTAATAAAGTTAGATGATTGGTCCCTTTCTCTTGGGCATTCAGGAGCATTACGAGCTTCTTCATCCATGTGTGCCCGCGCCGTTGAAGTGCCTGCTCCGGGTGTACTGAACACGTTCCTTGTTGGCTCGAGGGGATGACTCTTGCGGAAATCGTTCGATTAAAGTTTTGAGAAAAGTAAGTACCTCCTTCTGAGTTGCAGCCATATACGTTTGGGCTCTAGCAAGAACTTCCTACCTTTCCATCAAATCCACAATGGTAATAGGGGGTTGTCCTCCTTTTGTTCCTCCAATCCCTCGTCCTGACGGAGGAGTGGCAGTTGCTCTGGTGACGACTGGAGGCGTTACACTTGAAGAAATGCCGGGGTTTACGGCTGCTCTGGCTCTGGTGATAGGGGGCATCACGCTTACTGGAATCTCTCCCGCTCCGCTGGTGTTGGTGGTAGAGGAGGCGGCTCCACGAGATGTATTGCTCACATTCTGCACGACAGCTCCACTGACAGGGACATCGACACCGAGAGTGTTGCCAGCGCTAGTTCCATCGGAATTGATTGCTTATCCTGACCTAAGTTCTACCATCTTGAAATCAGAATTGAAAAATGAAATTAGGAATTTGGAAATTGATATTGCAACCGAGAGATTAATCTCCCACTGTGGTCGCCAATTGTTTATGGGTGAAAACTATTTCTGCTGGTTTAGGTAATTTTGGGTGTGTGGATGAGAAATGAATCTAAACCCTAAACAAATGCACTGCACGTGAGTGCTTTTGATTTGAGAGATCAATTTGTACAATTCTGGCCTAAACCAAGAAATGGCCGTTCCAGACTTGCTTCGGTCACAAAGTGAAGGAGATGGGGTTGATCTTAGGGAGGGAAGCGAAGAAGGTGTTGAGATTGTGAAGGTGTTGGTTGTTTATGACTTGTATCGGAATGGTGATTTCTGGATACTGATGACAACACTTGGTTTTTTCTGTGTTTTTCTGTCTTGTTTTGGAAATAGGTGAAAGACCTATTTATACAAGTCATTGAGCGCAACCCTTCATCTCGTAGGAAGTGGAGTGATGGAGTAGTAGGGTCGTGTGTGGGTGATTGTCACACGATCACGCCTTTGCCCACTTCCCTCATCATCATTAACCGTCCATGCCTTCTGACACGTTCTTGTAATGGCGCGTTGCACGCTGCACGCTGCAAACCACCAGAACAATACCCCAGTAAGTATCCCCCAGTTTGTGACATGTTTGATGTCTCGAGTGAGTGGGTCGAGTCGTGGGACCCGCATGAAATAACACGTGATGCTATTAGGTTAAATAACTAAGTTATTTAGGAAATCGATATTCATGAAATATCGTGTATACTTTATGCGTGTAATGCATCGAATACAATTAATATGTATAAAGCATCGGTGTTTTAAAGCTTAACGGAGTAAGTCGCGGATTAAGCGTCTTAAAATAGCTGCACGTCCAACCATTTTCGAGTGATCGTTTGGAGGCCGTATGGGTGGGCCATCCCTTGGCCGATCACTCCATGTGGAAGAGTGACGGACGGTGATCACCAAGGTGCCTCATTGGCCGTTTAACTCTTAGCCTATATCTTTGTCCGACCAAGCGAGCAAAGTTGACGGACGAGATGATCTCACGGCACATGTTTACAACCGTTGATGGATTTTAGGGTTTTAAAGAGGTGTGCAAGCATCACTCTTTAGCTTGACCGAAATAAAGCATGGACAAAGTTTTTGGTGGGACCGACCGAGCACGCGTGTAGACGACTTGCTTAGGGTGTACAAGTCCAAGCCACTGTCTCGCGGAGGTGCAATCTAGGCCACTCAATTTGTCTCGGCAAAGGTGAGTGGTCGTGATCGATTTATTGACAGGAATCCATTGCCGCAAAGGATTTTATGGGGCTACGGCATGCCATCTTTGGGCGCGCGTATTGAGGCGCCTGGCCATGGTCCACCTTGGTCGACCGGTTACATGCGCAGGTGGGCCCACAGTGATCATGTTGATGCTCTCTGGACCTCCTTAGTTTATATTTATACCCTCCATCTGAGCTGGCGAAGATGGATGGTCATGATCAAACTGCGACATATATGTAATGCCGCAAACCCTAACTAGGGTTTTGGATCAGTCACGCGTGCGCAACTTTGGCCAAACGGTTTGGCATGCCACGCTTCCCCTTTGGGAGGACCGACCGCGTGGGGCCCACGTTGGGATAACGGTGAACATATGTGCACCTTCCTGATGGTCCTAAGTTCGATCTAAGCCATACAAATAGAATGGCTAAGTTGGATGGTTGTGATCAATTTAGACGCTTTTAGAATTCCGCGACCCTTGGAAGCATCACGTCTGCGATGGTTTGAGAAAACGTGTGTACTGTTCCATGGCATCACCGTGAGAAACCGATCGGGTATGGGGAGAGTGGGCTCGCCAACGTGTGTGTTAGCGCTTCCCTAATCATTCATGGAATGATCTAATCCGTCCAACCAGGCTGGTGAAGTTGGACGGTCGTGATTGTTTTAAAACTGCCCTGAATAGTCTATATTCGATCGAAACCTTCACAAAGCAGCACGACCACCCTACTTAGGGTTGGCGTTTGATGATGCTATGAGGTGTTCATGTGATGGCCGACCGGCTAGGGCATAAGTGGACCCGCCGGTGGTCATCATGATAATCGCCTATTTTTGCCAGGGTTCGGCTAGGCTTGTTAAATTGTGTGGCCAACTCGTGTGGTCGTGATCGTTTCTGGGACTGACATGGACAGTCTAGATTTTCCTTAAGGAAATTAAGCATGCTCGATCGGCTAACCAAAGCGCATGCGAGACTCTGTCAGAGAGTGATGTAGCATGTGTGGGTATTTCATGCATGTCTCAATATTGGCACGGAGATTCATGCTACTCTGCTGAGAGTGAGCACTCAGTCGTCATGTCATGTCAATGATGAGAGTTCGGCTGAGAATACAACATGGAAAATACTAGGCAAATCATGCATTAATTGTTAATGCTAATAAAATTCTGAGAATATTTGGGATTCTTCATTGCGCGCACCATTCTCAGGTGAATTTTGTGTATTTATTGAACTACTTCAAATAAATAAAGTGAAGAGGTACTCATCACTTATCGAATGGCTTTATCCTTTGCAGGATGTCAGCACATAAAAATACTGGTTTTAGAATTTTAGCCCTGAACTAAAATCCACCATCAACAACCTTCCATCAAACAAGAGATATTAGGAAATAATCTCAGAAATGGTAACCGACATAATTTAGTAATATTCTATAATTAACCAAAATTATTACATGGTCTAAGTGAATATTTCTATGTATAGAAGTATTCAACATACACATATACTAACTATATACTCTAAGATTCACTAAAGATAAGTATGCATGGGTCTCTGATCTTGGTTGGAAAACTAAATAACCATCAGGGAAGCATGGAGTTATTGATGAATTAACTATGGTCATATCAATGCTTCGTTCTATTGTTCTTATGCGTGAAGAGGAAGACCAACTCATATGGCTTGAAAACAAAAAAGGAGTGTTCTCCGTCAAAGCTACTTATGAAAAGGTGACCCCTTTTATCAACTATGTGCCATTTCCCTAAATCCAAGGTATGGTCTAAAGCTTGGCTTCAAAAAGTTGAAGTTTTATTATGGCAAGCATGTTTGAGTAGACTGCCAACTATGTCTAACCTTCACAAAAGGAACTTTGCCCTCCACCAATCTTTATCAAGCAGGAAAAAAAGAAGGGCTTTTTAACAAAGTGTCCATGCTTTTGAAATGTATTTCATAAAGTGGTCGCTTTTTCAAATATTTATATAAAGTGGCCGACATTGACATTATCCATCCCGTTTTTTTCAAAAAATGGTTAGCTGATGTTCAATGCACACGTGTCACTTAACGTCCTTAGTAAAAGACAGTTAAACCCTCGAATGAGTGACCCTCTGAGTTCGTGTTAAACAGGATCGACTCAACTCGGTGACTCAGAACACATTTTATTCGCGTGATGCTATGTAACGGTCGGATTTACACGTGTCATCAAATCTACCGCTCAAAAAATCAAGGGACCAGATTTCATCCCTTTAATAACGGTCTTCTTCTCCAGCTTCCTCTATAAATTGCAGAAAAGAAACCTATTTCTCTCTTACCATACATCTCAAAAATTCTCCAAATTATAAATACATGAGCATCCAAAGTTTTACAAATTCTCCAGATAGCAGTAGCAGCAGCAGTAACAAGGTAAGACCCAAAAAAACCTTAACTTTATGTTCTATCTGTGAACAGGGAAGCCATGATCCAAAGGTCTGTCCCTGGATTTATTCCAGGTGCAAATACATACCATGTAATGGTATCAGGCAATTATTATGCTCAAAAACCCAAAAAACAAATGGAAAAATGTTTTTGAATTGTTCAATTCCAACCTGTGAGTACTTCGAATGGTTTGACGATGCCATGGATCCTGTCAAATGCAAGATGGTGAAATTACCAGTAGAGAATGGTTGTTATGCCCGCGGAGAAGCTGGTCACTCCTTCAAAAACTGCCCACTGCAAAATCAAAGTTGCAACAAAGATCACTGCAAGTCAAAGATGGAGATGAAACTTTGCAAGAATGAACACAACAAGAACATAGCATACCTCACTTGTACAAAATGTGATGGTTTTAAGTGGATTTCTGATGAAGTCTTCATTGCTGCCAAAAATAGAATTATGCATTCAAGTTTACAACTTAATGCCATATGCAAGGAACTTAACAATCTGAAAATGTAACCCGCAAATGTACTAATAAACAAATTTTTCATTTATAATTAAGTCTTAAAAAGTCTGCAAAAACAAAAGCAAATGACTGCAAACACATGTCTGATTTCTACTTAGTCTTCTTAAACATTGACTGCAAACACCAAAAAGAAAAGAAATAACAAATAACAAAACAATCTAGGGCCCAACAATCTATCATTTCTTCTTAGACTTTCCATTTTATGTTCCTTGTTTTATATTTTGAGACACAGACCCAATTGTAAAAAACTTCTGAATCATGCTAGGTCCTGTAGAAGCTGGAGCAAAATATGGAGCAGAAGATGGAGCTATCTGACTGTTAGGTCCTGTAGAACATTCACCTACAAATGATGCAGTTCCCTTCCTCTTGTTTGACTTAGCTGCACCCTTCACTTTGGTAGTTTGACTTGTTTGTGTGTTGGTGAAGGTGAAGGTCTCTGCATCACATTCAATCCTTTGCCTCTTTGCAGTTGAATTAGATCCAACTTCACCACCAGCACATGTTCTTTTGTTGTGATTAGTGATCTCTCCACATTTCCCACACCTCCTTTTCCTCTTCTCCACACGAGGTTCATCATAACTTCTAACCCTCTTGCTTTTAGGTCTTCCAGCTTTCCTACTGTGAGGAGGGTTCAAGATCTTCTTCTTCATCTTTGGCTGCAACAAGAAAGAGAAAAGAGATAGGGCAAAAAGTTAGTAGTTATGAAACCCTAGATGCGTATAGAAAACAAAATGCACTTGCATCAATGCAGTTGAGATTATAAATACAAGCAGTGAGCACGTGCGATGCACGCCGGAAACATTATTTTTTCCTATTTTATCCCTATGTTTCAGGAAAAATCATACCTTAGTTTTTTTCTCTATTTGGCCTATTTTTAGGTAAACAATGAAAAGTGAAAGTATCACTTTTCGTGAAACGTAGGTGATAAGTGCATATTTTACATATATTTGGTGTCAATTTCATGCTAGTAATTGTTGATTTTCTTGCAAATTATTGTATATTACGCTTGTTCTCTCTTATTTGTGTTTTATTAGGTGAATCATCCAAAAGAAATGAATTGGCACTTAATTGTGCACTAAAAGAAGCTAGCTACAAGTGGACAAGGGCCAAAGACCAAGTGGAACTCATTCAAGTACGAGAAGACGGAGTCAATGGCGAAAGAACGAAGTCATTCTGAGTTCGCATGAAGAAGTTATGAGCAAAACAAGAACTTGAACGAATGCAAGGGTAAAATAGTCATTTTAAGGGCAAGTGCTATTAGCAACCCCTTGTACATTAAGGGGTATCCATTCTGTTATGGGGCAGTCAAGTTCACATGAATTGCTAACGGTAGTCAAGTCTTTACAAAGGGGGAAACCTGGATTTTAAATATTGTTAAAGGCAGTCGCGGATGTACTAGGGACTGCCATCTTCAAATTCAAAACAGACGCGCGTATTTCTTCTTCCTCCAGATGAGACGTCTGCATGGATATCTGTTGCTCAAGTGTTGCTGATGATCACGGGGTGATTGATGGAAGCAATGGGGAATGAACTGATGGCAGTGTTGATGCTCGACCAAACTGAATGGTTGATGAAGACAAAACAACAGAAGATAGAACTGCTGTCATCATAATAAAAGAATGCCGACGACCATGATCATCCTGATGGGTTGGTGTTTACAGAGTCGGTCTCGAGTTTTGCTGGATTTTTAGGGTCAATGGTTTCTCGCAGGGGTTTGAATGATGGACTACAACAGACAGAACACAAAGGAAACCCGCTCGAGTTATCTTCTTCCTTTCCAGTTCGTCAAGACGGTCATATATGGCCTGATGACTGGTTATCGATATATAAACGTATGAAGGTATAAGAAATGTTTACGAAGGCAGAAGAGAAGGGTTAGAAACTTAGAAACAAGGGAATGAATCCCAAGTTGGATTGCTGCCATTGATGGCCGTGATGAAGATATTATCGTTGATAACGGTGATGGAGTTGAGCACGGGTTTTAGCTATTTCCGAGCTTAACTAAAACAGGGAGTCGCTGTCATTGGCAGTGACAAGAAGTCTGGTTTCATGAAGCCGAGAAGAAATGGCAGTGAACGTTGCTGCCATTGTTGGTTACGAGCTCGAGTCCGTAGTCATTGGTGATGGGTTTAAGTTCTGTCTCAACTATGAAGAAAAGAAGAGGTGTTGTTGTTTGCTGCCATCGGTGATGGAATGGAGGCGAGTCTGTTGCTGCTAGTATTGGCAGTAATGATGAAGGGTAGTTGCAGTTGGAGCTCGAGTGGGTTGGTTTCTATTGCAGCCCGATAGCTTGACCGAGAAACCGATTAGTTTTGCTTCTTCGCCATCGGTTTGGTGGTTAGTAAAATCTTTGGGATTGTAAGACTTTGGAGTCCTAGTTTGATTGGAAGACAGGTTATATCCAGGAAGAGTTTCCAAGAAATAAAACAGGGAGTTTGAGGAGGTGCAGCTGCTCGAAACTTGAGAGAGAAATCATCTCGGAAACTGATGTGCTGCCGTTGATGGAAAAAATGGATGAAGAGGATTAAGCGGTGGTTTTGGAACTCGGATAAACATGAATCTTTGGTACGCATTGGTGGAGGTTGGGTTATCTTCGGAAGATGAAACTTGAGCTAGAATTCAGTTTAAGACAAAGTTTCAAAGCTTTAAAATAGCTACCAAGTGGTGCTGTTATCGTTGGATTTTTGTGATCAATGGTGAAGATTAAGCCGCGTTTTTAGAGTTCAAGTCGGCTAAGGAGAGTTGGGTATTGATCCGATTCGAATTTGGAGGAGCAAAAGTCTATAAATAGAGGCGCATAAACACCTACAACATCATCTCCTCACCCTCACTTTCACACCCACAACCTGTTCGAGGAAAGTCCTGACAGAATATCCAAAAGCTTAAGGAGTTTAATTCATGCACAAATAGCTCGAGTTCGTGGCGACTTCAGGAGACATATCTCAAGATTATTTTCGTTTGTAGTTTGAACTCTACTTTCTCTCTGATTTGTTTATGATAAAACTCCATTATGTCTAGCTAATTTATTATTTGATTCTATAAATAGAGGCACATAAACACCTACAACATCATCTCCTCACCCTCACTTTCACGCCCAAAACCTGTTCGAGGAAAGTCCTGCACCCTAAGTGAGAATATCCAAAAGCTTAAGGAGTTTAATTCATGCACAAATAGCTCGAGTTCGTGGCGGGTGTAACCTTTTTCATGTTAAACATGATTAAACGTTGAGACATATCTCAAGCTTATTTTCGTTTGTAGTTTGAACTCTACTTTCTCTTAGTTCACAAGTTTCGATTTGTTTATGATAAAACTCAATTATGAATGTTTATTAATAACATTATGTACATTTAGAACTAATTTATTATTTGATTGAGGATATATATGATTTGATTTAGTATATGAATCTGTTTTGATTTCTTCGTATGATTATTGTTTGTGTTTATTATTAAGAATTAATATGATTGATTGATAGATTGTTTAGGTGGCCAACTGAATATATTTGTTAACTCAATCTAATGCTAGTAAGGATTAGGATATCCGTAATTGTTGAATAACTCCTTCACAAGTAGAGAACGTGAGACCTTGCGGAGGGATTCCGTAAAGCAATCGCGTGTAAACACAACACTAGCAAGTAGACCGAGCGTACTGAGTCTAACTACTAGGATTAAACCTAAATTCACAGACCATAAAACATTCGACTGAATTACATCTTGTAAGCGTACCTCAAGGTGGTTCAGACGAATAGACTCTGGCAACTAAGCGTACCTGTTGTCCAGTGGCTTAAGGGATTTTGGAGATAGCATAGCGTACCTGATATCTTACGGTTGGTGATAATTAATGATGAATGGATGAATATACTACTTTGATGAATATTTAGTTACGAAGAAGGATTCCTCGATCATCTCTCTCCATATTGTTTACAACTTAATCCTTTATACTTTGTTTATTTATCTTTTAAATCTAAAACAAAACCCCCCATTGTGACACTTTTGACAACTAAATCTCCCTGCTCTTCGTGGGAACGAACTTGACTTCCATTATACTATTTTTAATTGAGTGGAAATAAGATATTAATTTGATTGCACCTACGACACGCATCAGTAGGTAATACCTTGTATGTGAAACTAAAATCCATTGCTTTTCTTAAGGAGTTATTGCTTTTCTTAAGGAGTTATATATATATGAAGTATAAAGTGTTTGAACATCTTCTAAGCAACATATAAAATGTATATAGGTTCCTTCAATTTAACTTTAGACTATAGCTATTTTATTCGAAAACATAAATATGTATATCGTTATTTATGCTCGTTGCGTAGATAATTGAAAGAGCTTTCTATATATATAAAATTCACAAAAATCCGATGTTTAATTCAAAAGATACGGAGTTTTAAAATATTTATCTTGATTTTTATAAAAATGACATTTTTGTAATATACATGATTTCTAACATATTTATACTTAAGTTCCTGTGAATTATATTTATATTATTCTCTAATCCTTCATTTGTGCGTTTTAGTCCTTATTTAGTTTGTTATATAGTCCTTATTCCGTTAGTTAGAGAGAATATTCCGTTTGGTGAACCAAAATCCGTTTGGTTAACCATAAAAAGAGTAAGGATTTTCATTTTGGCTTGCTTTCCTTAAAGAGGGGGGGAGATAAAAGGGCCCAATATAAATACAAAAGTACCTCTACCCATTCACTTTTATCATCTAGTGGTTCAAAAGTTGGTGCATAGGTGGCCTTGTAGTTTTCTACTGAATAATAATCACTGCAGTACCTGCTCAAGCCCAGTATTAAAAGGTTAGTTCTAGGTACAGTCAGAAAATAAATAAAAAAAGGGCAAAGTCACAGAGTTAGCAAAGAAGTCTTACTTTCTCTATTGTGGCCTTATGGTTTGCAATGCTGCCACTGCATGCATACAGGGGAACCCCCTCAACTGCCACTGCAAACAAGAGCAAGTTTTGGCAAGGATGTTCACTGTGAACACAGAGTTCTTTGGACTAGTCACCATATATAACTCTCCAGCCACACAGGGGTCAACACCATAATCAGTTACAAACAAAAGCATTTTATTAAGCAACTTAATAGCTTTTGGAACCAAAGTACCATCTACCCATGATGCTGATTTAGTCCTTCTTTTGTACCAAGTACCCATCACTAAGTTAGCATACATTATGACTATCATGATTATTGGTCTATTCCTCATCTTTGAGATCATATTATTAAAGGACTCTGAAAAATTGTTATTCATATGTTCACAATAGTGAATAGGGTTAAAAAAGGCCCTGGACCATGTAGAGGGATCTTCTTTATCCAAGTATTTACCAGCTGCCTCATTCTCTTTCACATTTTTTTCCACATGTTCCTGAAATGCACAACAAATAAAGCAAAACAAGGCATTCATGTTAACACAATGCAAATAAAGCAAAGCAAATGAAACATAACAACAATGCATAACAAACCTGAAAATGCCTAAATTTGTATGCTTTTGCAGCATTCCACAAAGAAGAATGTAGTTCATGACCCTTGTAATACTTCTTGAAATTTTTGTACAAATGTCTGCATTCATGTTAACACAGTGCAATTAAAATAAGGCATTTTCACTGAACATTACTAATAAAAACTAGTGCTAAGAAATTTACCTCCAACAATATCTGTGTTGATGTCCAGGGAATCCTATAGCAACAACTTACAATAACCCCTTTTGTCTATCTGAAATGAAAGCAACTTTCACTGGATGTGCTAATATGGAAGCCTTCAAATGTTTCAAAAAAGTTATCCAATTCTCCTTAGTTTCTGCTCTACATATCATAATTCCCAACATTACTAACCCATTCTGTCCATCAAGTGCAGTTGCAGCCATCAACACTCCCCCAAACTCTCCTGTTAGATGGCAGGCATCAAACCCAATAACACCTCTGCAGCCCTTGCGAAAACCCCTCATCGCAGGTTCAAATGAGAGTGTCATACTTTCAAATGTGTTATTCACTGTGTTAAATGTGAACTTAGCCACAGACCCATCATTACATTTAGTAAACATCTTGCAAAATGCAGGTACTTCATTGTAACTCTCTTTATAATTCCCATATAATGACTCTAAAACTAGATTCCTAGCCTTCCATGCACACTGATATGGTATATTGACCTTCTTTTCAGCTAAGAAGTCTTCCTTGATTTTGTAAGGGTCTGGCACAACTTTTTTAGGCTTATTCTTCATCTGATCAAGAACAAAATCCTTCACAAAATGAGGATCAGCAGATCTATTCCTATATTTGTGATCCCCTTTACACTTGTGTTCCAAATTCATTTTCCTAAGCACAAAAGTCTTCTCACCTTCCTTCTTCCTAGCATACACAAACCATGGACAGTCATATTCTTTTTTAAACCTACACTCAGCCTTAACTCTAGAGAGATTATTCCTAGTCAATAGAAATTGACACCTTTCTTGAACACAATATCCTCTAAGATGTTTCTTAAATGCCTCTTTTTTTGGAAATCTAGTTTTTAGCTCCATTTTGGTAGGGTCAATTGGAGTAAATACCTCAAATTTAGGGAATAGATTTCCACCTCCTTCATCCTTCATGTACTCACCAAAATCCTCCTCAAATTGATCCATGTAAGCAGGTCTTTCATCTACATTCTTATCTGCACATTCAACATTACCATTAGTACTATACAATGATGAATAATAATAATAATAATAATTTGCAAATGCAACATACCTTCTTCTTTATCTTCTTCTTCTTCTTTGTCTTCTTCCTCTTTGTCATTTTCTTTTATCTCTTCTTCTTCATCATCTGACCCATATTCAACATATTCATCACTGTCAAATACTGGAGGAGCTTCTGGATCCTCAATTGGGTGACAAACATCTATTCTGATGTTTTCTAACTGAATATTCTCTACATCTTCAACAAACTTAACTTCATTTGTAGCTTTGACCCAATATGAAGCATCCCATATATCATCATGGGCAATGTCACCAGCTTTGTCTGCTTTTGACTGACTGCAACCAATGCTACTAGCCTGAGAATGTTTGGAAATGGGCACATCCATGAAACTCAGCTTTCTTGATGCACCTTCAGCTGATTTATCCACACTATTTAGCCTTGGGGATCTTCTAGGGGTGGTTCCCTTACTAATTGTCTTCTTCTCTGGTGTAGTCTTTGGAGTCCCAAACACTGTGTCTTTCATCCCCATCCATAAACATATACATCCATCCTCATTTACAAAATAATCCTCCCAAAAATTATCAAAATCATCATTGTTTAACAATGGCAGTGGCAGATATGCATCCTTAAACCAATAAAAATTAAGCTTCTCTTTAACATCCAAAGACAAACCCTTATACACCATATACTCAAGTTTCCTCAACTCTGTTTCATCTCTATGGCAATCAAAAAATACCAAAGTCTCATTCTTTGGCTCCACATATACACTGATATTCCTAAATTTGAACTGACTGCAACACAAATGAAAAAAAATCAGATATAAACCCTATATCTCCCAAGCAAACTATAATCAACCAATCAATCACGAAAATTACACCATAATTAAACAAATAACATATGAATTTAAATTAAACCCTAATTACAAAAGAGGAAAAATAGAAAACCCTAAATAAATCCCACACTAAACCTATAAAACCCAAAGAAAACCTAATTAAGCAATATTACATAAAATCAAACACCCAATCACGAAAATTGAACCCCAATTAAACAATAAAAATTGGGTTTCAAATAAACCCTAACTACAAATGAAAAAAAACAGAAACCCTAAAGATCAATTAAATCAATTAACTATCAAAACAATGATTTTCATCATATATTAAGTCACGGGTTTCGTTAATCTCACCTTGATTCAGAGTGTTTCAATCCCGATTTGTACCTCATCTTCACTGTATCACCACTGCCTCTGAAACCCTAAATATGTATAACTTTTCTTCCAAATACACTCTGGTCTTTCACTAACATCTACGTCTTCAACAAAAACAACTTCAATAACATCAGTTTTCTTTTCAAACGGCTTCAATACCTAACCCTAGTTTCAGAACAGGGAGAAGAGAACGAGGGAGAACGAAGAGAGAGATGACGAAATAGAAAATGTGCGAGAGATTACACCACACGCGTCTTTAAGTGGTTAAGGGCACAGATGTAAATTCTCATACCTAGTTTGACTTAATCAACGCAGTGACCGACCTAGTGGGCCCAGGTGTTAAATGTGACGGAAAGGCCAGTTTCTAAAAGATTTAAAAATCTTGGCCGGTTTATTAAATATATGCTAGGAAGCTGGACACTTTGTTAATTTGCCCAAAAAAGAATACAAAAAGATGAGAATGTTATTACCTCCTTTGATGTAAGAAAAATCTCTTCCACATTAGGATGGGTCTTGCAAGCAGCGTCTGGTAAAATAAATTTCCAGCTTCAAGTATTAAATTATGAAATTACAGGGGTTGTAGCTCCATTAGGTTGGGAACTTCTGAGACAACCTTGTTAACTAATTGAAAAAACACTCAGATATTATTGCACCTAGGCCACATTATATACAAGGCCAAAGAAGAATCAAGGAGTAAATATGAATTTTGATGTGTTGCAACACAAATTTTCAATTAGACAATCTTTAAATTTAAAGCACTAGTTTTACTTGTAAAAAGTACTTGAGGTAGCCCTGCGAGCTAATTACAGGAAAAAAAATAGTATGCCTAATATCTTGTCATTTCCAAGGTTCTGAATCATATCCACCTGCAGGAAGGTAAGATTATCTTTTAATCTATGTGATTCCTAATTTGGGAACAAACTAAAGTGACACATTAAAAACTAGAAGTGGCCATCAACTTATAAGATGCTTAGTTGGGTAATGGCAAAGAAGTCAGCATGCCTATCAGATGAATGCCTAAAACTGGTTTTCTATCATTGATTTGATCAGGTGAAATATTTCTTAGTAGAGTAGAGAATGGTGAGAATAATGAAAAGTAATCACGATACTTAATATTGACGAAAGACAATAAAAAATAAACACCCATACATCTGTACCCGAAGGGAATCATCCGGCAATAGGGTTAGTTGTTCCACATTATGAAGTCCTACCAAAAAAATTACCATACGCTCAGAAAAGTCTTAATTTTCAAATTCACCATCAGTATGTTCTCCTTCTTTCACCATATGAATATTAGCAGTTATAAGAGAAGAAAAGTTCTCAACATAATACTCTTGTACCATATAGTCTTGACAAATAAAAAAAGTGAGACACATACTAGATCACTTGATAAGATATGTCATAAAAACTTGTGCTAGTAAGAGGTTCGTTATCTCCAAGTGTTTTAATTCATGGCACTCGACATTGACGCCCAAAGGATCTCTTACCCACATATGTCCTTTATTTTAAGAGAACGTAAAACCGGACAACTTGATAGGATCTTATTAACCCACTTTACACTATCACTAGTAAATGAACGAAGAACTAATGATTTGAGACGAGGTAGACACATTCAATCAAGAAGAAAGATATTTGAGGCTAACTCACTGTCGAAACCAAACGTTAATTCGGTTAATGATTGAGAAATAAAAATATGATGAGGTAGCTTCAAAGTCAAACGAAAGTTATGTTTGATCTCTGCATGCAATACTTAAACATTGCGACTTAAAGCGTTAAGGATCCATGAAGTAAAAAATATATTAGTCATTTGATTTGTTATGCCAGTAAAGAGAAAACACCTTTATGTCGGAGGTGTCTCTAAGTAGGAGTATTGTATTAACAAATCCTGTGAAAGGAATCACCTCTTTAATTTCAGAATTTATGAAAGCACGAGTGTCTAACTCAAAAAGGGAGGCAGATTTCTACATAGACCTCCATCTTGTGGACAAATGCTAGGTTGCACCACATTTTTCATGTCCAACATATCAAGGATCATCATAAGTAATAAATCTAGTAAAATACTGAGTTTATCTTCATTCTTACGAATCTGCGACTTTCTTGTTTATTCCGTGTAATTTGCTTATAATAAGCTTCTTCTTTTTCGATGAGAAATAACTTAATATAAAGTTAGAAATATGAAGAAAAAATTAACTACTATATTTTACAGTTAGGAAAGTTGTCCGCGCAATATTAGTGAATAAATGAAGATAAAGATAAACTACCCTTACCTTATTAAGGTATTAAATTATACTCCCCCCGTTTCTGAATAATAAGCTGGTTTCATGTGCAAAATGCACATGAAACCAGCCTATTATATAGAAACAGAGGGAATAACTAAATTGGAGAATAAATGAATGCAAACAATTACCCAAAGATAATTAAATTTTCAGTTGTTGCTGTGTGTAAAGATCTTTATAATTAAGGACAACAAATGTGATAGCTTCTAATACATTCATGCACAAGTATGTATGTACGTATAGAATAAGACTTATCGATGAATCTTTTCGGGGTAAGATCCATGAATCTTTTTGTGCTTTCTCGGCACTCATATGAATTAATCTTGTCGCTTAAAAAAAAAGAACGAAATAGCAAGATTCAAAAACAAAAAGATAAGTAAAAATTTTGACAAAAATTTAAAAATACCTGAAGTAATCTTTGAATCTTTGATATCGTTGGGCGACCAGGGTTTATTAATCCACCAAAGTATTTAGTGAGGGTTCGAATGAGGTTCAAATTGGATTCTTCAAGGTAAACCATTGGAGGGGTAGGTTCATAAATTTGAATTATTTATCAAATAAAATAGTTACAAACTCAAGCAGGACAAAAATTGCCCCAACATAAAACATCTCCTCCTTCTCTTCTTTTGAGGTAACATATTGGGTGTTAATTAGGGCTTAGTCTTCTATTTCCTCTTGCTTGATTAGGGATTAGTCATAAAATTGGTTGTGCTTATTTATACCTTACGTATTTCATATTGAACCATTTTGAGGTAACATAGGGCTTAGTATTCTACTTCCTCTTGCTTGATTAGGGCTTAGTCATGAAACTGATTGTGCTTATTTATACATTAGGTGTTTCAGATTGAACCATTTTGAGGCAACATATTGAGTGTTAATTAGGGATTAGTCTTCTACTTCCTATTGCTTGTTTAGGGCTTAGTCATGAAATTCATTGTGCTTATTAATACTGTCATGAATAATTTTTTCAATTCAATATGAGATGAACTTTCTAGATCTAGTTAGTTATATAAAAGTAGAAAGTTATTATAATGCCTTAATATTAATTGGTGTGCTAGAGAGATTTGAGCTGCATATGCAAGATCAAGCATATGTAGACCGTAGTACTGGAAACACCTCGTGTTGTCTCGAGTGTCACTTGCTAGTTGTTTCAGTTTATCAAGAAAAAGAAAAGACTAGGGTTTGTTATAGTCGTGAGTTTGTGACTCCTATTTGTAAGGAGTTATGGGATATACGCTCGTTATATTATGAACGTGGGTTATTAATATATTTGTACTGGTAGGAATTGATTAGGAAACTATTATTATACTAGAAAAAAAGGTAAGATTTAATTTTTTCAAAAAGCTAATTTAGTCGTCAAAAACACACTTGAAATACAAATATGAAAAAACTTTGGGATGGTATATTCATGCATGCTTTCCCATATAAACCCACACGCATGCATAAGGACAGAGTAGTTACATACCCAAGAGAACTGCGATTTGCAAGGCTCATTTATTTATTTTTATCGGGAATTTTTTTTAATCAAGTGCAACCGATTAAGACATGATAAAATTAACAAGAAAAGCAAAGTGAGAAGAGGCGAAAAGATAAAAAGGGGAGAAAATAAATTGTTGCCTGTGAGCATTTTCCTAGACTAACCAGTTGAAAATATGAACAATATTTAATTAATCTTGTTAATTTGAGCTAATTTTTCATTTAACAAATACTTTTGAAAATATTATCGCAATCCTCCATATTTAAATAATTGATTGTGATGTTGTTAGATCAAAAATGCTTGAGCATCGTGTAAGGAAAAAAAATCCAAAAGTATTACAAATGAAAAAGTAAATCCTGAAATCAATCACCAAGCCACTATTTAGCCTGGAAACATTTATCCTATAGTTTTTAGTTCGATTTTGTCATTTTTCGGTGAAATATTCTTCCTCCAATTCGGAAGTTTGGTTGTACCTTTATGGTTTTTCTCGCTGCATTTTTTTTTAAAACATTCCTTCCTAGCATTTTTTTTTTCCTGAGTAAAGGTAAGATATATTCCAAAAACAAATACCAAGTACAACAAGAAAGACATAAACAAAGCAAAAAAAAAAAAAATATTTTCCTTTTATCACAAGGGAACAGACTCCCTGCCATGAGCACCATACAACATACTTCCGTTCCTGATTACTAAATTAGTAGTGCTGCTACTTTCATTCCTAACATTGAATCTATATACTAAAATAACCTGGTTAAGAAAACATGGCATTTCATGTTTCCAGCTACTAAACATATACAGGATTTCCTTGATTCAATATCGAGTTTTTCAGCTGTCTGTTTACCAGTTCTCTGAATGAACTTGAACCTTAATAGTTTTCGCAGTCTTTTAGAATTTTCACGGCTTCTTTTACTATCCTTTGGTTTGTCATGGTCATCATCGTTTCTCTTCCTTCAATTAAGCTTATAATCCTTTCACAGTCTCCCTCCAACCAGAATTTTTTTATACCTTCATCTCTGGCCCATTTTGCTCCTTAAAGTAGAACTAAAGCTTCATCTTTTTCTGCATATGTGGCTCTGAATATTCCCGACGTAGCCCCTTTTCCATCACCTGCATCATTTCTTAGTATTAGTCCAAAGCCTGCATTGAGAGTTGGAGATATCCAAGATGCATCAGAGCTAAGTTTATAACAATTCATATCGGGTTTTGTCCATGGAATGTTAAGCTTCAATTTCAGCTTTGAACTAGTTTCTCTGAATGATTGCACTAATAATTCAAGAATCTCTGAACTAAAATAGAAGTCTGAATTGAGGAGGCAGATTTATTTTCGAAAATTCTATTTCATCTTTCCTTCCATATGAACCAGCATTTGGTTGCACAAATCTCTGCAATTTTTTCACTGTCTGCATACCATAGGTCATAATGCTCTTTGAAAGTAATGTTGGTATTGTTAGGGTTAATCCTACCAGAAAATAGTGGCAGTAACCATATAGATTTTGCAAACCAATATTCAAAAAGTAAATGACGCAAAGATTCAGTATCATTGTCACAGAAAACACAATTGCTATCTATTACAAGGATATAGGATCTCATAATCTGTCTGATTGGTAATGCCTCATTTAAACACTTCCGCATGAAGAGTTTTATGCGTTGAGGTAATTCTGATTTCCAGAATTTCCTCCACAACTTCTCTTTTGCTTCATCACAAGTATGAACACCACCTAGCTTATCATATAACAATTTAACAGTGAATATGCCATTCCTAGTTAATTTCCATCTAGGTTTATCATGTTCTAAAGTATCATTCATATCATTAAACAAATTGATATCTAGAATAGCTTGAGCAATAATATGGGGAAGAGGAGCAATGATTAAATCTTGGTTCCACTTATTCGTATCAGGGTTAATCAAATCTGATATAAGTGTTAACATGGCGCTTTTTTCAAAACATAGTTGGTCTAGAGTAATGTCTAGGTCCCGCATCCATTGGTCAGTCCAAATGTTTATGGACCGTTCATCTCCTACTTCCCAATATATATATTTATGAAATAAATTAACACTTTGCTAAATACACTTCCACATCTAAGATCATTTGTTAGATGTCTTTATTGAAAAAATATACTTGTTTTTGAAATACTTTTCTTTGAACATCTTTACCCATCAAGAGTTTGGTTGGGTTAGGATTCTCCAGGCAATTTTGCCAGTCATTGCCTGATTCATTTTTCATGCACTTTTAAAACACAAGCCCCCCATGCTTATTGGTTTGCATAAAAATTTCCAATTTTTGATATAAAAACCTTTAGAATTTGCTTCTTAACCCCACCAGAAATATCTCTATATTGAATTGATCTTGTTTTATTTTTTTTGGAAGTTTAAAACAACTCATTTGATAAATGGGCATGCTTGAAAGAACTGATGGTTTAAGTGCTTCGGTAGCATCCCTCTATCGATTTAATTGGTTTCTCCGTGCTCGTAATTTTCCGACTTGCATTGCTCCTTGTCTTTCTCTTGTCAGAACATGAAACTTAGCTATGTACGATTTACGGTATATTTACTTGTTCCATAAAGGTTTCTGGACAGGGACTGAGTCAACCCATGGCAAGGATGGGCAGTTGTTGACCATGTCGGGCTGGATTCAAGGCCAACTTTTGTCAATTCAAAGCCTTTTTTTTTTCCTGGTCCAAGCCCTTTTTTTTTTGCCTTTTTTTATAAGAAATGCCGAATAAATTAAGAAGAAACCAAGATTACAGAGTTTAAGATATGAAACGAGTTCCTTCTTAGTTTATAAAAAAAACGGCGCCTTCGCCTCACAAACTAAAGATTCGGTCGCGAAAAATGTGACACGCAAAGTTCTTGCCTCTTTTGCTAGCTTATCTAAAGAAAACAAAAAAGTTTTATTTTTAAACTTAAAACACACACTACTAGTAGAATTAAACAGAGAAATGAACTTCTTGATATTATTTTGTTCTCTTCAGTGAGGTTAGTAAGAGTTGTCTCCAGATATAACAGATACAAGATTTTTGCAATCATTGAAAATACAGCAGTAATCGAACTTCAATTCCTCTATCCATTTGAGAACTTGTAGAAGTGCTTTAGCTTCAGCGTCTAAGGGGCTGGCATGCCCATCCTGACCCTGCTCAGAACTCATAGTAGTCTCCTGAAAAGTTATTAATAGAGATGGCAAAACCCATTGAGTGTTTAATATCCTTGTAAGAAGCATCAAATCTGATAGTCCAATCAAAATTTCCTGAGTTCTCCAAGTCCAGAGAGTCGTGAAGGTTTCTGGCAACATGAACTGGCTTACTTTTGGGAATGCCCATAAACTCATTTTGTATTTTGGAAATCAGATAAGTATGATTAGGAATAACATGGTTGAAAACAACCAGAACCAGAACCAGAGCTCATTTTCCAGTAACAAGTACCAGGTCGAGCGAAGATAAACCGCGTAACGATCTTATCTCCAGAGATGCGGCTAAAGTTTTTACACCGGCTGCCTGCAGACCTAGACGCAACTTACCCGAAGGCAAGAGTAATTCCTTAACACATCCTGTGTCTTGTTCTCTTTCGGTACAGATGGTGCAGTAGGCATCACTTCAGTGGGATTACGCGTTCGCGACCATTCAGTTGATGTATCCACATATTCCGTGTCCCGGCTGCAGCGCAACTCGGGGGGTCTCCCCCATTCACAATCCCGTGAGCTGCAGAGCTACTGGGGGGTCTCCCCCATTCACAATTCTGCTATGGTTGTTTACATGTTCGCGGTTTAGGCAATCCTACTAATAAAAGTGACAAAATTCAAAGGTAATAGGGTCAACTCACGTACCTCGTGTACATACCTCGTTCACGTGGTTCGCTGCTTTCCACATATTTCTGTCGAGCGCCAACTCTCTCTCCAAGCCTCGGTCAGCCAGGTCCCGTTTAATCAGTTCATCCCATGTGAGTTTCGGTCATCCCGTACGCTTCATTCTACCTTCCGGCCATGTGATCTATCCCCATCACGATGAAATTTTCGAAGATTGACCAAAGAGTGAAAGCAATCTTAGTAATTCCTTTTTAACAACACCATTAGTCATGCAAAAAAGAAACCAAGATTTTATATCATCACAATGATTCATATTAACTATGTTCATGGAATATAAAGCATGCCAGATGCGCGTAGTAAATCTGCAGTTAAAAAATAAGTGATTTTCATCTTCAAGTTGACTATCAGTTGATCGGTGCCTAATAATGCATATTTCTAGGCCATTTTGTTGTCTTTTGTCACATCTCAAATACTTTATTGTCTTATTTTAAGTCAAATTATGCATTTTGCATGTCGGGTATCAATAATCATTTTTGTTGAAAATATTGATAATTAGTGTTTGTTTGCATTCGTAGGAGAATAAAGAGAGTTTGATTGGCATTGCGGAGAGTGGAATGATACATCATGAAGCACGAAATATGTGAACAGAAGTGCAGACAGCAGTATCAGTGGATTGGATGAGTCGATGGATCAAACAATAGTGTCAAAAGAGTGGAACAAAGAAGCTGTGGTGATTTATGGTTAATGGGCCAGATTGACTGAAGTGTAAAAGAAAGTGTGTATTGGGCTCTCGTATACCTATGCTGGGTATTGCTGCTGAACACCAAAACATGCCCCTTATCACTCTTCCCATCAACATTTCCAATCTCAGAAACAAAAATTCATGTTCTTCCTCTACCCGACAACAGTACCACTAAACCTATTTTCTTTCTCTCTGATTAACCTAGCCCTCTCTACTGCAGAACCACCAAACCATCACCGCCGACCTCTCTGTCTCATTCTCTTTCAAGTTGTCAAGTACCTCTATCACCATATTTCCCAAGATGTCTTCTTCGTACCCATTTTAAGCTAACCCTAGATAGCTATTATTTGAGGAAAGATAGGCTGGCTAATTTGTCTCCAAGAGCTGCTAGAATGACAACTGAAGGTCTGAATTTCAAGCTCTCTGCAACATCAACATCATTAGACAATAGGGTGGCTGTGTACAGTGAAGACTATGCATCAGTGGTGAGTTTTGTAAACATCAAATCCCTAATTTTCTAATTGTACTTTATTGAAAATGGGATTGAGAATTGGAAGAATTTTGTATAAATGAGGGAGGCAGATGTATGTTGAAATCTAGGACTAGCCGGTGCAAGTGATTGTAGTTTTAGGTTTTGGGTTTATTTCAATGTTTGTTATGTTTTAAAATCTCTGCTAGGGCAGAGATGAAACCCTTTAATAATTATAATTCTCTTATTTGATTTTACTTGTTCTTCTTCATGGAATTTTATTGATAAACATGTTTTAATTTTTGAATTTTGTCAATTTGCTTTCACCTTGTATGTCAAGCATCCTAAGTAGTTTGGTTAACTCTTTGTCAAAATTCAAGCCTATGTGAACTGATTTTAGTTCAATCTTTGATTACTTGTTCCTTAGAAAGACAAGTAATGCTAGGGATTGACATATTAGCTGAGGTTAAGTCATATATGTGTACAAGTGATTATATCACATCTTCAAGGTAGCTTGAGGCTAGCATCTCTATAGCTCCTTGATTAATGGAGAACTAGTATATCAAATTAGAGATTCTATGCGTTTGGAGGGTGGATTCAAAGCCCTAGTTTACCATTTATTGCTCTGTAATCTTATTTCTTTTGTAGAATCATCCATCACTTTGTCGTATCGACGCAAACAAAACCCGATTTTGGTTACTCGTTGTTCTAAGTCAGTCGTAGTAAGACCATAACTTCAACTCTACATCCACCTTGTCCCTGAAGATCGACCTGTATTTGCACCTTACACAATTGGCACTATGCACTTGCAGTTGTAATTGTAGGGTACTCTTTCTAGACCTACCAAGTTTTTGGCGCCGCTGCCGGGGACTCGGTAGCGGTGTAATTATTTCTTTGGTTCTACTTTACTAATTTTAGCCCAAGTTCTGTACATATTTACTTCAGTAGGAGTTGTAGTTTTAATCATTCCACTGTCATTCGCATAACTGCATCTAGTTAGGATAGCTGAATCATTATCTTTTATAATATCTTTACATCAAATCTAATTGGGGTTCTTTGCATCTGTAGGTTATATATATATATACTAGTTAGATTCTACTTTTTCTGTGATAGTATAACTTTGCTGTGGTTTTAATTTTCACTTTCATCGCCTATCTCCATCTTGTTTTAGTTACCAGCATCACAACTGGTTTGAGTTATTCGCATCTACAGTTCATAACATCCTGTAACATACCGTAAGCCATTCTTAGTTTTACTGTGTTAGCATAACTAGATTTAGGATAGGAATCTGTAACTGTAGCGTAGCCCTGTAACCTCTTAGATGTAGTTTCTCTTTTAACTTCAATCAATCTGTCTACTTGCATTCTCATATCATCTCATTCTTAAAAAAAAAATAAATAAATAAATAAATAAAAAAAATAAATTTAGTGTCTGAATCAGTTCCATCTGTAATCCTGTAGCTGCTTAGCAAAATTTTCAACTGTTTTCCTTTACTTTCTTAGCTTACAGTAGTTAAATCCATCTGTGTATATAATTTTCATCTCATCTCTTAAGTATTTCCTGTAGTTGTTAAATTTTTTTCAGTTAAGTGCATGCATCATAATCTTGTAGATCTTCTTAGCATATTTGTTAGTTTTTCTTTTGTTTTCTTTCCCAGTTCATTCGTTATTACAATCTGTAGCCTGGTATTTATTGTGTAACTTAGTGTTAATATTAGCTGTAACTCCTACTTTCAGTAATTCAATTTTCAGTTACATATTTGCATCTCTTTTGTTTTTAACTTTTTCAGTTTACTGCATCTTGCGATTTGTAGCTGACTAATAGTTGTATCTCATAATATTTTCGCACCTGTAGCTCTCTAATTCACATAATCTGTTTCAGTAGTTGAACATTCTCATAACATAACTTTGGTTTCTGCAGTTCTGTTTTATATACCCTGCATCTGTAGGATTGTTGTAATTCTGTAGCCAGTAGCGTAGTTTGTACATTGTGCAGATTTCTTAGTTGAGTCATAGCATAGTACCGCCCGTAGCTTTCTAAATCAGCCTGTTGTAGCTTTGTAGTTTCTTCCATTTGTTATTTGTAGCGTAACTGTGTAGCATCTTAGTAGTAGTGGTGTTATGTAGTTTAGTTTGTGCATTTGTCTGTAATTCGTAGTTTAAAAGCATATATCCAACTGTATATATCCATCAGCAAGTCATGTAAGATTGTGATGTTTATCTTTTCTTTGTCTCGGTTTTAATACTTGCTGTTTCACCCTGTCACCTGTACTTAAACTTGAAACTGCATAACCTGAGTTGTCAATATATCAGCTGCATTGTGACATCCACCTTGAGGTTGCTGAATCTTTGCTGAAATTTACTTTTCTGAGTACTGAAATCCTTCTTTGAGTAACCAGGTACCCGGAATACTGCACTGCAAAACAAGGAAAGGAAGGAAAAGGAGGAGAACAACCTATTTAACGTGCCTAAACCCGGTTTATACCGACGATATCATTCTTCAACTCTGGCTTTATTTGTTTGAATAATATACCATGCTTGTTTGTTGAGATAAGTGCTCATTAATGATTGTCAAATTCTGGTACCCATATGCTTGATTATGTGAAATCTGAGTGAATTGTTTGCTCGCTATCCAACATCCAATCTCTAAACTTTTAATGTTGTCGTGAATGATATGCCATGCCTTCTTTAAACTAGTTACTTGACTGAACACCATCACACTCCTGTAACATTTGGTGGTATCATCATCCATAATCTTGTGAAATTGAACAACATGTTTACATGATTGAATCTGTTATTTCGTTGTGCATCTCTATTCTCAGCAAAAACTCATATCTTTGTGCATTCGGCCCTGAATCTGATTGTCAAAGTCCTTACTTCCCTGAATTATGCATCTAATGTTTATCCGGGTACTGTAACGAGTGATTCATGTCAGGATTTTGGACTAGCATTAGGGATGAGAAATCATCGCACAGACACATTAGAGAACTCGCACATGAGCATGCTTCACATTTTGAGTTTCCATTAGACCATGGTGTTGATAATTATAGAGATTATTATGGACCTCTTATAGGTCCTGAGCTACAATATATAGACCCTAATTGTTATCCACACAATCAGCCACAACTAGGGGATGTGGAGCAATTCTGTACTCCTCTAAGCCCTTGTATGCAATCTGTGATGGAAAATATCAAACTCATTGAACAAAATAATGCTATATTTGAATTGCAAGCATTGAATGATCATCCATATAACAACATCTCTGAATTCCCCTTCTGTAGTGAACCTCATGCACAACCATGTACTGAATATCCATATGAAACGAGGATACCCACTAGTGAAGACTCTCCTTCCATTGAACAAATTAATATGATTCTTAAAATGAACCTGATTCATTTACGAAGTGAAGAAATGAAGGAAATTCATGATGAGATGTTTGTTATTCCTAATGAGGTAAATTTTGAAAATAGTGTTTATGTTTCTACTCAGGAAACAAATATTGAATATGAACCTAATCTAGAGGTAAATGAGTGGACTAGAGACACTATGGTTTTGAATAGAACATTGAATTCTTGTTATGATGATGATGATGATGTTATGTTAGAAGAACATGTTTATTCTAAAAATTTTGTGGAACCTTTGGTTTCAGAGACATTATGCTCCTCTGATATGACCTTCTGACATTATACATGTGATGTTGATCCTGGTTTAGGTCTTGTGCAATTATTCTGTGAAAGTGAACATCCTGCACAACTTGTGTGTGACTTAGGAAAATTTGAATTATCTGTTGACACCAATAATCGTATGCATGAATATAACTTTGATGTGTCTGATTCCTTGCCTAGGTCACAATATGATGTTACTTCTAATCTTCTGATGAATGAGACCAAATTTTTCGATAATCATGATTCTGAATTTGGGCTTGTTGAATTGTTCTATGAATGTGAGCATGATGCGACACTTATAGGTGACTTAGGGGATGTTGATGTGACTGGTAATAATGGTGCTTTTGATTTCATACTTGTGAGAAACATAGATGTGCCGAATTTCCTGCCTAAGTCACAGACTGAACTTTTCCATATAGAAAAATAATAATAATGAAAAATGGAGCGCATTTACCTTGATTTGTGATACCTGTGCATGTATGATATCTTAGGGTTCTTAGTCTAGATGATGAGGCACCCCTGATTCTAGCACAATTCACATGTGATATAGAAAATTTGCACATGCACGATCTACCAAGCGTGTATAGCGTCGGTGTTTCATAGGTTAAGTAGGCTGCCAATCATCTAGAATACTGAATGAGACTTGACTAGCTTGTTCTTTGGTTGGATGGGATAGAAGTTGGAGGATACATTAAGAAAAGCAACCATTGAATTTGACCGGGTGCATCGGAAAGGGCTACCTCTTGCTAAAAGTGTCATGTAATGTATTTTTCTGTTTTTGTGTAAAGTTTGTTGTGTCAATTTGTGTTTGTATCTCTCGTTATTCCAAAATCAGTTGAAAAATCAGTTGAGATAAAAAAAAAATGAAAAAAAAAAGAGAAAAAAAAGAAAAAAAAAAGAGAAATTGAGATGAATTGTTATTGTCTTTTGTTTCAAACCATTGAGTCAGTATCTCATTGAATCAGTTTCTCTTTAGTTATGTTTCCTTTTGTATATATGAATGTAAATAGTCTTGTAATAAGCAAGGGAGGGTGTATGCCATCGATGTACAATGCGGGTAAACTGAAATATCACCAACTCTTATGGTGAACATTCACAATTCTCGTAAAGCCGGACATCTAGCTTGGCTTTGAATTCAGTTCTTAGCCTAAAAACTATCTCTTAGTAATTGGCAGTCATAACTTCCTAGAGTAAATCATTTTCTATGCATGTCTAAGATGATACACTTTACACTCTTATCACATGTCTTTAGTTGTTTCAGTGCTAGAATTGTGCCTTTGAAAGCTAGATTGACATATCCAATTGTTGTGAGCTAAAACTGAAATGCAGGTATCACTTTCATGGAACCTGAGCTTATATTTTGTCCTAGAACTTTGTGGGTATGTTCTAAGCAAACCCTCACGAGACTTCAACTCGTCCACTAGGGACACTTAGTGGTTTAAAAGGCTTATTGCATTCGCTAAATGCAATCGAGAGACCAACGATAGTGGTAAAAGTAGGATTTTCTTAGTTTTTTTTGTTTACTCGAGGTCGAGCAAAATTCAGGTTTGGGGGTGTGATCGATGCCTAATAATGCATATTTCTAGGCCATTTTGTTGTCTTTTGTCACATCTCAAATACTTTATTGTCTTATCAAGTTATGCATTTTCCATGTCGGGTATCAATAATCCTTTTTGTTGTAAATATTGATAATTAGTGTTTGTTTGCATTCGTAGGAGAATAAAGACAGTTTGATTGGCATTGCATAAAGTGGAATGATACATCATGAAGCATGAAATCTGTAACCAGGAGTGCAGATAGCAGTATCAGTGGATTGGCTGAGTCGATGGATCAAACAATAGTGTCAAAAGAGTGGAACAAAGAAGCTGTGGTGATTTATGGTTAATAGGCCAAATTGACTGAAGTGTAAAAGAAAGTGTGTATTGGGCTCTCGTATACCTATGCTGGGTATTGCTGCTGAACACCAAAATATGCCCCTTATCACTCTTCCTATCAACATTTCCAATCTCATAAACAAAAATTCATGTTCTTCCTCTATCCGACAACAGTACCACTAAACCTATTTTCTTTCTCTCTGATTAACCTAGCCCTCTCTACTGTAGAACCACCAAACCATCACCGCCGACCTCTCTGTCTCCTTCTCTTTCAAGTTGTCAAGTACCTCCATCACCATCTTTCCCAAGATGTATTCTTCGTACCCATTTTAAGCTAACCCTAGATAGCTATTATTTGAGGAAAGATAGGCTGGCTAATTTGTCTCCAAGAGCTGCTAGAATGACAACTGAAGGTCTGAATTTCAAGCTCTCTGCAGCATCCACATCATTAGACAATATGGTGGCTGTGTGCAGTGAAAACTATGCACCAGTGGTGAGTTTTGTAAACATCAAATCCCTAATTTTCTAATTATATTTTTATTGAAAATGGGATTGAGAATTGGGAGAATTTTGTATAAATGAGGGAGGCATATGTATGTTGAAACCAAGCCCTGACTAGCCGGTGCAAGTGATTGTATTTTTAGGTTTTGGGTTTATTTCAATGTTTGTCATGTTCTAAAATCTCTGCTAGGGCAGAGATGAAACCCTTTAATAATTAGAATTCTCTTATTTGATTTTCTTGTTCTTCTTCATGGAATTTTATTGATAAACATGTCTTAATTTCTGAATCCTAGGTAGTTAATTTGCTGAGGTAGTTTGGTTAACTCTTTGTAATTTGCTTCATGGAATTTTATTGTTAATTTGCTTTCACCTTGTATGTCATGCATCCTAGGTAGTTTGGTTAACTCTTTGTAAAAATTCAAGCCTATGTGAACTGATTTTAGTTCAATCTTTGATTGCTTGTGCCTTAGAAAGACAAGTAATGCTAGGGATTGACATATTAGATGAGGTTAAGTCATATATGTGTACAAGTGATTATATCACATCTTCAAGGTAGCTTGAGGCTAGCATCTCTATAGCTCCTTGATTAATGGAGAACTAAAATATCAAATTAGAGATTTTATGCGTTTGGAGGGTAGATTCAAAGCCCTAGTTTATCATTTATTGCTCTGTAATCTTATTTCTTTTGTAGAATCATCCATCACTTTGTCGTATCGACGCAAACAAAACCCGCTTTTGGTTACTCGTTGTTCTAAGCCAGTTGTAGTAAGACCATAACTTCAACTCTACATCCACCTTGTCCCTGAGGATCGAACTGTATTTGCACCTTACACAATTGGCATTGTGCACTTGCAGTTGTAATTGTAGGTACTCTTTCTAGACCTACCATCATTACCGAAACTGCAATAAGGATAAGCATGCTTATTGTATTGAACTAATCATTTTCCTATGGGTAAGACCCTAGAGACTAACTTCTAACATAACAACTTAATTCTAGGGATGCAATCTATTTTCCAAAAGAGTTTTTCAGCATTATTAGTATCAATATTTGAGAGGAAGTCGTACACTGATTTAGTAGTGCACTCCCTCGAAGCAGTAGATTTCCATCTAATTCGATCAAGCATATCAATGCACATAGATATAGATTTTATTTTGTTATGCATAGAAGGGTAAATATACTTTTCAATCATTTTATCATTTCAATCTCCCTGATCATCAGTCGGTTGGTCAACAGTTTGGGAAATATCATTATCAAGGAAAATGGGTTTAAGCTCAAATTCTTGGTTTGGAATCCAAAAATCAGACCAAATGCTAACATGATCCACAGTTAACCTGCCATTCATAATTAGAACCAATTATAGCTAAACCTTTCTTTATACTGCTTCAAATCCAGGCAACGTTATATTTTCTAGAGTGAAACAGAGGATTAGTTATAGGAAAATATTTATGATGTAAAATTTCCACCCAAAGATGATCAATATTATTTAACAGACGCCAAGCTAATCTAGTAATCATGGAAAGGTTTTGTTTATGGGGATTTCTAATTCCTAGACCCCCAGACTCAAGACTAGTGCAAATACTAACCCAAGATTTCGGGTAGATCCCTTTAGCAACATTTTTTTTTGTCCCACCATAAGTATCTCTGCATTTTCTCAACATTGTCCAAAATAGATTTAGGGAAAGCAAAACATTACATTTGATAGCTAGGGTATGCACCAAGAACTGACTTAATAAGGATAGTTCTGCCCGCCTGAGAGAGAAGCTTGGCCTTCTATCCCTGAAGAGCAGCATAAGACTTGCTAAGAAGCGGTTCAAAACTAGTTGATTTACTTCTTTTGAAGAAAATAGGTATGCCCAAAAATTTATCATTTTTAGCAATCTGTTTAACTTTTAGAATTCTACTAATGATTTTACAATGTTTATTATGTAGTTTAGGAGACAAATAAATTCCAGATCTTTGAAGATTAATAACTTGACCAGACACAACACCAAATAAGTTCAGAATATCCATTAAATTCTAGCTTCATGTATTCCAGTTTTAGAGAACATAAAACAATCGTCTACGAAAAAAGGTGGGAAATAGGAGGGGCTGTTTTTGAGACTTTTATTCCCGTTATTTTCTTATCCAGCTCATCCTTAAAAAGCAGTCTATACAAATTATAAAAAGATAGGGAGACAAAGGGTCTCCCTGTCTCAATCCCCTTTCAACTGTAAAAACTTAACCAAGAATTCCATTAAGAAGCACATCAAAAGAAGTGGTAGTAACACACTGCATAATAAGCTGACACCAATCCTCATTAAACCCAAAAGAAGACAATTTTTTTTCAAGAAAGACCCACTCTGCTCTATCAAACGTTTTTGAAAGATCAAGCTTTAAAGCAAAATGATTTTTTTTGTTTTATTGAAGACTTTATAGCATGCAGAATTTCATGTGCTATAATAATATTATCTGTTATTTGACGACCTGGGATGAGGCCGATTGGTTTTGAGAAATCATTTTCCCCAGGTAAGGCTTAAGCCTATTAGACATGATTTTAGAGATAAGTTTGTAAATTTATTACTCAGACTAATAGGCCTAAAGTCTCCAGGATTAGAAGGATTTTTAACTTTAGGAATTAAACTAATGTAAGTAAAGTTTAAATGTTTAAGCATACATTTGGATTTGAAAAAGTCTTCAACAAGTTTAATAATATCATGACCAAAAATATTTCAATGAGCTTTGAAGAATCCAGGTGGAAAACCATCGATCTGGACCCGGCGTACCCCACTGATTCATGCAAAAGATAGTATATTTCATTTCATCCTGATTCTGAACTCTAGGAAGATGTATATTTTCTTCCTCAGTTATAACATAAAGAAGAAGCTCTAAAGGAATGAAATCACAAAGTTTTTGAACATGCTAAAATAGAGATCTTGAGGACTCAGAAGTAAATTCAGCAAGCAAAGGATGCCAAGAATCAAGATCAATGTCTCATCAAGTCAAAAAGAGAGACCTCATCAACTATCACCAATAAAGAGAATATAAGAGCGAGTTTGAAGATAACAATGACAAATAATTTCATTCAAAGGTAAACTTCAAAAGGAAAAGGAATAATGATAAAATGTATTGGTCTTTTGTTTTGATTTCTAGAGCATGTGTATGGAGAATAATTGGGGCATGATCGATCCATGAGGTAACAATTTAGTTATCACAGACTTTTGGAATCTGCTGAACCAGTCTGGATTTGCTAATGCTTTATCTATTCTTGTTCTGATATATTTCTGAGGTATCTATGATTGGACCAGGTGAAAGGTGATCTTGTGAAAGGTATGTCCCTTAATCCATGTGATTCAATAATATCATAGACAAATTGATAAGAAGGGGAATGATGGGTAGAAAAGTTTTTTTTTCTCAGAACTGTGAAGGGTGATATTGAGATCACCAAGAATGACCCATGGCATTGAGATGTCTTCCCCTAACTCTTGTAAGTAACTCATTAATCTTTCCTTTCCCTCTTATTATCTGATCTTTACATACATGTTAAAAACCAACTACAATGTTGAACACTAGAATTGACAATTAGATTAATCATGTTACTTAAAGAACTGGTTACTTTTATTCGTAATCCATATTTCCATAACAGAGCAACACCCCATGATTTACCAATAGAGATTTGACAAGAAATGTTGGGATAACCCATATGTGTTTTTTTTTCCTGCCTTATTTTTTTGTTTCTGAGATAAAAATATGTCAAGGTTTAAATTATAGATGCAATCTTTGAGATGTTGTCTAGTATTATTATTTCCTATTCCCTGAACATTCCGAGCTAATGTTTTCATTTTGAAACTATATTTCTTGTAGTTTGTATTGATGTTTTCTATATAGTAATCAAACAAAGTGGAAAGGAAGGACTTTGTGTCAAACCTATAATATATGATATATTGCATTCTAAGATGATTATTTCTATTAATTGAATGCAGGTCAAGTAAACAAGATATTGAATTACTAAAACCAATTATAAAGAAAAAATTAAATTAAGAAAAAAGTTTATATTATGAACCAGATCCCCCTGGAAACTTCCTTGAGTTATTTGTTGCTGAATTAAGTTGTCCCAGTCTCCAGTTGTGCTATTATATAGTTGATTATAGTATATTTGACTTTCCTGATCTCCCCAAATTTGAACTTCATTATGAACTTTTGGTTCCTCCTAGTAGTTGGCATTGCTAGCTTGAGAAGAAGAACCATGTTCTCTATTTCTTTTTCCCCTTCTTGCAGTGGAAGGTTCAGCTTCATTAGTGTTATTGGTATAGATTGTTGAAACCATGTATCCATCATTTGGTATGATAATGAGATTTTTTGAGTTTTTCCTTTCCAATTGCTCTTCTTTGGAGAGATATGAATCACTTCTGATATTCCAAAATCAGGATTATTTGCCATAGGATCGATAACCTATCCATTTGAAAATATATCCCCCAATAAATTGAACATGGTTAGCAATATCTTCACATTCCCCTTCAACATGATTCGCGGTTAAGAAGGCTGGACAAAGCTTTCTTGGTTGCTTTTGACAATAGTTAGGAACCCATTGTGTATATTTAGCAGCATTCTCAGTTAAAATTCCTCTTAACATGGGATTATTTATATTAAATTCAATTAGAGCACTCATATAGTTTGTATCCACCGTATGTCTATATTCATGCTCTAACTTGATGACTCTTCCCAGAATACCAGCAATTTGTTTGGAGACTTCTGCATTTAGAAATTCAGGAGGCAATTTCTTGATATCAATCCAATATTGTTGAATATTAAAATCAACAGATCTTGGATCGATCACGGGGCTCCATTCCTTCAAAACAATGGGATAACCATCAAAATTCCATGGACAGCTATCCATTCATAAATTTGAAAGTAAAAACATTTGTAGCTCTTTGTCTGACTAGAAAGTGACCATGTCCCCGTGCCATAGTAGCTTCTTTCCCTATTGACACTGGATTCTCATTGATGATGTTTCCAATTAAACTTTTTCCCCAATGTGTGATACCTTTGCTAAGCTTGATATGAGGATAACGAGTGACCCTCCTAACTTCATCACTCTCTCCAAGATTTATTGAGTTAATTTTCCCAATAATATTAGATACATCTCCATAAAAAGTGTAAACAGACATCTGGGTGGATTGAGTTGCTAAAATTTTGAGAGTTGTGTATAGAATCAGACTAAGCCGTAGACAATTTATACTAGTTATGCATGGTTTTTTCTTCCAACGTGTTGAATCAATTAGAAAAAATTCACCAAGTGTCATGTGTTGCAGACTCTTTTGAGCTTTTAACCTTTGACGAAGATTACAATTTTCTTTTTGCGTCGACTTTTTTCCAGAATATTTTAGGGAGATCTACTAATTTTTGTCGTCGTTTCAATGTTATCCATTAATCAACTTTAGGAGACTAGGACTAACGTTTTAAAATAGGAAATCTTTGGCAGAGAGATACAGAAAAGCACCACCTGCAATTCACATAGAGATTAAAATTCAATTCGTAAAAAACCTCAAAACGAAAAGACAATTTAAATTGGAATCTTTGACAGAGAAAAAACGATCAGTAATCACATGGGATGGAAGCAACAAACGAAATCAATACATGCAAGAATGAAAGAGGAAGAAGACGAAATTTTTTAATGAAGATCTGACACTAAGTCACTTCCGTTCTTTCGCCCAATTCACATAGCGTTATTTAATTGAAGGGAAGACAATTTACTAACAACCTTGTAGAATAGTGGTAAATTACATGTCTTGTGGGGGTAAATACGTATGATAATTTTTTTATTTAATATGAGCAAAATTATAAACTTGATCTAACAAAGTGCATCAAATACATGACATAATAAGTATGAAAAACAATGTAAATTACTATCAAAAATTTAATTAATTAAAGTATTTTATAACTTGATCTTCACTTAAAAATGATACAAAGTCAATTAAAATGCAAAGAAAAAAAAAATTCGAGCGACCAGTATGGAAGAACTTTTACTATACTAATTTGCCCCAAGTTGAGAAAAGGTCTGGTTCCGTGACGGTCCGCCAAGTTGCACACTATCCCTCCTGCCAGGTGGCCAAACATTTTCTAGCAGTGTAGTAGGGCCTGTAGGGGACTAGTTTTCAGTTCCAGACTTCCAGTTACGGATTTCTCAAAACAAATATTAAGCGCTCAGAAACTTGAAAAGTGATTTTGAGCCTGTTACTTCAGTTCGAAATATGAGTAATTCTAATTGAACCCTGTTTTAGGGCATACCATATAAAGACAAAAACGGGTCATTAGATAGTAATTTAAAAAACCCCTTATCCATGTATTTTGCTTAATAACAAAACTGCCCTTATTCATATTTTTTTTTCAATTTTAAATTTTTTAAATTCTTTTAAATATTTTTTTTAATTTTTTTTTTAATTTTTGATAAAAGAATATATTTATTAATATAATATACTCATTTTTTGTTCTTAGTTGGCATCAGAGCTACAAGCTGGGCGCCAACCCCTTTTTGAATAGCAACACCCAATCTATGGAAAATAAAACTACCTAGACCACTACCAGCATCATGACTAACTAAACAATTTTTCAAACGCTTGAAAAAACAAACAGTATCTTCACTGAGCTCCCCTAAGGTGGTGAACGCCAAAACTCCCAAACCATAACCATGCGAAACACATTCACTCAAATATTTAGAACGTTTGCGTGCAATTGCTTTAGAAATAGCCTGGCCTGGGATGAAAGAGCGAACTCCATCACCAGTAAAAGGTGAAACACCTGTGACATCCATACATACATCTTGGCCGTTTTCCCAATTGAGAACAAGGATATCCGCTGGGCGTAAATCCTTGTCAGTGTCTGAAGAAAAACCCAAAGAGACCTCTTTGCGCGCATGAACACCAGCTTTGTAGCAAATACTCGCAATTACATCTCGAACTAAATCATGACGGAGCTTCAACCCCACGTCTTTAGCACAATGTAAGGCATGATCTCCAAAAATATCCATAGATCTATTACAACAAGAGCACAGACCATCTTCAACAAACAAAGGGATGCCGAGGCGATAGCAAACAACTGCTCTAAATTGTTTGGGGCCAAGACACTGATCCAACCCACTGATAGGGACATCTAGGAGGTAGTCCTGAGCATGTTTGATCGGATTGCATTGCCACAGAATGGAATCTCTTGCAGACAAGGTAAATTGGACGGGGATCTGCTTCTTAGCTGCATCAAAATAAGTGACTGCCATGGAATGCATGGGGGGGGGGGGGGCAGTGTCATCGACGCGGTAAGAAGAAGGCAACCCACATACCTGAATAAATTTCTGAAGAGCCAACTGATAAGCAGTCCTGTTATCCGCTGAGAAAGAGCTACCAAGTATTGTCTTCCGCACTGAAATAGTATGACTCTGGGAGGCAAGATAACAGTAGGAACGAGTGTCAGCCATAGTGTAGATGCCAAGCCCCCCATCTTTGATAGGCAGAGTAGCCAGTCTCTATTGCAAAGGCCCAAAACCAGCCCCATCTCCCGTGATTAAAAGCCTCAAATATTGGAATAAGTGTTCATCAAAGAGGTCTGAGGCCTGTTGCAGAGCTTCAGGGTTTGTGGTGCGCATTGCAAAGTATAACCTGGATACACCAACACAGTTGCGGAGTAACAACATCTCACTTTGAGGGTCCTTGAGCATTTTGATAGCGGTCATAAGCTGAATAGTCTTGTTCACCCTATTAAGCACCATGTCGCTCATGAAGTCCAAATCCAAACTCACAGGACCACCCAGCAGCTTAACTCCCTTGCTAGGCCGACCAATATCGGGGGGAAAAACACCTACCTCAATGCTACGTGGATCAAGCGTACGCCAAAAAACCTCTGTCTTCTTGATGTTGAGATGTAGGCCCCTGCTTGGTCCTTTAGATTCTATAATACTCAGAGCTCTGGCAACCTCCATCGTGTCACCGATGATAGTGCCATCATCTAGGTACCAAGCGTGCAAATCAAGTTGACAGCGAGAAGCAATGGATTTTACAAGGGGGTGAAGTGTCAGAGCAAACAAAAGGGGACCAAGGGGATCACCTTGTTGAACACCGAGCGCAGAGGACAAGATGTGTTGGTCATAATAAAGTTTAGCAGGCCTGGCATAACAAAATTCTACCCATCGAGAAATACCTGGACAGTGAAGCCTGACCTCCCGAATAAGACAAGACCTGCTCACCATGTTGAACGCATTCGAAAAGTCAATAAGCAACATTGACATCTTGTTCGATTGCCCTTTCAACTCCAACAAACCATTGACAGCATGAAGAATACTTTCACCTCCCACAGGCACACCAACACCAAATTGAAAATCCCCCGAGTAAGATAACATGTCCTTTCCAACTGAAAAAGCAGCCACCTTAGAGACCAAGCGCCGCCAAATAGTACCTACCGCAATAGGCCGAAGGCCACCCCCAGGTTTGAGAAGCGGGGTAAGGGGTGCGCTAGCAATTAGCTCACCCAAAGCCTTGGGACACTTGCCTTCCAACAAAAGGTTGACCACCCCCGTAATCGAAACCACCAGTTCATCCGCAACTGCCGCCGCTTGATCGCTGTCGTAGGCGTCAAAAATAAATTACACTTTCTTACTACTCGAAATATAAAATGAAGCAAGGGCAAGAAAGGATCGTTCCCACAGAGAGGTCTTGGTTGTCAAATTGTTTCGGTTCCCTATAAATAACACCGGGGGTTTTGTGATTTTTATATAATAAACTAAATAAAAGCAAACAATAAAAAGTAAACACGCAAATCAAGAATGAGAAAGTATTGGTCATGGATTTCGTCTTCAATCACAAACATGTTTTCAACACAATAACTAGAATTGATATTTTAATCTCAACTTTTATCAAAGGCCCTAGAATACCATGATCGCAAGAATATCCCGCTAATCTCCTCTTGTCATCAACAAACACATTAAAAGATGCGAATATGAATTCTATCTAAAAGAACAACCTAACGTGTAAAAGCACTAATCAAGTTTAATTCCCTAGATGCATTAAGTTCTATGAAATCAGGCCAATCAAAGCAATCGAACGTGTAAAAGCACTAATTCAATTTAACAAGGGTTATGGTTCACATAAGATCATAAGAATATATCACTACAAACTATAATCTTATTTATGCTACTTGCAATCAGGAATTATCACTTTTGCGTATAATAACCCTAATCTAGCAAAAGACATGCATGTGAGTTCTACCAATTTGCAACTTGACAAAACAAACATTCAATCATATGACAATATTAATGGTGAATCATAAACGATAATATGAGAGAAAACTAATTTATTGAACAAAAACTCATGTTTGGAAATCCAACTAATCCATAACCAAAAGAAAACTCTAGCTCATATTCATGGAGTTCATAACAAGAAGAAAGAGAAAAGACTTCATGGTTTCTAAACCCTAGAAAACAAAGTAGAGGCAAAAGATAAAAGATATTAAGATCCCCAAAAGTTCTGTGTATTTTTCTCTCCCCCAAAAGTTGTATATTTTTCTTCTCGGAACTAAGCCTTATATAGGCTTCCGCCAAACCCAAGTGACCGACAATTCCTAATCTGATAAGGAAGCCAAGTCGGTTAATAAGAGTTTTGAATATGTGGGAGACATGTGCTGACAATCCGGTGTACAAGGAGCACTCTAACAGGGTAAACCCGGCTGTCGATTGGCTTAAATTTCAGTGAGACTCTGTAGACCTACGTGGCTTCTTAACAACTAAGTTCACAACCAACTTGATGTACCATGTTGTACCCAATTCCTAAATTTGCATGCCGCGTTAAATCGTTTCTCTGCTCGGAGATCTTCTCCATATTCATCTTCTCAGCTAGTTTCTCGGTCACGAAACTGGTTCCATGTTCCTCTCATACTCAAATAAAACCAATGGCTACTCCTCACCAATCACCAGCCAAACCATTCTCTCCCTGCTAGGTTAATATCTCTCCACCAGTCATAGCCAAACCCCTGCATTACTTCCATTGAATGATAGCAACACCTTTCTCATCTTCTGATTTGCCTCAATCCATCACAGCTTCACGTCTGCCATCAAACCAACGCAAATAACGATCAACAACACCATTGTCTTCATTAAACTATCAAACCAATATCAACTCTGCCATTAGTCCCGATCATGCGTATTGCCATCTTCCTAAACCATCAATCACAGCTTCGAACTCCTCATCATCTCTTGTTGTTGTCGACATTAAACTACAGCTTCAAGCTCCATCACTTTCTCTGCACCTTCATCACGATCACTGACTTGCTCGAGTTCTTCCATGCTTCACATCATCTCCATATATCTTCACCGATAGCAGCAAACATCAGTCACCTTCATAGATAATCAGCTCTCACTAATCCTTACTGCCAGCATCTCTGTCTCGTTCACTGCCAAACTCTGTCTGTAGCTCCCATAACACCATTGCTGCCATCGAACTCCATTATAGCGACTTCTCTTCATCAACAACACCCATAGCTTACCCATTGACAGCTCGAGTTTCAACTGGTTCTCTGCGAGTTATCTTCCATCAACAGCCACGACATCACCATAATTCATTATGATTAACCCCATCTCCGGCTTCACACGATAATGGCAGCAACCTCCATTATTAACCAAACCACAGCAACACCTCCTTCTCTGTTGCTCGGACCCTTTTAAACAACGTCAATGTTCATCGTCACCATCGTGATCAACTGCCATCAATGGCAGTAGCCAACCATTCTTAATTTTGCGTTGTTCTCAGTCACGGCAAAGCTTGAGCATCATTGCCTTTCATCAAATCGAACTCTTTCTTCTCCATTTCCTGTTATGCTCATTCACAAAGCCGTGTTCTTCCTCGCCTTGTAATTCCCGGAGCTGGTCGTGGACTCGACCAAGCTCTGTTCTGTTGAGTTTGCATGGGAGAAGACGGTGGCCCTGAGTAAATAGGCCGGGGTGTATTTAACATGTTTTGAATTCTGGCTTCCCCCAAGTAAAAGACCAGACTCCCTTTAACAGTCCCTTTGGAACAGTTCACCCCTTAACAGAATGTCTTCCCCTTAACGTACAATCGGGTGTCAATAACACTTTCCGTATCAAATGACCATTTTTCCCTTCGCTTCTGAGTTCTTGTTTTGCTCAGAACTTCTTCATACGAACTCAGAATGACTCCGTTCTTTCGCCATTGTCTTCATCTTCTCGTCCTCTACACAATGAAAAGTAGAAATCTTGTATTTGAACGAGTTCCACTTCCTTTTGCTCCAATGACTCCAAAACACCTAATAAACTCAAACTCACACAGAAGATACATAATTCACAAGAAAAATAGCAAAGAAAGCATCAACTTTAGATAATAATTAAGGTGTTTATCACACCTATCACCGCTGCACCACTTAACGCGTCTACTAGATGTTGTGCTCGAAGACCATCGCGCCCACAAGACGTACCTCTAGGAAAACTCTTGATGGCACCCAAAACAGCCCTTGGCTCAACCGTAACAGGGTCACAAACAACAACATCGTCCGGAATGGAAGGTGAAGGGGCTGCGGGGTGTTTAGATTGAAGTTCAGCCAAGGTTTGCTCACTGCGAGGAGCAACCCCATTCGAGGACAAAACTCGAATCGCTGCAGCATAATGTCTGTGCTCTATCTTTCTCCGACAAGCACTTAAATTAGACGCTTCAGGTATCTTCTTCTTGCTGTCCGGGTTGGCTGAGTGCTGTTGGCATGGCTGACGCAACAACTTTGAAATCAAAGTGTAACATCCTGATGGTTCCTTCCAAGTCAGAAGTGCCTGTTGGATGGCAGCGACTTGCAAGCGCTTCCTGTTGGATGATTTCTCTTCAACAGATCGCTTAGGCCTATACATCATTAACGTGCATATGGGAAACAGCAGCAAGCGTATCCAACTAGTAATGTCAGCAGGTTTGCAGAGCACACAGTCAAGGCAAGCCTTCAAGGCGCGAGAAAAGCTTAGCCTGCACTGATGGGGTATGCTAGAGACCGTGGTAAATTGACGTTGGAAAACAACATTAAGTAAATCAGTCGAAAGAAAGAACGACTCATCTGGTGCAGCAACAACAGGCACACTCCCTGTAGAGTCCACAAAAAGCGACGCCTTGTAAGCAATTGGAAACAAAGGCGTAATAAACAACAACAAGCCTGTCCATGTCTTATGCGAAAGAAGAAACTCCACTAGCAACAGCAGCAGGTCTATCAATCCCATAGATAAGAAAATCAGCTGTTACCCCATTGAAAGGACCATCAACAACACTGTGAAGGACTCCACCTTTGCCTTTGCAGGGGGTTCTCCAGCTGTGTGTGATCATGCAATGGCTGCAAAGCCACATACACGCCTGTTGAAGAAACTTTTCCCATGCACAGTACACCTGCAACTCGCTGGAGATGATCGCTCTGCATCTGGACCTGCTCTCCTCAGTTAGAAGATGCTTTCCTTGTAGATGACATACAATGGAGCCCCTAGCATAGCCTTTGCCATTCACGCCATTACGACAGCCGTCGAAATATTTGAAAGGACAATGGTTGTACCCCCTCTGTGAAGCAGCATCTTCTGTGAGAGTTTGGCTCAGTTGCTGGGAAGAAGAAGGTAGCTGAGATGCAGGTATAAGAGTCTGAGAGCGGCGCGAACCAGAAGAAAAAGAAGATGCAGACATGATAGAAGATAAAACACAAACCCTAAGATCGACAGGAAAAACCCTAAACCAAAAAAGAAAGAAGAACCCGAACAAAAATCGTGGAAGACAAACACAAAAAGGAAATCAAGGGGAAAGGTTAGAAAAATCAAAAAGAAAAATCCATTGGCATGAGACCAATCCATTGGAAAATCCAGGCTTTCAGTCGCCGGAGTTTTCCCCTAGAGCTCATCGCCGGAGTTTTTTCGGTTTTTGATTTTTTATTAATTTTAATTTTTTTATTTTTCAAAAATTTAATTTTTTTTAAAATTTTTGTAATTTTGTAATTTTTTTTTTATTCATAACACACTAGGTTGGTATATGGTAGAGAAAAAAAAAATTTAAAAAAAAAAAAGGAAGAAAAAACTTTTTAAATAAATTTAAATGGAAAATTATATAATAAATAAGTAAATTAATAAATTAATCGAGGGTAGCTAAGTAATTTTACCTATCCTTAAATACCCAAAATCACCCCAACCTAGTTAGCTTAATCATTTTATATGTCCTAAATTTATGGTATGCCCTAAAACATAGTTCTTCTAATTAGTACAGATTTTAAGAGATGTTCCCTGTTGTTTGGAGAAAACCTCAGCAGTAGTGCAGTACTACACAGAGGTTTTTAGAGGTGATTCTTTCTATCCAGTTTTCTCGTACTTCCAGTTCATTTCGGACGAGTTTAGGTGCCCTTAGTAGTGAAAAATTGCATCTTATCCGTCACAAAGCCTGTCCAAAACTTTTCAACTTCTTTAAAAGTCTTCAAATAGTAGAATGCATGCTAACTGTTTGAGAAAACTCTTAACAGAATTGTCATTACAGCAACGTGCAATCACATCTATTCAATTTATTATTGGTATACATATACTGACATATGCAGATAGGCCTCTCTACTGTAGCGCAGTTCTATTATTTGGCTCCTTTGAGTTACCAGTTCTTTTATCTTTTATCTGCACAGGCGGCTTTATCCTTTTCTTTTTGTAAGGGAGCTTACTGTGTCTGGCAGTGGCTATCTGGTTTCGCGTTGCTTTGCTTCTAACGATTTAGCATTTCAAGGAAGAATATGAACTTCCAGATGTGCTAGCTCTGTGCAAGCGGTCATCTGGTCCAATTCATGGTTCTTTGAATGTGGTAACGTTTGTTGTTCATATTTCTGAAATTGATCCATACATGCAACATTAACAACTGGGCATTATTCCTGTGAAGAAAACATGTTATCTATGACGAAGCTTGGGCGCAAGCTTACTCCATTGTCCTCTTTGTCGTTATTTTCCATACTAGATTGTAGTCGCTCCGACATCAGGAGTCCTTGTGCTGGACTATTGGTTTATGTGAATAACAGGTCCTCAATTTATGGCGTGGTTATAGAAGCCGTGTTCAGATGGTCTCCCAATGGGTTTAACAACACCTTTTCTTCCTTATTCTCGACCATGGCAGAATCGATCTTGGTCCAGGTGCAGGACTCACCTCAAATAAGTAATGAACTAGAAAGTGCAATTGTTGAACACAGATTTGATGATGCATGGAAATTATATAGACAGAACATGGAGATGGAAGGATTCCCGACGAAATCCATTCTAAATAAGCTTCTTGTTGGGTTTGCCGAGACTTGCACGCAGTACTGGCTTGAGAAAGCTAACAGCATCGTGGATTTGGTTTTCGAGAAGGGTAAACAGAACCTCATAGATAAGCAAACCTTATTGTACCTCTCTTTAATGCTTGCACAACATGGATTGCCGATACCTGCATCAAGCAGTCTTAGGAGATTGGTGGACATGGAAGAATTTGTGCCTGTGACGGTGTGGTCTGCGGTCGTAGCCTACATCTCATGTACAGCACATGGGGCATATCTTGCGGCCGAGTTGGTACTTGAAATTGGTTCTTTATTCCAGAATAACAGGGTGGACCCTTGGAAGAAGAGTAGTAGACCTTTGCTTGCTATGAAACCTAATACCACCATCTTCAACATTGCAATATTAGGTTGTCTGTTATCTGGGACTACTAGGAAGGCTGAACAAGTTTATGAAATGATGCGTGGGGTAGGCATAAAATCTGATGCAATCTTACTGATAATTATGGCTCATGTTTATGAAAGAAATGGTCATATGGAAGAACTGAAGAAGCTTAAGAGGCACATAGATGATTCATGTAGCTTAGGTAAATTACAGTTTCAGCAGTTCTATAATTGCTTGCTTACATGCCACTTGAACTTTGGGGACCTAGATTCTGCTTCCCAGATTGTTTTGGAATTGCTTCAGAAAGCCAAAGAAGCGCGCGAGTCTCCTGTTGCTGCAACAAATGTACATGATAGCGTTGGGAGTGGTAAATTGTCTTCTTTCACTGAAAACTTTGATGAAATTTTTAAGCATGGAAAGGCTGACCATATTCTCAGCAAGGCATCAGTCGGAACTATAGCTTTCTGTTTTGAGGAGTTCTGTAGAGATCGCAATTTTTCTATACTGGAGGCTGTGGCTAACCAAATTCTTGATTCACAATTGGGTAAGTTGCAGATGCGAGTCGAACTGGTAACATCTGAACTAGGAGTTCTCCGACCTACTGAAAGAATCTATGCCAAACTTGTCAAGGCCTTCTTAGAAGCTGGCAAGGTCAAGGAATTGGCTGAGTTTCTGATCAATGCAGACAAAGAAGATACTCCTGTGCCTTCTGAGAATTCTGTCGTGGTTCGTGTAATTAATGCATGTATCACATTAGGGTGGTTGGACCAAGCTCATGATTTAATCGACGAGACGTGGCTTGCTGGGGTAAGAGTTGGTGCTTCAAGCTATTCATCTCTCTTAGAAGCATACTATAAAGAAAATCGAACTACCGAGATGACATCCCTACTGAGAGATGCTCGTAAGGCTGGGGTTCAGCTTAATTCTTCCTGCTATGAGGCTCTCATTCAGTCCTGGGACCCAACGAGTGCTCTTAATATATCCAAAGAGATGAAAGAAACGAAGATCTCAGAACCCATCCTTCCAGAATTTGAGATGCTAGTGAGCAGTTGTGCAGAGAGCGAACATGCGGGTTTGATGGTAAAGCTTATGGAAGAAATCAAGGAGGGGCGAAGGGCTGATTACGAGGTCCACTATTGGAATGATGTAATTCATTTCTTTTGCAAGAAGAGATTAATGCAAGATGCAGACAAGGCTCTGAAGAAAATGAGAGCTTTGGGACACATGCCGAATGCTCAGACTTGCCATTCTCTGGTGATGGGATATGCTGCTGTTGGAGGGAAATATATTGAGGTGACACAACTGTGGGGTGAGATGAAGGAACTTGCCTCTTCTTCTAGCACAATGAAGTTTGACCAGGAGCTGTTGGATTCCCTACTATATATATTTGTGAGAGGTGGGTTCTTCTTGAGAGCTAATGAAGTGGTTGAGATGATGGAAGCTGGGAAGATGTTAATTGATAAGTACAAGTACAGGACCCTTTTCTTGATATATCGCAAAACATTACACAAGAAGAAGAAGACTCCAAATTTCCATTCAGAAGCCAGTGTCAAGAGGAGAGAAGCAGCATTGCTCTTTAAGGAATGGCTAGGCTTAGGTTGATTTCATTGAGTATCAGGAGCAACCCTTTGCAGTATTGGTCAAATCCGAGATAAGGACGCCACAAATCCCGGAGGGGATCTAGGGTCTAGGAGATTTGATCCGAGTTGGGGGAAGTCATCATGAAGCTAAATGTGGAGTGACAAATATGAAAATGATTCCGCTGATTGCTTTTTAGCCAAGGATGTTTTTAACACGGATATAAGAGAGGACAGAAAATCAACAACTTGCTTGTTGATCAGTCTCACGACAACCTTCCAGGTATAGATTCTTGATGCGTGTCGTAGGTGCAATCAAATTAATTAATATTTCCACTCAATTAAAAATAATATAATGGAAGTCAAGTTCGTTCCCACGAGGAGCAAGAGATTCTAGTTGTAAAAATTGTCACAAAAGGGGGTGTAAAAAGCAAAAGAAAATAGACAAAGCAATTAAAAGATAAAGTTGAAAGCAATAAGAAAGATAAGATCAAGGAATCCTTCTTCGTTGCAAAACAATGATTCAAGTTATGTTCTTTTCTACTTGTTATTAGTCACAGATTATCACCAACCGTAGGTAAAGCAGCTAGATCAGTGCTAAACCCCTAAATCCCTTGTATCACATATTGGATACGGAAGTTCTCGACTGAAGCTTCGGATTCTATTTACCAAACCACCTAGTAGTAGATCACTCTAGATGTAATTTAAATAAACGCATTAAGATTTATGAACTTATTAGGTTAATATTAGTAGTTAGACTCTTAGATCAAGGTCTACTTGCTAACGTTGTTTTCACACACAATTGCTCCACGGAATCCCTCCGCAAGGTCTCGTGTTTGCTACTTATGTAAAGAGTCAAGAAACGATTACTTATCCCCTAACTTTCACTAGCTTTAGATCAAATTAACAAATCAATTTAGTTGGCCACCTAAACAATCTATCAATCAATCATGAATGAATAAACATTCCTATTAGTAAAAACAAACGATAATCATGTGAAAAACTTCAAGATAGAATTGAAACAAAACTCAAAACATATATTAAGAACTAGGAATTCATCCTCAATCAATAATAAAATTAGCTACTCATGTTAAGGAGTTCACACAAAGAATAAGAAAAGAAAAGTGTTGTGTGTGTAGAGATGTGTAAAAGATGTAGAAAACTTCTCTATTTATAGGCTTCAATATTCTCCAAATCTTCCAAGGAATAGAATCCTTTTCCTTTAGCAATTCTATTTCCAAATCCAAGCCTTTCTCAACTCTTCCATCTTCTCTTTCCAAATTTGAGCCCAATTCTCCATCCAATTCCTAGTCCAAGTCTTCACACCCATGAGAGAAGTCCACAAAAAATTCTGGAATTTTTGGCTCGCCGGAAAACTGGTATTATGGCCGGAATCCGGCCGGAATAGTCGCCGCCGGCCACCTGAAAATTTTACCGTCACTGGTATATTCGACGGAATATTCCGTCAGTCCACCGTTAGGACTAACGGTCAAAAAGTCAAACCGTCAGTCAAGAAGGTCAAGGGAAAAAGTAGTCAGACACTGAGTCGGCTATGAGTCAGCTCCCTAGGTGGCTGACTTGTCTTAGCTGGATCGGTCATCTTGGCTCATGCCATTGCACAGGCCTGAGCTGTGCTGCACCAGGATGGTGCATCACCACTTCAATTCCAGCCATTATGGCTATACACCCTGCAACCATCATGGCATTCATTCCCATCTTTTTCCATTCCTCAGTCATACAAAATTCAATTCATTCATTTTGCTCTTCCTCATTGAAACCATATCCAAGGCAGCATAACAGTCACCACCAAAACCATTCTGTAACTCTTGTGATAACACCAATTCCCTGTAATACATGGCATCATTCTGCCATTTCATAACTGCAACTTCCTCTCACATTCCCCCATGTTCACTGGCTACTTCTCAACTGCAGTTCAGTTCATCAACATGGCCTGCTCCCTGCATAAACCACAGCTACAATCTATCCTCCATCTGCACTGCAACCCAGTTGAGACACACCCATTATCCCCTGCATTTCCAACTCCATCACAATCCATGTATGTTCTTGGCATCATTGCAGCATTTGGCTACTTCACAATGTTATCAAAACCAGCCACCATCAGCTCAGAACCCATCTAGCTTCACAGATTCAACCCATTTGCTTCCAATCACAGCAGCATCTCCTTGTTTTCTGGGCATTTTTTCTTCACCTGTGACAATCCTAACATACATCTAAGTGCAATCAACAGCTTCATTCTTGCACAATTGCATTCATTTTACAGCACCATAATCTTCTGCTTCTGTTGTAGTCATTCCTTGTCTCTGAAGAACCCATGTCTTCTTTGTTAAAACTCAGCTTCAATTGGGATCTTCTTCTCCTCATCGCGACCACCAATTGGACTCAGAAGGAAAACCCCTTGTAGAATAAACCATCTCAGATTCATCTTCTTTAGCATCTCCAACTTCTTCCTTCAAAACCCATCTAACGACAGCGCCATCTTCACCTCTTCAATTTCATAGTAAACCCTAAGTTCTTCAATCCTTCTCCATTTCCCTGAGGTTCTCATAACCAACAGCGACTCTTGAGTTCAACAGTAGACAAATTCAATTTCAATGGAAGCGAGTTCTCAGATCCAGTTTCTCCAACTCTGTAATTTCTCAATTCGAACACAGCAACCCTATCCTCAATTTCTTCATCTCTAAATCTCGATTTGGTCTCTCGATTTAGCATCACTAACCCCTACCAACAGCGGCAACTTCACTTTCTTCTCTTGATTTCAATAGTAACCCCTTCAGACTCAATCACCATAGCATCACTGTCTCCATTTGAGATTCATCTCTGAATTTCTCTTTACATCTAGCAGCATCGGCTGCTTCTTCCCTTTCTTAGTTTTAGGGTAATGAGTGAACTAATAATTGAGAGTAATGTCTCTCGAATTTTAGGGTTGGGTTGGTGTTGGGTGCTAACAGCACACCCATCTTCTGGATTAGGGCTACCCAGATGGTAACCCCTTAACCTTGACTGGACTGCGTCTAATATTCCTCCAAAAAGCCCCTTAACCTTGGCTGGGCTCCAGATAGTGTTCGCCCCTGAAATGACAATTTTGCCCTTTTGGCTCAAATTGGATGATTTCTTCTTCTTTTCCTCCGTGCGACTCCAAAGTAGCTATAAAACTCAAAACAAGCGTAAAATACATAATTTACAAGAAAAATAGCAAAGAAAGCATAAACAATAGATAGTAAATAGGATGTATTCTACACCCTATCAAATTCCCCACACTTAGACTTTGCTAGTCCTCGAGCAAATCAAACTAAAAACTCACAACTTCAAAGCGTTCAAGCGTCACAAGCATCCAAAGAGTTATGAGGACATAGAGTTTATGCATTCTAGTAATAAGAAGTTAGAAATACTAAAGAACATATTCTCATTCTTAAATGTTGAGTGAGAAATAACCACACCATAATGAGAGAACGCGTGTTTGAGAAACGATCAATAAGCATTTCGCCTCGACTTCTGCCTCACCAAAAGGATTTTATGATAATTGCACTCAAAAAGACGGCTTTTTTTTTTATGGTTCTCACATGTGTGCAGGTAGGAATGAAGAGAGAAATCCTGCGACACGTTGAATGGTGGGAAGGACAACTTCCGAAATATTTTGAAAAACCCACATCTTTTAACATTTTGAAAAACCATTTTTCTGATGATCTCTAAGAAAGGAAATCAACCATTTTTATCGAGGATGAGATTACTTACTCACCTTCACATCCGATCGCCAATTATGATAACACCACTCTCACGGCATCTAATAGAAACGTCTTCCGCTCCTCGTCTTTATCTTCTTGGTCTTCGTCTTCGGTTTCAACTTTTGATGATAAACTCTCGAATTTCATAAATCCTTGACAATTTGTAACCTTTACCTTAAATCCTTGTCGCTTGAAACTTCCTTATAGATTTTCCTTCCCCACGGCTTATTAACAAAACAAATATTTCTCTTGTTATTTTTTTTTCTTTTTTTATTAAAACAAAACAAGAGAAATTAAATACAAAATAAACCATGGCCGTGGAAGAAGTATTTTACCGCTTGATTCTTCACAACTTGTATCGCCTCAAAATCATAAACTTCAATAATTCTCACCTTTTGCTTTTCTTCGCTTTTATAAATAAGTCTTCATACTTGGATATGAAATTACCTCATTGTAGTGTAAGTCTTCAACATATATGTAAAAATCCGCTCATTTGTATGTTGCTTTACTTGAATATGAAATTTGCTCTTTTTCTCGTTCCGTTGCTTATAAACCTTAAACTTTTCCAACTTTCCTTGTAGATTTTGATGTCGCTCCTTGTTGATGATGATGTTGTTTCTATGGATCCGTTGTTGTCGAGAGAGAAAATGGTGCTAACTGCAAATCGAACTACAAGAAGGAAGCTTTCATCTATAGACGTCACCCTCATGATTGACAAAATTAGCACTCAAGAGATCAAAGAGTAGTGCTTCTATTGGTGGGAGGTTGGGTAGCTCACCATTCTACCCGGAATTAACGTACGGTGACACACACTCAAAAGAAGCTCTTTAGTAGATGGAAAATTTCTGGTCGGTGCCTCACATGATATGAATACGGGTAGTCTCCACTAATGATTGATCAGCAACTCTAATAATGCATTTCTCCCTGCACCAAATTCGCATCACCGGCATGATTAAATCCATTATTTAACACTCTAACAAGCAAGAAATCCGAATGTAGTTCTCTAACACTTCCAAGTTCAATTATGTCGGTCAAAATCTCTATGTAAACATACCTAGAAGTATGCTAGTGACTCTAAAATCTCTAAAAGTTGAAGGTTTTAAGTAAAAACTTTTTTAATTTTTTTTTTCTTTTTAAAACTTTTTTAATTTTTTTTTTTTAATTTTTAAAATACATGCTTAACCACTCCCCCACACTTAAACCTTACATTGTCCTCAATGTAATTGAATCCTCCTAGTAAAGTCAAGGTGGGAAATTTTAACATGATATGAAACAAGAAAAAGAAAAAAAAAACAAAAAATAAGAAGATAAGAAATACAAAACCTATGGGTTGCCTCCCATTAAGCGCTTGTTTTAAAGTCGACGGCCCGACTTAGCTCTTGTAAGATTCATTCCCCATATACTAACAATCGGAAAATTTGGGGATCCAACCATAATACCTGTTTTGCAAACAATAACTCCATACAAATGTTAGCACAAGAAAATAATAGTGAAATTATCGCTCGATAGGAATTTCCCCCACACTTATTCTTGTCCACACTCGGAAGTGTATAAAGAACTTAGAATTTGGGAACTTCCATGTATTCCTCTTGGCAAACCTGCATAGTGTTAGCATCAAGTGTTTCCAATGGTGGATATTTAGAAACAAAATCATCCAAAAATACTTTCGAAGCACATACATTCAAACCAATAAGAGTTGAAGGAGAAGAATCAATAGGCAAAGGGTTAGACAAACCTTGCACAATCTCTTGTTTTGCGGAATCCTCTTCATCCTTAGAGAATTCATGTGAATTACTTACCTCTTGTATATCGTGGTCCTCTATCGAATCTTGCAACCATTCATCGTTATTTTCTACCTTAACCAAAGTCTCGGCATCATTATAATCTTTGGCAAGTTCAATTGGGTCTTCCACAAAATCAATCAATTTGGTTTCATCCTCTAGCATCATCTCTTCAACATTCTCATCATCGGAATCGGGCCATTCACTAAAATGATTCTCGTCGGTATAGATTGTAAGATCTTCTTGTGCGGGTGTTACACCGTTTATAACAATAGGTAAGTCACACCCAATCTCCTCCTTTTGAATAGGTGAAGGATCGTTATTATGATCCGGAGTTGGAATAACTTCCTCATTGTTGCAACGCTCATACACTTCCGCGGACTCATATCTTTCCCTAAGGAATTTTTTCCAAGCACTAATTGCATCTTCCTCAAGCTCTACCTTTTGAATAGGTGTTTGATCATTACTAAGATCAAGGCTCGAGTAAGCTACACTATCGTCATCAAAAGTACCCAAAGGTTGGTCCTTTTCAACACAATCATCTTCATTTTCAGACTCACTATAATAAGAATCTTCATCGGTTTCATAACCTTTATCCCGACGTCGTTTAAGTTCCATATGAATAGTCCTACTAATTTCTGCGACAAGATCTTCCGAGTCTCCATCATCTTCCAATTTGTATAATTTCTGTGCATGTTTCCTGACGTTCACACGCTTACCACCGTTTATAGAGTTTTTAGACTGTATCTCCTCTTTTGGAAAAAGTGAAGGAAAAACACGATGAAGAGGAGTATATTCCAAATTCTCTGTCTACACATTACTAGAAAACAATTTATTAGATGCATAACTATCCTTCCATCCTTGTGATTGTCCACTTACATACCCGTCATAAGGTTGTTGATATGTATGAGAATATCCATAAGGTTCTATAGGAAATTGATCATAGCTAAAAGATTGGTTTTGATTGTATCCTAAGGATGGTTGGAAGTTGTCATAATGTTGAGGTTGAAAACCGTATTGATTGTTGTAATATGCTTGCTCTTGTCCACCATACATGGAAAAATTTGATTTTGAAATAAGATTCTCGAAACTAAGTTAGATACGATATAGAATCTAACAAAGCAAGAATAAAGCAAAAAGAAAAATAGAAACAACTAAAATCGTCCATTTGCTCCCAAACAACGGCGCCAAAATTTGATGCGTGTCGTAGGTGCAATCAAATTAATTAATATTTCCACTCAATTAAAAATAATATAATGGAAGTCAAGTTCGTTCCCACGAGGAGCAAGAGATTCTAGTTGTAAAAATTGTCACAAAAGGGGGGTGTAAAAAGCAAAAGAAAATAGACAAAGCAATTAAAAGATAAAGTTGAAAGCAATAAGAAAGATAAGATCAAGGAATCCTTCTTCGTTGCAAAACAATGATTCAAGTTATGTTCTTTTCTACTTGTTATTAGTCACAGATTATCACCAACCGTAGGTAAAGCAGCTAGATCAGTGCTAAACCCCTAAATCCCTTATATCACCGGATACGTAAGTTCTCGACTACCAGATTCTATTTACCAAACCACCTAGTAGTAGATCACTCTAGATGTAATTTAAATAAACGCATTAAGATTTATGAACTTATTAGGTTAATATTAGTAGTTAGACTCTTAGATCAAGGTCTACTTGCTAACGTTGTTTTCACACACAATTGCTCCACGGAATCCCTCCGCAAGGTCTCGTGTTTGCTACTTATGTAAAGAGTCAAGAAACGATTACTTATCCCCTAACTTTCACTAGCTTTAGATCAAATTAACAAATCAATTTAGTTGGCCACCTAAACAATCTATCAATCAATCATGAATGAATAAACATTCCTATTAGTAAAAACAAATGATAATCATGTGAAAAACTTCAAGATAGAATTGAAACAAAACTCAAAACATATATTAAGAACTAGGAATTCATCCTCAATCAATAATAAAATTAGCTACTCATGTTAAGGAGTTCACACAAAGAATAAGAAAAGAAAAGTGTTGTGTGTGTAGAGATGTGTAAAAGATGTAGAAAACTTCTCTATTTATAGGCTTCAATATTCTCCAAATCTTCCAAGGAATAGAATCCTTTTCCTTTAGCAATTCTATTTCCAAATCCAAGCCTTTCTCAACTCTTCCATCTTCTCTTTCCAAATTTGAGCCCAATTCTCCATCCAATTCCTAGTCCAAGTCTTCACACCCATGAGAGAAGTCCACAGAAAATTCTGGAATTTTTGGCTCGCCGGAAAACTGGTATTATGGCCGGAATCCGGCCGGAATAGTCGCCGCGGCCACCTGAAAATTTTACCATCACTGGTATATTCGACGGAATATTCGTCAGTCCACCGTTAGGACTAACGGTCAAAGTCAAACCGTCAGTCAAGAAGGTCAAGGGAAAAAGTAGTCAGACACTGAGTCAGCTATGAGTCAGCTCCCTAGGTGGCTGACTTGTCTTACTCGGCTGAGCTGGATCGGCTGGATCGGTCATCTTGGCTCAGGCCATTGCACAGGCCTGAGCTGTGCTGCACCAGGATGGTGCATCACCACTTCAATTCCAGCCATTATGGCTATACACCCTGCAACCATCATGGCATTCATTCCCATCTTTTTTCCAGTCCTCAGTCATACAAAATTCAATTCATTCAGCTGCTCTTCCTCATTGAAACCATATCCAAGGCAGCATAACAGTCACCACCAAAACCATTCTGTAACTCTTGTGATAACACCAATTCCCTGTAATACATGGCATCATTATGCCATTTCATAACTGCAACTTCCTCTCACATTCCCCCATGTTCACTGGCTACTTCTCAACTGCAGTTCAGTTCATCAACATGGCCTGCTCCCTGCATAAACCACATCTACAATCTATCCTCCATCTGCACTGCAACCCAGTTGAGACACACCCATTATCCCCTGCATTTCCAACTCCATCACAATCCATGTATGTTCTTGGCATCATTGCAGCATTTGGCTACTTCACAATGTTATCAAAACCAGCCACCATCAGCTCAGAACCCATCTAGCTTCACAGATTCAACCCATTTGCTTCCAATCACATCAGCATCTCCTTGTTTTCATTTCGGGCATTTTTTTCTTCACTGTGACAATCCTAACATACATATAAGTGCAATCAACAGCTTCATTCTTGCACAATTGCATTCATTTTACAGCACCATAATCTTCTGCTTCTGTTGTAGTCATTCCTTGTCTCTGAAGAACCCATGTCTTCTTTGTTAAAACTCAGCTTCAATTGGGATCTTCTTCTCCTCATCGCGACCACCAATTGGACTCAGAAGGAAAACCCCTTGTAGAATAACCCATCTCAGATTCATCTTCTTTAGCATCTCCAACTTCTTCCTTCAAAACCCATCTAACGACAGCGCCATCTTCACCTCTTCAATTTCACAGTAAACCCTAAGTTCTTCAATCCTTCTCCATTTCCCTGAGGTTCTCATAACCAACAGCGACTCTTGAGTTCAACAGTAGACAAATTCAATTTCAATGGAAGCGAGTTCTCAGATCCAGTTTCTCCAACTCTGTAATTTCTCAATTCGAACACAGCAACCCTATCCTCAATTTCTTCATCTCTAAATCTCGATTTGGTCTCTCGATTTAGCATCACTAACCCCTACCAACAGCGGCAACTTCACTTTCTTCTCTTGATTTCAATAGTAACCCCTTCAGACTCAATCACCATAGCATCACTGTCTCCATTTGAGATTCATCTCTGAATTTCTCTTTACATCTCTCGGACAAACAATAGCAGCATCGGCTGCTTCTTCCCTTTCTTAGTTTTAGGGTAATGAGTGAACTAATAATTGAGAGTAATGTCTCTCGAATTTTAGGGTTGGGTTGGTGTTGGGTGCTAACAGCACACCCATCTTCTGGATTAGGGCTACCCAGATGGTAACCCCTTAACCTTGACTGGACTGCGTCTAATATTCCTCCAAAAAGCCCCTTAACCTTGGCTGGGCTCCAGATAGTGTTCGCCCCTGAAATGACAATTTTGCCCTTTTGGCTCAAATTGGATGATTTCTTCTTCTTTTCCTCCGTGCGACTCCAAAGTAGCTATAAAACTCAAAACAAGCGTAAAATACATAATTTACAAGAAAAATAGCAAAGAAAGCATAAACAATAGATAGTAAATAGGATGTATTCTACACCCTATCAATTCTTATATTTGTTTCGGAGTAATTGGTGATTTCCATGAAAGGTGCGGCCAACGTTTAGATTTTCTCTCATTTAATCTTCGATTCTGATCTGTGCTAGATGGATTTTCACCCATGAAAAAATGGCGTCACCGTGTCATGATAATATCAATATAACCATGTCATCGGATTGTGGTTATATTGACATTATCATGACATGGTGACACCATTTTTTCTTCAAAACCCAAATGACAATGTATTTGAAGTTAATTTTTTGGTGACATGTTTCTCTTATAAATCTTTATATTCACACCAAAATTGAAAGTATTCCTAAATACGAAACTTCATCATGCACAAATTTTAATCTCAACCGTTAATTTTCAACGGCCGATATTTAAAATGCTAGATGGTAGTCTTATACGTCTCAGAATGTTTTCATTTTTTTGTAGGATTGCAGAGCTTTATAAGAGGAACATGTCACCAAAAAATTAGCTTCAAATTTATTGTCGTTTGTTTTTTGTAGAAAAAATAGCGTCACCATGTCATGATAATGTCAATATAACCATGTCATCGGATCGTGCCCCTTTATTTTTTTGCCAATTGTGATTTTTTATTGTCTGGTCAAAAAATCTGGTAACGGTTGATTCTCTTCAACCGGTGTCATTGTAGTACAGTGGTAAAGTCATTGGGTGATGGTACCAGTGACCTGAGTTAGAAACTCACTAGCACCAAATTCTTTACCGATCAAAAAAAAAAAAAAGGTTGATTCCCTTCGGATAATGTAGATCCTTCAAAGAAAAAGATAATTATGAATACTGAATATCTGGCGTACACGGGAGCAATCTTAATGGGTGTATACAGGATAGCAGAGTGTTTCCACTAGCACACAGGGGAACCCCGCGAAGTATATGATCAATTCCTTGCTTGGCTGGCTGAGAGCCTAGTGGGGACTAGGGATGGCAATGGGGCGGGGACTTTGTATCCCATCCCCTACCCGATACCACAAGAACTGGGCCAGTGACGGGTTTCCAATGGGTTACATGATTTACGGAAAAAATTTATAACTAAGTCACAATCTACAAGTGTTATCAAGCATATCCACATTGAAGGCAGAAGTGTAAAAAAAAATTATATCGACAATAGAGTTATCAAGCACAACTTTTTCTTCTTCTCAATCGTGGTTATAATCCAATAAGATTGATTATATAGACGGACTAAAAGAAAAATAGTTTACATTATAAGATCGATCATCTATAGTATAATTTGTACTAATGAGTTACAGAAATACTTTATGTACATCGTATCGTTGGTAAATTCCTATGAACATTGAACGAAATAATAAATAAAATCTATGATAATACATTTTAATAAAATTTCAAACCCTATATATAAAAGGTATGGGGCGGGTATGGGGTGGGGACCTTAAATCTCATCCCCACCCCATCCCCGCATAACTAATTTCGGGATGACCCGTACCCACCCCGTCCCCGTTTATGCGGGGAAAACCCTACCCAATAGGGGCGGGTACCCACATGGATGTGTTTGGGTGGGGTAAATTGTCATCCCTAGTGGGGACGTATCTGTTGTTTGCTGGTCAAAAGTGTGGTGGACTGGTCTACTCGCCATTTAATGCAGCGGTCAGTTGGCAGAGCGCGTTGGGATTCAACATGTGGCATCGTCCAACTGGAGTTGGTGAGCGTCGAAATAAGGTACAAGGGTTTTCGAACCATCCATTCTTGGTGTACCCGAAGACAGCAAAGACGTCTCGAATCAAAGATGGAGTCTATAAATACTCATAATCACTTCAATGCAAAGGACTTGCAATTAAAGAAACAAAAAAGAGCAGAGCTGGTACTTGGAATCTATACTAAGATATTTAGCGTGATATGTATTATTTGTTTGATTCGTCGTAACTAAGTGGAGAATCATTCTTGTAACCTCACTCATAACCTTAATATAATCACAACTCATTATTTTGTGGAAAGCAACTCGCTCAGGTACTTCTTGTTCCTCTCTTGATAAAACCTCCTCAAGTAAGTCAAGTGATCTGTCTATAAATCCTCTTAAAGGAGAAAAAGAAAAAGTCAATATTGATGAGCAAAATGCTCATTTAAACACAACATGATAGTTGCACAATGTAGCATTCTTCTTGTAGTTTAAGAAGGATGCCCATAGTCCCAAGAAGTGTGTCTTGAGAGTGTTGTCAAGGTTGTATGTTTTTCTTTCCTTTTTTTTTTGATCTTAAAATCTGTTGAGCTTTGCTCCAGTTCTTCTCTTGAAGATAATTATGATCATCCTCCTTTGAGAAAAATTCCCTTTTTATGTGTGCTTCTTCTAAATAGTTGGTTCTCAACTATTAGTCTTGAAACACGAATTTCATGCTCCTTCCTCACACTTTAGGGCCGTGAACACAAGTGCACGAACACCTGACCCACACGGACATATACAAGCTTTCCTAGGGTTTTCCATGGAACTTATTTATATACACTTATGTGTCATCTCTTGATACATAGTTCCGTAAAGTCAAAAGGTTTTACCGTTTTTTGGTGTGCACAATGAATGGAGGTAACAAAGATGATGAAGTCAAGAAGGGGAAGACTATCGAGTTTCACAAGAATCCTGTTTTCATAACATGATATCATGCCACTGACCATGAAAACAAGCTACCAGTTCAGATGTCTTCACAACTGGTAGGAAATCTTCTTCAAGATTTTAAAATCGTTCGTGAACAACTCGAAATTGCAACAAGGAATCTTGATTTTCTAAAAATGAACTGAAGAAAGCAACTGATGAGCTCGTCCATGTTCAATCTCTAGTTGCTGACAAGGTCTAGTTCTTTCTTTCAGATTCATGTTCTCTAAAAGAGTTTATTCGTCTAGTAAATCTTCTATTTTCTTCTTTTGTTTAGAAGAATAACTAGAGTTTGGAATAGCCATTATTGTGATTACATATAACTATGTCCAACGTTTTCATCTTCATGTTTTTAAGTTTATTGGTTTAAATTCTAAAATTTTTTGGAAGATGATTTTTGTAGTATTAATCTTTATGGTTTTATATATTACAATTTGTTATGGGATATGTGTGTTTGCGGCCGTGAACTATGATTGTCCCATACCTTGTCAAAAGTTAAGTCTTTCATATGTCGATATGCATGTATTGATAATACAAAAGAAGGAATGAACTTTTGACAATACAAAAGTTAAGCCTATTATGTCAATTATTGATGGAAGATAGGTTAAAATCTTTTGTTTACAAGGATTTTGTCTATTGTATGTCATTGTGTGAATAGTGATGGAAAATAGAATGAATCTTTGTGTATTCCGCAGTATTGATCTTCCCTGATCCATATTTTTATGTGTATACTGTGAGGCTCCGTAAGTTCTCTTATGTCAAGCATGGCCAATTAAATTAATCACTTTTTGTGGTAAATTTGATTGTATATTTCTGATTAAATTAATCATGGGTTCTCTTGTGGTTAATTTAATTGAGTATTTTGGATTCAAATTCACACTTGTATGTGATTTGTTATGTCCGAAGAAATCCTTCTTTTCTTTTGAAATTAAGGTCGCTCTTGTTGTTCTTTTGGGAATGACATATTATGGGGGAGAGTTCTTAATTGAATTTGTGCTTAATTGCCAAATCTTTGTGGGGAGTGCAGCTGTGGAATATTATAGGGGTTATCTTGTATCTTTATAAACTCCTTGATGAATGCATTTAGCTTCGGTTATATGATTGCATCTAAATAAGATGATATGTGCTTTCTTTTGGTCATGAAATGCCTCTTTTGAAAATTTCATTAGGATCCCGTTTCGTACCTTTTCCAATTTTATTGACAAAAAGGGGGAGAATTAAGATGTAGTTCACACTACAAATACATATGGTTTTCGGATCATTATGTAAGGGGGAGTGGTTTCCATGTGAGATGGAGTATTGACTAATGGGGAGTGATACATATCACCATAGTATTGTTATCGAAGTTGTGATACAATTGAACTTTGATGCTATATAATGATACTATGACAATGTATAACAATGATTGAGAACGCTTGTTTTCTCATTGTTATAGCTACGTATTTTCAACAACGATGATGCTGAACTTACAACCTTTGGGATCATTGGAGTACTTGGAAGTGACGAAGATTTCGAGTAATGTTGAAGATTAGGCATGTGGAATAGGAGCTACAAAAGTTAATTCATTTATTTTTGTATTCCATATGTATTGATAGTTTTCTCACTAAAATTGACAAAGGGGGAGATTGTTAGAGCATTGCTCGGTCGAACTCGCATGCGTTGCTATCTCAAGCATGTTTGTCAATGCTAGTGATTAAAACTATAAGTCTTGATTTCTAGTCTACTATCGCTAAGTCTCGGACTAGGATAAAAAGTGTAGTTGAGCTCAAGAACTCCATGGCAATCATCATACAAGACAAAGAACTACTCAAGGAACTGGTGGAACTTCATCGACTAAAAGGTATGTGGAGACTTGAACTTATCTATCAATCAAAAGTCAATCTACTCTATCTCCTATCTTTGAGACAAAAGTCGTTTTGCTATATAGACTTTGATTATACACATTTGCTATTTCGATCCGAGTTTATCTCGCCTATCTATTTCTCGAAATATGTGTTGGTAAGCTTTCGCTTTGGCCAAGTTCATCTTTACCTAGTGACGAAAGTCATGTTATGTTTCAATCACTTTGAAAATTGCTATGACGAAAAATAGTTTGTGAATAACAACGTCCTCTAAGAATGTTTCAATGATTGAAATGAGAGTTTAGATTATATAACCATTGTTGGATATAAGCATTGTGTGGAAACACATATATGTATAAGTCCTTTTTACTTGAACCGAAGTATGCGTACTTTGTTGATCAGGAAAACTGGAACAAGAGCTGTGAACTCAGTCCGCGAACCCAATCCTGGAACTGGCAGAAGTTCTCATCCCGAGAATATCTGCTGGAGTTTGAGAACTCCTTCCGGGAACTTAAGTCCGCGAACTAAGTCTGCGAACTTAAGTTGGTTATATCTAAAGACGATTTTTTGTGAACTTATAATTATATTAACTACTAAGGAATGCAAACTGCTAACCGTGGATATAAAGTGCATAAATCGATTCGAGTGAATCAAATTGTTTTTGCTTCGATTGTGTCTTGTGTAGTTACATAAGATTTATACAATTGAACAACTCTCTAACTAGTTCATTTGAGTCATTTGAATTGTTATGGGGAAGAAGAATATGGTTGATATGAAAATGCTCATATGGCTAACCATTTGGTTAACTATTGCTGAACCAACAAATGTACATGTTTGGGGTTACAGAAACCTAAAATCGTGCATTTCATTTGTGTGTAACAAGCTAAGTTTTCGATCAGTTTAGCTTATACATTTGTGTGCATTTCATTGTCTATTCTGCCTACTTATACATTTGCTTAGCCACATCAGTTTAGCTTGTTTTACTACTCATGTAGTATCAGCTAACTAAGGCTCTTAATTCTTAGTATCAGCTAACTAAGGCATCACTACTCATGTAGTATACGGTTCTCTGAGCCGATCTCATTACGTCGCTTATCAGAAAGTATTTACAATTAGCGTTAGAAATAAGGATCCGTTTCCCTAAAAAGCTCAATTTTTACCTTATTTTTCGACATTTTATCATCCTTTTACTTTGGTCATACGAGGTTTAGTAGTATGTTTGTCACATATTTTTTTTTTTCATAAAAATTTTCTTTAAAAAGGAGGCGAAGTGGGTTATACTCCAACTAGATCTAAGAGTAAGAGGATGGATCTCACTGTCTAGTGAGGATTTATCTTTTCTTTGAAAAGCTAGTTGGAGTGGACCTCAAAAAAGCTTGGAATTGTACAAATCTACAAAAGTAGCTAAAGGCACCATGAAAAGCACTTTCAAGAGTTCGAAAAGCTATTTTTTTTATATCTTTACTTGCGAACTGGTAAGCAAATCTCCTCTAAATCCGAGTATCTGTGTCTGTGTCTACAAGGGAACCTCGGTGAAAAGTTAAGGATTAAAACTCAGTGTCATCACATGACACATCTGATGGTCATTTATGAACTAAGTCCCACATGTTGGACAGTTTTATTAAATTCAAACTCTGAAAACATACCTCTAACTAAGTATATATCCAAGCCTTCATTACTGTACTTAAAAGGGGTTACTAGAAACGCATAACCCTGCTACCCTTTTTCAACTAAGTATATATGCAAACCTTCGTTACTATTCTTAAAGAGGGGTTACTAGAAACGTATAACACTGCCACTTTTTTTCACTTGTAAGAAAGAAACCGTAAAGGAATGCACAAATCTAACGATGCTCCGTCAAGCCAGCCATCATCCAAGGGCGGCTTCAAACTTTATAGGAATAGGCAAACCATAAAAATAAGGTAGAAGACGTCCAGAGTCAGAGAGATGACACAAACTCTGAAATCCAACCGACCATCTGTCCATGTGGAAGGGACGGGGAAGACCTCCAGAGCGCAGTCACCCTACGAAATGTCGATACCACAACCAATCCAGGTTTAGCAGCCAACCAATCCCTACAAGGGGGTGAATCATGTCTTGGTCCTTCAGTCGGAAAGACTAGATTTGGCCTTGAGAATTCCACTCCAATGCTCACTCACATGTCCACAACTAGGAAATCACAAAGAGACGAGAATGGTGTCAAAGTGGATCAGACACTTTATAGGTCCATTATTGGAAGCCTCATATATTTAACAGCTGCAACACCTGACATTGCTTTCAGTGTAGGTTATTGTGAAAGGTTTCAAGCAGATCCAAAGATTCTAGTCTTGCGGTTGTAAAAATGATCATACGATATGTTAAAAATATTATTGGGTATGGTCTATCTTACACCTTTGACACTAACACTGTGCTTACTGCTTATTTTAATGTAGATTGGGAAGAATGCGTAGGAGATAAAACGAGTACATCATGAGGATTTTTCCATGTGGATCTGAATCTTGTCGCTTGTCATGGCAAGAAACAAAACTCACAATCCTTATCAACATGTGAAGTTGGGTACATTGCTACAGGTTCGTGTTTTACTCAACTTTATGGATGAAACAAATGCTTACTGATTATGGAATAAACACTGGAACTATGAAGATCTTTTGTGATAACTTAACTGCGATTCGAATTACTGAGGATCTCGTTGAGCACTCAAGAACAAAGCACATTGACATAAGATAACATTTTATCAAAGATCTCTTTGAAAATGACATTGTTAAAATTGAGTTTGTGCCTTGTGAACAACAATTGGATGATATTATCACTAAGCCTCTAGATACCTGAACGTTCCATAACATTTGGAAAGCTATTGGCGTTATTCAAGTTCATTAACCCAAGCTAATTCTATTACCCCTAATCCTATTCATATCTTTTGGGAAATAGAGCTTGAGTTCTAGTATATGAATTGTCGTTTTTTTACCTTCTTTTCTATCATGCATGTTAAGCATTGTGTGGTGGTTCCTTAGTTATTGTATGATTCCATGTTCAGATTCTTTCATGTTCAAAGGATTATAATATTCATTTTTACATGTTGAGCCTTTCTCCAAGAAGATGTGTTATACGTTCAACTAGTTATGTGACCAACTGAACTAGTAGGCATAATTATTATCATATTTTTCATCTTTGCATCATTATTAAAGTCATAATTGACTTGGTGCTACCACATCTTTAACAACGAGTCCAAAATATAATGACTCTATGTGGGTATCAACAACTCTTTTGCTCTTAGTAATGAATTCTCCCTGCGGGGTATCAAAATACACCACAAACTTTTTCTTAGGCAACATGTATGGACAAACTTAAATATAATTCCGAGAGTTCAACTTAATGAATATCAATCAAGGAATAATTCAGAGTTATATCTCTTTCTCTCACAATCATAAAGTTTATAGAGACAAGTCCATGAACTTGATTTGCGTGTGAGAGTACTTGGTGATTCCAAAGATCAATTTCCAAGTATTAATCAAGCCGTATCCAACAAACAAGGATGAATGTATCTACTTTGATTGATTAACGCACATCCTGTGATATTTCAATTATAAAGATAAACAATATAATGCGGAAAAAGAAATAACACACACACATAGTCCAGAAAAACCGCAAATGAAGAAAAACCCCGGTACCTAGTCCAGATTGAACACCAAACTGTATTAAGCCGCTGCAGACATTAGCCTACCACCAATTATCTTCGGACTGGCATGTAGTTGAGACCGAATTAAACCCTCACAACAATTTAGTTACAGTCACGCTCCTTACGCCTCTTGAATCCCAGCAAGACTCCGCGCAATTGATTCCCTTAGCTTACGTCCTTTACTGCCTAAGAGTTGCTTCAACTCAATTGAAGACTTTAAACCAATCTGTCTCCCACAGATAAGCATATATGTGTGGTTTCTTTTTGATCGTATATCAAGGTGATTGGAAATTTATAGTAATAAACAAAGTTTAGCTAACCTCAAAATATAGACTTATGCAACCCGAAGTACAACCTAGATTCACCTCACAAGTATTAAACTCGTGGAATTAATCAAAGTCTGAGACGAAGAAAACTTTGATGACTTCTATCTATCTTGTTCAAGCGAGCATCTCAATAATCGAACAAGATCAGAATACCCGAGCTATCAGATAAAAAATAACTGGACCTAGCTTCACGAATCCCTATGAAGTCTTTGTAGTCGCTAAACCCTAAAAGAGTTTTAGGAAGAGGACGACTCTAGTTTCAACTAGGACACACCAAAAAGTAGTGTCGGGATTCAAAGATCCCAGTTGCTTGAGGTTCTCCTTTTATAGACATTCAAAGCATATGATGCCTTAGGTTTAAGCTAAGATAGCTTTGGAATCAAGCAAACAATATCCACAGATGAATCTTTGAATCTGATTTACATAACAAGATATACACTCTGGTTAGGATGAACCGTGACCGAACCGTGTATATAGACCACGCTCATGAATGGTTAGTCGAAACTAGCCAACTAAACTATAAGCTTAGGCATTTTCATAAAACACTTAAGACTTAATTACTCGAGTCACAATTGTGTGATCAAATATGTCTATGGTGTTTTTAGAGATTATTCAAATGCTAATTATCTCGGAGAAATAATTTATGTACTTATAAGTAGATGTACAAGGTACAAATAATTAACATGTTCGTGAACAGTTAAGTCAAAGTATGTGTACCAGTTTCTATACTTTATATCATGACCGAGTTTCGGAGTTCACAGAACTTTTCTGGTACGTGTACCGGTATGGATATCAAACGGGTTTCAGGACCAACAATTCTTTTCTAGTACGCTTACTGGTTTGCGTATCGATCCGGGTTCACGAGTTCACAGACTTTTTAAGGTGTGCCTACGGGTATGCGTACAAAAAACTGTTTGTCGATATATAGCTACTCCGTTACGTGTACTGAGTATATGTATTACAGCTTCAGACTTGTAACAGTCTTCCCAGTTTATAAGAATGGTATGTATACTGTCTTATATCTGAATCTACAGTAGTTATATATTTCTCTAAATTAATTCGAAAAATTCCCAAAAAACATCAATGACACATATCATTCCAGGCTATTTTCGAATGATAATTCTTGAATCATGATTTTAATTGCGAACAATAAATTGTTCTTAATCGAAATTCATCAAGTATTAAATGTTAATTAATCTTAGTCATATTTCTAGAACTAATTACAAGATAAACTTGAATCGAAATCCTTGATATGCTTACGATAGTCTAATTCAACCGGTTCTACCAATCACCAGGATCGGTTATACCTTATATGGATTACTTGTGATCGAACACACAAGTTACCAGGACCAGTTACATCAATTACCAGGATCAGTTTCGTCAATTACCAGGACCGGTTACCATATACTCATGGTATTGCTTGTAACACAAGTCACTAGGATTAGCTAGATTTGTATGGAATATGGATGCTCCCACTAGGACCTATAAGTGTGCTCTTTTACCGTACGTATAAGACAAGGATTAGTAAAATATGGTATGTATACTAGGGGTTTTGTCTTATTGTATAACAATGTAAAGAGTATATTTTTCCAACAATAAATTGTTCTTAATCGAAATTCATCAAGTATTAAATGTTAATTAATCTTAGTTACACCAATTACGAACACACAGGATCGGTTACACCAATTACTAGATCGGTTACCATATACTCATGGTATTACAACCAATTACACTACCAGATCGGACCTAGGACCAGGTTCTTGGTAGGCTTAGAAACCTACTATAATATACCGCAAGTGCACGGCGTCTATAAGTAGACAATGGCAAATACGGGTCGATCATATGGGGAGTTGGACCGGTGAACTAAACATCTAAGTTCTACTTATACTAATTTAGATCAAACAGAGGGTTTGTCGATACGACTAGATATGGATGATTACACTACGCAAACAACATTAAAACAAACACAAAGAGAAACAAGGGCTTCGAAATCACCTCATAAATGCATAGAAATCCTAGATTTGATAAACCAGTTCTCCTTTCAATCACGGAGCTACAGAAGTTCTAGCCTCAAACTACCTTGAAGGTGTGATAAATCACTTGTTCAAATGGATAATTTAACCTCAGCAAAATATGTCAATTCCTAGCATTATCTATCTGTTTAAGGCATAGATAATCACAAATTGAGCTAAATCAGTTCAAATAGTGCTTGAAAACGTACAAAGAATTATTATAACAACCATGGATGCATGATATACAAGGTGAAATTAATTTGATATTTTTCAGAGATTCAATCATGCTTTCAATAAAAGTTTCATGAAGAATAAAGTAAAATCAAACCAAAAGATTCTAATTATTTAGGGGTTTCAACTCAACCCTAAGAAGAGATCAAAACATAACTAATAAAATAGAAAACCTAAATTACATCTACTACAGATTGCTCCACCGGCTAATCCGGGCTTGCTTTCAGAATACCATTGCCTCCCCTATTTATACAAAATTCCCAAAATCCCATCCAACCCATTTTTAACAATAAAATACAAACTGAAAATTAGGGATTGTTTACAAGTTACAACTTACAAGAAATTCTGACAAACCTATTCTTCAATTTCATGCTGCCATGCTCAGAGATGTGATTTGTCTCAAGATGTCCACCGATTGATTTAACATTTCAAAACCATACTCTACCAGTAGGCACATCAGACCCATACTCTAGAAACTAGGTCTAGAAATTTAGGTGATCGTTAAGAGTGCTTATATGACAGAGAGAGAGGAACATAAATAAGGATGTGAGACAATACGAAATTAAGGAAGAAATATGGGCTAACAGTAGCAGAATGGTGTTTCTGTTGAGAGAGGGAGGTGGTATCGGTGTAAACTAAGGAGAAGGTGAGAGTTTCTGATCTTGGAAATGAAAATGGGAAAATTGACAAAGGACTAGTTTGGATGTTGAGCAATAATACCTGGCTTAGGTATATGAAGGTAAATTGCTTTGGTTTATTTTCTTAAAACGTGATTAATACTTGGACTTTCACTTTGGCCCATGCAAAGTCCATTGATACCACTTCCCCACTCCTTCGCAATAATACCACTTCCTTTAACTTCTTATCCACCATTTGGTCCACATTTCCACTTTTCGCAATAGCTCTGTTAACCAATCTCTATATTCTCCTACAAAAATAAACATAGATAATAAATATTTACAACATAATGATTATTGATGCCTCGAGACGCAAAATACACAATTTTCCATAAAATAGGACATTAAAGAACTTAAGGTATGACAAAAGACAACAAAATGATCAAGAAATATGCATTACCAGGCATCGATCACACCCCCAAACCTGAATTTTGCTCGTCCACGAGTAAAACAAAAACTATGAAAAATCCTATCTATACCATTGTCGCTGGTCTCTCGATTGCATTCAGCGAATGCAATAAGCCTTTTAAACCTCTAAGTGTCCCTAGTGGACGAGTTGAAGTCTCGTGAGGGTTTGCTTTAGAACATACCCACAAAGTTCTAGGTCAAAAAATGAGCTTATCTTCTATGAGTGTACCGCCTGCATTTCAGTTTTAGCTCACAGTAAATGTGTACTGGAACAATTCTAGTACTGGAACAACTAAGGACATGTGATAATAGTGTAAAGTGTATCTACACATGTATAGAGAATGATCAGAAGTTATGGCTGCCAATTACCAAGAGATAGTTTTAGCTAATAACCGAATTCAAAGCCAAGCTAGCTGTCCGGTTTTACGAGAATTGTGAATGTTCACATAAGAGTTGGTGATATTTCATTGATGACATACACCCTCCCCTGCTTATTACAAGACTATTTACAACACATAACAATACATGACTCTTTATTTACATTGATTACTCTCTTATTTTGAGGCAAGAGAGAAACATTGACTATAACATTTAAAACAAAACATAATATGGAACGAACAATGGATATTCTTTATTTTTATTTCTGTATTTTTCTGAATTTTCTGATTTTTTTTTCTGTTTTTTTTTTTCACAACAGATGAACAAGAAGAGAACAAGGACATCACAGTAACACTTATGCCTTATGAACAAAAAGAAAAATTACATTGACACTTAGCAAGAGGTAGTCCTTTTCGATGTACCCGGTCAAATTCAATGGTTGTTTTTCTTAATGTATCCAACTTCTATCCCAGCCAACCAAAGAACAAGCTAGTCAAGTCTCATTAAGTATTCTAAAGTGATTGGCAGTCTACTTAACCGACGGAATACCTGCGGCCCGACGCTATACATGTATTGGTAGATCGTGCATGTGAAAAATTTCTATATCACATGTGAATTGTGCTAGAATCAGGTGGTGCCTCATCATCTAGATTAAGAAACCTAAAATTATTATACATGCAGATACTACAAATCAAGTCAGATGAGCTCAACAATTTATTCATTTTTTTAGGACAAGGCAGAGTTCAGTTTCAATTATAGCACAGTGACAATCACATGGTATCTACTCTTCACCCCCAAACCTAAACTAAACATTGTCCTCAATTTTTCTTAAGATGATCAGAATTATAGCAACAACATACCATAAGGACCATGCTGAGTAGAGAAAAGGAAAGAGATTACTAGATGTCGGCAAAAAGCAAATTTAGAACTCTATTATTCAAGGCTAAAACCCAACAGGAACTCAGCTGAAATCATATTGGATTAGCACATTTATATACAGAAAAAAATAATCAAAGTGACTCAAAATAGAGATATTGAATCTACTGGATTATATACAAAGATAATTCACCATAAATATACAACCTAAAGAGTTGAGGATCAACCCAAAAGACGGTATGTAGAGATTTTAGTAGCCTCACACATTTATACAAGGACAAAAATTTAAGTGAGGTTTCCAGACAAGATGAGCTACACCCAAACCTAGATTTTTCAACAGATATGCTTTTGGACACAAAATCTAGCAATGTTAGGGGTGCATCATTCACAAGATCTAATTCAAAATGGACTTTGCTAGGGACGGGCAGACATACACACTCCAACTGTGGCTCATCAGAGGTATCATATTTAGATGCAAAATAGTCCAAGAGGACCTGGGAGGCACACAGTTCCAATCCTAGATTAGGTACTTTTAGAAAAGTTGGTTTTACAATTATGTTACAAACCAAATCTAGGTTGGGTGGAAGAGTCTCAGTATGTGACTTAGGCAGGAAAGTAGGCACATCTATGTCGCTCACAAGTACCATTATTATCGGTCACATTAACATCTCCTAAGTCATCTACAAGTGCAGTAACATGCTTACATTCATTGAACAATTCAACAAACCCCAATTCAGAATCATGATTATCCAAAGTCTCCATCTCATGCATAAGAAAATCAGAAGACACAATACATTTTGACCTAAGCAGGAATTTATACACATCAAAATTATTTTCATGCATAAGATCATTAGTGTCAACACACAAGTCATCCTTCCCTAAGTCATGGACGAGTTGTGCATCATGCTCACATTCACAGAATTGTTCAAGCCCTAATTCAGTATCAACATCATCCAAAATTTCAGTGTTACGAATAAGAAGATCAGAAGAAACATCATTTGTCAAAGTCGCAGTAACGGAGTCTAAGGTTTCAGTAACAGAAGATTCCATAGCAAAATTTTCATAGTAAACATGCTCTTCTAGCATTGAATCATTATCATCATCATCGTAACAAGGATGCAATACCCTATTCAAAATCATAGTGTCTCTAGTCGACTCGATTAGGTTCATATTCAATATCAGTTGCACGAGTAGGACTAAACACACTATTTTCAAAATTTGATTCATTAGGATTAACAAACATTTCATTTTGAAGTTCCCCCCTTCCTTCATTTTGTAAACGAATCAGATTCATCCTTAAGATCATATTAAGGTTCAATAGAAGGGGAGTCTTCAACAGTGGGTATCCTCATTTCATATGGGTATTTGATACATGGTTGCACATGAGGGTCACTATAGAAAGGAATTTCAGAAGTGTTGCTATATGGATTATCATGTAATATTTTCAATTCAAATCTAGCATTATTCTGCTCAATGAGTTTGAGATTTTCCATCACAGATTGCATACAAGTGGTCAGGGGAGTACAGAACTGTTCAGCTTCCCATTGTGGTGATTCGTACACGTGTGAATAGCCATTGGGGTCTGTGTAATGCAAATCGAAACCTTGAAAAGGTTGGCAATATTCCCTCTAGTTATCGACATCATGGTCTACCAAAAACTCATAACGTGAAGCATGCTCATGTGCAAGTTCTCTAATTGATTTTTGCGATGATTTCTCATCCCTAGAAGCTGACCAAAATCCAGACATTTTTTTTAAATATTTTTTTTTTCCAAAACAAAGTGAAATGAATCTATTTTAAATGCTACTAACAAATACTAAACATAATGATGCATGTAAAATCTATATATATGTTACTAGGGCTAAACACAATAGACTAAACACACAGTACAAGATTACACTAACAAAAACTAATAGGAAAAATTAAAAATGATGTTGATGTGACAATGACAGAGAGCTCTGACGTCTATCAATCCTAAACAAGATTTCTATTGGCAACAACAAAAATATGGTTAACTAACGAGAGGGCAACTCGTATTTGTTAACAAAATACGAAGCTCAGTTGTTAAACCCAATTTCCAATCATTTCGGCTAAGCAATTACAAAGCAGAGACGTCATTTTGTTGTAGTGTCTATGAAACATACCTCCGGTGCGCATCCGGGAAAAGGCTACACCAAAGTGAATATTGTTGTTTTCCTTTTAACTTTTGTTGTAGTTTCTTTCTTTCTGCGGTACAGTACCGGAGCAGGCACAACAACCAGACTCACTCCTCTTCTTTTTCTCCTTTTCGTTTGGCTTGTAAAACAGCCTCGGCAAGCACCTGATAATCTCAAGAAGGAAATCAGTACCCAAAAAATGTACATATGTACATACAGAGCAAGGAAACAAATGAGTTAAACTTATTGATGCCTACAAAAAATGAAATGATATACAAGAACTTTTTTTTTTTTGAACTACTATTAATTTACAAACAAGACTATGAACTATTACTTATGCAATCTATAAGTAAACTTATGTAATACCATTAGTTACGGGGCAAAGGTAAACAAAACAGAAGTGAATGCCCAAGACCTACGGATCTAATTAAAGACTATACTAAATTAAAGTAACAGGACATATGTAAGAAGCACCTAAAAATCTAACAACTAAAATGACCAAGAGGTATCAACAGCAAAAGGACAAGAGCTACTTAGCACCTACGGATTCAAATAAAACTCAACTAATCTATATACACTAAGGAAAAAAAATTAGTGACAGCCTAATTATGAACGCGCAATTGGGGGATAGAAAAAGTAATTGGGGATATAGATTACTTCTCCCAACCCATGGTGTCTGATAAGGGGTGATTTTTGGGTATGAAAATACTAAAATACCCTTTGGTTAATTAAAAAACATTATGAAAATACCATAATACCCTCTCTACTAAAACAATAAAATCAAAAACCAAAACATATATCCCCATTTCTAA
>JAJJWW010013945.1:0-46957 GCA_023531295.1 Papaver armeniacum
AACACATGTGTCATCTAGCTCATAAGGTAGCTTGCCGACATTAAAATGTTCATCTCCATAGTCATATTACCAATAGATAATTCATCACACCACTTAGACAATTAAATGTAGCTAAAAATGGGTTACCTAAAATCACATGTATCTCGGTTTTCTAGGTCGGGGACAGGTTGGGGAGCTGGTATTGTTTTCAAAATCAGTTTGGCCTAGATGTTAGATCCTCTCCTTTGCTAGAGAGAAGAAGGTCCTTTGAAACTGTTGTTAGTATATTGATTCTAAAAAAAAAATATTGTTAATTACGAAGTGATAGATTTGATAGGCAAGAATTGGTGGAGCTATTACAATTTGTAAGAGTCTTTTATGATCTTGAAAAATCTCTGTAAGGCTTCAGATTTCCTTAATCGACTTTACCAGTATATCTCCTGCAACCAGCCTCTTTTCCGAAAATAAACAAAAAGTGTTTACTAACATGTAATCCGTGCTATGGACCCAACCCCGGGTCTCGTTTCTGTTCTAAGATCTCTAGACTCTACTACTCCAAACAGACCTTCCAAAAAGACTATTTAAAAGTGTGAGTGGGCCCTGTCTCTCAGGAATCTTTCCTCTCTTCATTGAGTTTTCTCCCCACGGAAGCAAATCTCGAGCCTTTGTCTCCCCCGGAGGCGATTGACAGAAGACAATGATGAGAGTAAAATACGCATCTTCTTCTCTGATCTACTCTATATGTCGCCATCATATTCCTCCTCCGATCCTTAAACCAAAGTGCCCTAATTTGTCTTCTCCAACTCAATCGAGATATTTCTCCTCAGATTCATCCAGTTTTCCTCCTCCTCCTCCTCATCGTCCTACTAATGCTACTACTGATAAGTCGAGCTTAATCACTGCACCAGAGAATTTTTTTTCCGGCGAAGATGTGGATGACACAAAGGGGTGGAGTAAGTCGGAATAAACAGAAAACCATGTTTTGAATTGAATTGAATTGAAATTTTAGGATATTTATCACAAAATATTTCTCTTCTTTTTCTTTTCAGATTATCAAGGAATTCCTGCCGTGGGTTATCTCGGTGATGTTTAATATTCTTCTTTGCTTCTCACAGTAACTGAGTTTAAACCTGATAACATGATTATGATTGCTTTATTAGTATCTTGCATTTGAGATTTCTTTGCAAGTTTTCCTATTGCTGCTGCATGTTGTGTGGGCAAATAGATAATCCATGTTAGGCTCTTGTTGAAGTTTACTATCGAGGTGAAGCCGGAGTTTGAAGAACATAACATGGTGTGCAAGTTAGGGTCTTGTAGATGAATTTACCTATACAAATTGCAATGACCGGTTCTGATATAAAGCACAATTGATGGTTTTGTTAGAAGTTAAACAGTAGAATAATGCAATCAAGCAGAAGTAAGCATATAGAACATGAGATTGAACTCAGATAAACCGAGTCTAGGTTAAAACCCACTACACTACTGTAATCAACGGATTACAAGTTTTTAGCGAACATGATAAGAAAGTATGTCTTCCAAAAAGACACATAATAACTATTTTTACTAGAAAGAAACCCCTAGGAGAAAGGAACATAGTACTTAGTACTGAAACACCTTTTCCAAAGAATGGAAAGTAATAATAGGAACCATTTTATAATCATTTCTTTGAACCATGAACATCTCTGTGGCACAATATGGTAGAACAAAGTGCTTTGTGGTTGCAATTGCAGTGTTACGTATGACAGAACACATGTCTCTCCTCCCTTCCCATGACTTAGGCGTGCTTCCTTGTTAGCAGGAAATACTTGACAATCGATTGGTTTTTATCAGTGGAAGGTAATGGGGTCACTTGTAGATATAGCTAAAACATGCTCCTTGTCGGCACAATGGCACATATACAAATATGCTGATGTTGTCCAGAGATCAGTTTCTCAAGAACAAAATTAGTGATGGACTTAGGCTCACAATTCACAAAAAAAGACATGTTTTCTGATGCCATTTTTCAAACACTTCTCACGATAGCAGATTTTGTTGCCCAACAGTTCCTTGATGCTAGGATGAATATACTCCTCAGACAGGTCATTGAAGGCGCCAACATTAAAATAAGAGTTTATGTGTGTAATTAGGGAAAAGTAATCTACCGTACTATGCTAATCTTATATGGAACTTCCACTTCCTCCCACATTTTCTTGAATGACAGCTGCCATGACTTGTCCACAATTTATCATACAACCATAGCAATGCAACCACCAGAATGTGCGGAGGAAATTTCCTAAAACTGTTCTAACGTTTGAATTGAAAAATATGTTGAATCACGAATATGAGATCCAATACTTTGTAGACCTGTTTGATCTTCATGATGCGATGCTTTTGCGACTAAGGAAACAACTTTACGGAGGCTAACAATTTACCCTTTGCTCGATTAAAGAGAAAGAAAGGATCAACTCTTATTTATGATTTCTTTTTTTCAAATTGAACTTTGGTGTGTTAGTTTTATTATCCGTTTTGTTTATTTGTGGAGATTGTTAGGATTTCCTTCTAGATTAGAATATCTTCTGATTCTTACAAGATTTTTATGGTTTTTGCAGAAAAATTTAGAGACGATCGTTGTGAGGTATTATTTCGAAACACATGGAATAGTCATTGTCACTGTTATTGTTTACTTATCCTTAATATAGAGAATCTTAAGGCAGCTCTACCACAAAGATACCTCACTACTCGATAGACTAGGTAACTGTACATTTTACAACACTCTAGATCTGACGTTTTTGTCTATGTAATCTGCTCGCTTATTACACTTTCTTCCATGGTAGAAATTGGTAAACCCCACCCCAGATAAAATAAAAGTAGGGATCACTTAGCTAATGGAGGCTAAATACATGGAGGCTAAATACATGTTGCTAGAGTAGGAACATAATCGAATGTCACGTAATCATCGACAAAACCTAGATATTAAGCTTGTGCAATAAGAAGATCGAAATGACGAACAATAAATGAATCAACAACATGAGTCCCTACAATTAGTGTTAGGAATCCAACATCTTATCAGTACTCTCATTGTGAAGAGGAGAGGCATGAGGTTTTCTTCAGATCTACTGGTGGTGAATATCTACTTCGAGAAAACTGAAAGTAGAGCACAAGACCTGACTTCAAGAAACGAGACCCTATATCAAACCGGAGGCTTAGATGGGATTGGGTTAGAAAAGGAAAAGTGGAGGTTTAGATGGGATCGGGGGACTATTACTTGAAGAAACAAGACTTTATATAAAGTAAAAATGATAGAGAGGAGATCAATTAACCAGGAAGTGAAGTAGATGAGGAGGAAGAAATAGAGCCAGAGTGTGGAGCTTCCGAGGTGTTCAGACTAACAAGAAAGAAACAGATTGAAAAAAATTAAAAATTACTCTAATATATCGTCAACCTACAAGTTTGAATGTGGATTTATAAACTGGACGTAGAAGGTCATATGGGGAAGTGAGGTGAATTGGGGATTCTTGGATAGGTTATTGGCTCCAATGGGGTTTGGAACCCAATTGAGAAGGTGGTTACACACACTCACATTAACACCTCATTTCACAATACTGATAGATGGAAGCCCTGAGGAGCAGTTTGAAAATTCTGGGGGATTGACACAAAGGGGGCGCTTGCCTGCGTTCCTGTTTAATATGGTAATGGATGGCTATGGGTCAAATGGTTAAGTAACTTAAGCAGAAGTGTGTTAATGTGGGTTTTAAGGTGCATCAAAATGGGAACAAGCGATGTGATACATGTCTCACTTGTTGCTTGCGGATGGACATCAGCCGCTCGTTAATAAGCTTTGGTGACACTTGTTGTAATGAATAGGTGGAGAAGACGTGGGTACAACTTTGCGCTAATGGCAGTGAGAAAAAGTTCATAGAAGTCTCCAATCAGGATTATCTCCCGGATAAATTTTAGTATTATTGTTATTGTTATCAAACCCTATTATTATTACCCATATAAACATAACATCATAGATAGCCAAGGAATTGCCAGGGTACCGTTCTCTCCTTCCAAGTAAGTTGTATAGACAGGGATTTTCTAGTATCTTAGATTTAGAAAAACATAGGTTGCATATATTCTATTAATTTTCGCTATATACTCTTATCTGTTACGATTAGCTAGACTGTTAAACTACTTTTTGATAAGTAAGGTATATATGCGAAAAAACCTCCATTTTTGCCTGCACGAAAATAGTAAAATCTAGAATAAGACTTCTCACAGATAAACACGAAAATTAACTCCACCCATACTGAAAACTCTATTTGGAAATTAAGTAAACCTTAATTTACAAGAACTCCTTTGACCATATGGGAACAGTTCCATGTAGAGACCCCAAATGCAAATTCATTTTCCACAATGTCCATTTTCTTTTCTATTTTTGTGTAGAGAAATTTGGTTTCGACAATGTCCAGTTAGTGGGTTTGTTAAGCCTTTTTGACAATGTTCCTTTAGTGGGTTTGTTAAGCATTTATTAGGGATGGAGGAATAAAATCTCTGTAGATTGAATACTCCCTCCGTTCCGATTTACTTGACGTTGTAGAGTTTTTCACGGATATTAAGAAATATCAGAGAGAGTAAAATCTTTCCAATAATACCCATATTAATTCCTACTTAAAAGTTAAATAACCTAGTTTTGTTTTTCTAGAATATAGGAAAGTTATCTCTCCCATAGTAATGTACTTGGGATGTACAAGATTGAGTATATATCCTCCATGGGGTATATTTAAAAGTTAAAGTAATTGTTTTTGTGTTGATTACCATGAGAATTAATTCTCCGGTGTGATTCCAAAGTATAGGGTAGATTAGTGAAAATTGGAGAAAAAACTAAAACTATCATCTAATTTGGAACACAAAAAAAACCCTAAAAAAGCAAGTAAAATGGAACGGAGGGAGTATTAATTACTTTTATATATTGATTATGTTCTCACTGTCATCTCTGCATATTGATAGGGAGATTTCTAGTTGGTATTATATTGAGAATTGTAGATTTCTTTTCACATAATTTTACACAAAACTTATATCATTTACATGGTTATATTCCTTGCATCTAACGACACTTTGATTTGGTTTGGTCAATGGTTATACGAATTGTTTTCTACAATATCCTGTATTACTTGTAAATGTAGAAATGTTAAAGGATTCTTGAAGTCCTTGCCCTACACAAGGCATGTATGTTCGTCACCCACATTTAAGATACAGTAGAACGTCAATTAGTTAATCCGCGTTAATAACTTCGATTTTTCCCAGGGGGCTAAATTAATAGCCCCGCTGAATCTATAAGATAAAAAAAGAGCTTCTAGTAGGGCCCAGCTAATTTCTAAATTAATAATTGTTATACTAACAATACCCTATGGTGCTTTATTAAAATACTCCTTGGGTCCCAATATTAGATAACGTATTTGTTTTTAATTTTGTCCCATTAATAGTTGATTTTATATAATTTGATATTCATGTTTATATTTATTACGTAGGTGTTTTAAAATGTTTTTCAATGTTATAAAATTTACGAATATCCGTGATATAATTTGAGAGAAATCATTATTAAATTGTGCTACTAGGTCGACTAATAGTGGGATCGACGTAGTATGAATTATGATGCTTTATTAAAATATGAATTTAAGATTGTTTGCCTCTTGTTGGCATTTATATAAACATTAAATTGTGTTCACCCGATGTTTCTAAATTGGGGAACTTTTTCTGTAGCCCATTTCTACTTTTTCTTATATATGAAACCCATCATTAAAATTTTATATACGAGGAACCCATATTTATTTATAAATAAGATTTGATTACAAAAATAACCTTTGACTAAGAAAATTAATTTCGTTATGGTTTAATATAAAAATAAATAAAATAGTTGTAACATGGTTATATTCCCTAAAAACTCCATAAATAATTCTTTGACTTCCCTAAAATAATTCATCTCCTAAAATATCTCCCAAAATGACGTTAATTTGTTTCTCTCCTAAAAAACTTGCATAACTAACCCATTTTAGTTTTGTGTTTATCTCGTTTATTTTTTTGTTCCCGCAAAAAAAAAAAAAAAAAAAAATTATTGCAGCTCGACCCAGCCCGCCAAAAAAAAACCCCTAATTATCACCCATGGAGATCTTTTAGGAAAATTTAAGTTTTCACAACGTGATTTTAGTGAAATTTCCCCTTTTCACATGTCATTATATTTCGTGAAAATTATAGTTTTCAAGTTGAAAACTTTAGTTTTTATCCGTAATAATGTGATATGATTGGTGAAAATCATAATTTTTTAGTGAAAATTTTATCTTTTACCAATTAATAATCGCAATTATCACCTTTTAAAAAACAAAATCAAGTGAAAGAAAAGTGTTATTATTATTTTTTTGAAATTAAAAAAGAGAAAAAAAAACAGTAAAGAACTTAATACTCAACCAGTTGAGTAAGGAAAAAGGTGTTGGAAAAGTTCCCCAACGATTAATCTCATGGAGTGGTGCATAGTGAGTATATACAGGTATGAAAAAGAAGGGCATGCACATGACACGTAATTGATATTTGTCATTAATGTTTATCTTTATCTAACCCTAATTAGTCGTTGGGACGTACTACAGTTTTGAAGAAACTAAAAATAATTCGGTCCGTCTATATCGCCCATAGATACGCATCTTATTAGTTGAACGTTTTCTTTTTTAGTTTTTCTTTATGTAATGGATAAAGGCTAATTTAGTCATGTTGAAAGTTTGAAAATCATAATTTAATCTAGAACTGTTAATCTTAACCGTACATTTTATATTTTGGGCTACAGATATATGTCATCTTAATGGTGGGTTTCTGGAAGAGAGAGGAACCAAATTTGGGTTCCTCATAAATTTCCATTGATGTATTTTTTTTTCGGTCACCTTTGAGATGAGAAATGAGAAGCATGGACCATGTCATATCAATTGCACTATCTTCTTTTTTCCCGTTATTTCAGTTGAAGAGAGAAAAAAAAGAATATATATATATAGGTAGATTTTATTATAGGATTTCAAATTTTATTTTAGTCTTCAAAATTTAGAATTATGTTTAGAATGTCTTGATAATAATTTGTTAATTTATCGTTAAGTGAATACTATTTAGATATAATTTATCATCTATTGAAGTTTTACTGTAGATATTAGCTTGTAAAATTTCTTTTTTTAAATACACCTTTCAATGTCGCTCATATAATGGTAAATTTGTACGTTTGCAAGAGTATTAGTATTAATATATGAAAATTTCACTTTATTAAAATTAATTTCTTTGTGTTATTGGCAGATCGGAGGAATGCGAGCCTTCTAACCCTATTATAGAATATTGGTGGTATTCAGCAGTAAAGCAAAGGACATTGAAGATTTCAACAATTTCGATATTGTTCGCTTTCCGTAAGGAGTGTAACTCCGAACATGTCTCAAGATTCTCGGGAAATGTACAAGCTAGTGAGGAGAAGAAAAAGAAATCATACAACACTTAACTGGATGTAATCGTTTTATAATTGTTATCTTGGGATATTTAGATTTTAGATCTAAATTTTATTATGACCAGATGTTGCATCTAAGTTCGAAGATTGCAGAATAGAGTTTGAGTTCCAAGATGATTGTTGACCGCCGAGGAGACAATTTTTATTTTTAATCAATTTCTATTAACTTAACGTCCTCGGTTATGGTTAGTGGTTTAATGTTGTCAATGGGCAACCAATAACCCGAGACCGAGCCAAAACCAGCTTGATATGAGTCCAATTGGGTCATAAATTACACATATTAATATACTAGAGACCCAACCAATATCAGGTTCGATTTGCTCATTAAATAACAAAATACCAAATCTAGTTGAGACCAAGAAGACTACCCCTATCTACTTAGTTCCCAAAGTATCCCTGCATCTTTGACTTCTAGACTCATCGTTCTTACGAAGTTTTCGACTTATAGTAGTCCACTCACAACCAGGTTTCGATCTCGGGGCCAGGGTATGCATATAATATGCCAGAATAGCTAGGGTTTGTTTAAGGTTTCGGAGAATATTCCGAAAGAATCTTACTTGTAGATGATGGATTCATCATTCTTACCAAGTTTCTGACTTAGAGTAGTCCACTTGCGGCCAGGTTTCGATCTCAGAGCCTGGTATGCAGACCGTATACAGAAATAGGGTTTGTTTAAGGTTTCCTAGAATATTCCGAAGGAATCTTACCTGTAAATGGATGGATTCGTTGTTCTTACCAAGTTTCTGACTTAGAGTAGTCAACTCGCGGCTAAGTTTCGATCTCAGATCCTGGTATGCATACAATATAAAGAAATAAGGTTTGTTTAAGATTTCGTAGAATATTTCGAAGGAATCTTACCTGTAAATTGATGGATTCGTCGTTCTTACCAAGTTTCGGACTTAGAGTAGTCAACTCGAGGCCAAGTTTCGATCTCGGAGCCTGGTTGGCATACAATACTCAAAAATAGGGTTTCTTTAAGGTTTTGTAGAATATTCCGAAGGAATCTTACCTGTAAATGGATGGATTCATCGTTCTTACCAAGTTTCTGGTTTAGCGTAGTCAACTCGCGGCCAGGTTTCGATCTCGGAGACTGGTATGCATAAAATATAAAGAAATAGGGTTTGCTTAAGGTTTTGTAGAATATTCCGAAGGAATTTTACCTGTAAATGGATGGATTCATCGTTCTTACCAAGTTTCGACTTAGAGTAGTCAACTCGAGGCCAAGTTTCGATCTCGGAGCCTGGTTTGCATACAATACTCAGAAATAGGGTTTTTTTAAGGTTTCGTAGAATATTCCGAAGGAATCTTACCTGTAAATGGATGGATTCATCGTTCTTACCAAGTTTCTGACTTAGAGTAGTCAACTCGCGTCTAGGTTTCGATCTCAGAGCCTGGTATGCATACAATATGAAGAAATAGGGTTTGTTTAAGGTTTCGTAGAATATTCCGAATAAATCTTACCTGTAAATGGATGGATTCGTCGTTCTTACCAAGTTTCTGACTTATAGTAGTCCACTCCCGGCCAGGTATCAATCTCGGAGCCCGGTATGCATAAAATATGAAGAAATAGGGTTTGTTTAAGGTTTCATAAAGTATTAGATGGAATCTTGCAGCAAATGGATGGATTCGTCGATCTTACCAAGTTTCCGACTTAGAGTAGTCAACTCGAGGCCAAGTTTCAATCTCGGAGCCTGGTTTGCATACAATATGCAAAAATAGGGTTTGCTTAATGTTTTGTAGAATATTCCGAAGGAATCTTACCTGTAAATGGATGGATTCATCGTTCTTACCAAGTTTCTGGTTTATCGCTCATTAATATTACTTTGTTCGCGTCCATATATTGAGTTCCTTCGCACATATGTAAAGACTTAAACCAGAAGCGAGTTATGGAAAGATATAACTACCAGTGTTCAGCTGAGGATGCTTTTGCGTATAATGAGAGATTGTTGAAACAATTAGAACAACTAACTAATGAATACTCATATTTTTTCGACCAAACCGATAACCCGAAGAATGAAAACTTTCATTTATGCATCCGTAATAATTTTCTAAGTTCCCGAGTGCCCAACTTTTCGAGGTCATTGTTAAGTTTGATTTAAGAAATCAAACTCTATTACATGAAAACTGCGTCCTTTCTAAGAGAAGCGATCTTTTGTAAGTGAGAAAGCAATGTTTACGCGTCAATATCTTGCTCTTCAAAAGACTTGTGATGACCAAAATGAATCCCTTGGACTCTAAGAAGCCAACACGATGCGGACGTGAAGAATCAAGGATTTAACTTGAGATAACGAGAAGATCATTCAAAGCAAGATAAAAGTGATTGTGGATATGAACAAGCTCCGAGAGGATCATACACGGTTGAAGGGATCTTATGATGTTTTAGTAAAGGAAAATGCCTCCCTTTCTTAAGATGAAAAGAAGATACGATCTCGTCTTCAAGGTCTAGTTGGTGATAATTTTGATAAGCACATGGGAGATATGGAAAGTAGTAGTCTCGCTTTGTCTCAATTCCTCATTTCGCACAGAGGGAAGGTTGTCACATTGTCGATTTGCCTCAATCCATTTTGTGTCCTTTAATTACTTGCATCATTTTGTCATGCGAGATTTTCTCCTCATAATAATCAAAAATATCTTTTTGAAGCTTCTTAGAAGTTACATCATGCTACCATCTCCAAGTTAAGAGCCGATTTATCCAAGTCCCATAAAGAACGCGGGAGACTTTCAAAATACTCTCCTCATCTCATGACAGAGCGAATAAGGTGTTTGTATCTCGATAGTTTTATGGATATTTCCATAAGGAATGCTTTGAGAAGGGTGTCGCACGTGATGCTCATGTTAGGCTCAAACTCGCGAGCAAAGTTTGCCTTGATAATTCACTCCCTCTAGTAGATGTGCCGCCTCTTGATATTGATGAAGACGAGAAGCTTCCCCAAGCCCGATAAGTGACTACTATTATGATAGTGAAGAGGATGAGGGCGGAGATGATAAGGGCGAATAAGATCTTTTCCAAGAAGATCTCTTGCTTGAAAAGGATAAGTATGGTAGTGATCTTCTAAAGGGTTCAAGTTCGATGCTAATCCTAATACCGGAAGTTGGTGTCAAGTATATGCGTTAGATCAAGACATCTCTCCTAATGATGTTTATTTGTTTCCTTTCTTCATCCTGGATGTACTTTTTAGCTTTGGATACTTATTTTTGACTATGTAGAAGTGCCTTTCGATTTCCGCTACTTTTTGTCGAGGTTGTTTTGAACAAGGAGAATAATACCTCCTATTTGTTATTCCCATACTTGCCTCTTATTATTCTCCTTTTTGAAATATTCTTTGTCTTTTCATTATGCGGTTTTGTTCTCTCGATTTTCATCGTTTCCCGCAAAACAATATTAGCTTCAACCGCCCTGATGGCTCTAACATCTCAGTGACACATACTGTGATTGTTAAAATCTCTCCAACTATTACGTTGCTCAATGTATTTTACATTCCAAGTTTCAAATTCAACTTGATTTTAGTCAGTCAGCTTACAAGCTCAGCAAACTACTATATTACCTTCTCACATGAGTCTTGTGTCTTCCAGGACCTTCACACGAGAATGGAAATTGTATGGAGTAAGCGAATTGCTGGCCTCTATCACTTCACTTTTCAGCCATCTGTTTCTTCTCTAGCTGCAAATAATCCATTCGACAAATGGCATTGTCGTCTAGGCCATCCACATGTGGATTTTTTAATTTTTTAGCTCGAAATTTTGCTTACATTAGTTCTTCGCTTAAGCACTTGTGTGATGTATGCCCTAAGGCTAAACAATCTCGCTCGAAATTTAATAAAAGTGTTTCTTTATCTAAACATCGTTTTCAATTGGTTTATGCTGACATTTGGGGACCATTTTCTACTGCATCTTTAACTAATGCTAAGTATTTTCTCACCATAGTAGATGACTATTCTCGTTGTACTTGGGTGTTTTTGATGCAAGTCAAATCCGAAACTTTAAAGTTTCTTAAATATTTCTTTGCTTTTGTTGTCAAACAATTTGCACAAAATCACCATAAGAGTTGACTAGTTTAGATGTAAACAAACTGAATAATGAAAGGAAGACACAAATCCTCTTCCAAAGTTTGATACCCAATTCGGGTAACAGAGAAAAATGAATTTTTATAAACTTCCCTGTGATTTAAGATACTAACCCTAAGAAATCTGCACTACACCAAAACCAGGATTTTGTAACAAGTGCAAACCTGTCATGATTTATTTTTCAGTCACAGATACACTGTGATAAGTCCCGCACCTGTGATTATAACTGTTATTAAATTTTGTATTCGTGATAATAATTAGAATATTAAATTCTTTTATTAGTCACAATAATATTTGTTGACAATTTTCTGTGACAATCACAATTATAATTCAAAGTGATAATTCCACCCAAATATTTCACAACATCTAAAACAACCCCAAAATTATAACACTTTGAATTTTACTTGTCACTAATTTTCCCACATTTGTACAAACTAACAATTCTATTTCATTTCTATAAATCAAAATATATTTTTCTTTTTCTTTTTAATTTTCTTAATATTAGAAAACATGATCAAGACCAAGTCAACAAGTCATGACTTTATAAAAATTTGACTTTGACATATCTCGCTTCTTAGAAGACAGTGAAAATTACCAGACACCCTTATCTAATAACCGCAATAAAAATTTAAGATTGTGAAAATGACCAGACTACCCTTATCGGAAATAAGTAAAGTAAATATTACAAATCGTTAAAATTACCATATTACCCTTTAATGGAAAAAAAGTGCAACAAAATATTATGCAGATCAAGTTAAAATGACCAGGATTACCCTTATAAGAAATAAGTGAAGTAAATATTACATCCGTGAAAATGACCATATTACCCTTTAATGAAATTAGTGCAATAAATATTTGTGAAACTGTGAAAATGACCAGACTACCCTTTATCGAAATAAGTAAAGTAAATATTACGGACTATGAAAATAACCATACAACCCTTATAAGAAATAAGTAAAGAAAATATTGCGCATCGTGAAAATGACCATCTTACCCTTACTAGAAATAATGGAGATCGTGGAAATGACCAAACTACCCTTATCGAAAATAAGTAAAGGAAATATTACACATTTTGAAAACGACCATATTACCCTTTATTGTGAAAATGACCATATTACCCTTACTAGAAATAAGTGCAATAAATATCATGGAGACTATGAAAATGACTATATTACACTTACAAGAAATAAGTGCAATAAATATCATGGAGACTATGAAAATGACCAAACTACCCTTATCAGAAATAAGTAAGGTAAATATTACATACTATGGAAATGACTATTTTACCTTATCGAAATAAGTGTAATAAATATTCGAGACTATGAAAATGACCAGACTACCCTTATCGTAAATAAGTAAAGTAAAATATTATAGATCGTGAAAATGACCATATTACCTCTTTTCGGGAAATAAATACAATAAATATCATGGAGACAATGACAATGACCAAACTACCCTTATCAAAAATAAGTAAAGTAAATATTACAGATTGAAAATGACCATATTACCCTTGCATCGAAATAAGTGCAATAAATATCATGGAGACTATGAAAATTACCAAACTAACCTTATCAAAAATAAGTAAAGTAATATTAGCAGGACTATGAAAATGACCACTTTACCCTTATTGGAAACATATGCAATAAAATATTGTGGAGACATGGAAAATGACCGGACTACCCTTATTGGAAATAAGTAAAGTAAATATTACGATCGTGAAAATGACAATATTACCCCATCGAAATTAGCGCAATAAATATTATTTAGAATGTGAAAATGACGGACTACCCTTATTAAAAATAAGTAAAGTTAATATTTCAGATCGTGAGAATGACCATATTACCCTTACTAGAAATTAATGCAATAAACATCATGGAAACTATAAAATGATTAAATGCCCTTATCAAAAATAAGTCAAGTAAATATTATAATCGGAAAATGACCATTTTACCCTTACTGGAAATAAGGTTAATAAATGTAATAGAGATTGTGAAAATGACCAAACTACCCTTATCGGAAATAAGTAAAGTAAATATTACAAACTATGAAAATGACCATTTTACCCTTTTACTTATTTCCGATAAGTGGTAGTATGGTCATTTTCACAGTCTCCATAATATTTATTGCACTTTTTTCAATAAGGTAATATGTCATTTTCATCGTCTTTAACATTACTTTATTTATTTCTGATAAGGGTAGTATGGTCATTTTCACAGTCTCCATAATATTTATTGCACTTTTTTCTAATAAGGGTAATATGGTCATTTTCATTGTCTGTAAGAATTACTTTACTTATTTCCGATAATGGTACTATGGTCATTTTCACTGTCTCCATAATATTTATTGCACTTTTTTTCCAATAAGGGTAATATGGTCATATTCACAGTATGTAAGAATTACTTTACTTATTTCCGATAAGGGTAGTATGGTCATTTTCACAGTCTCCATAATATTTATTGCACTTTATTCCAATAAGGGTAATATGGTCATTTTCACAGTCTGTAACATTTACTTTACTTATTTTCGATAAGGGTAGTATGGTAATTTTCACAGTCTCCATAATATTTATTGCACTTTTTTCCAATAAGGGTAATATGGTCATTTTCATGATCCGTAAGAATTACTTTACTCATTTCCGATAAGGGTAGTATGGTCATTTTCATGATCTCCATAATATTTATTTATTGCACTTTTTTCAATAAGGGTAATATGGTCATTTTCACATCATGTAAGAATTACTTTACTTATTTTTGATAAGGGTAGTATGGTCATTTTCACAAATCTCCATAATATTAATTGCACTTTTTTCCAATAAGGGTAATATGGTCATTTTCACAAATCTGTAAGAATTACTTTACTCATTTCCGATAAGGGTAGTGTCGTCATTTCCATAGTCTCCATAATATTTATTGCACTTTTTTTCAATAAGGGTAATAGGGTCATTTTCATGATCTATTAGAATGACTTTACTTATTTGGACAAGGGTAGTATGGTCATTTCCACCGATCTACATAATATTTATTGCATTTTTTTCCAATAAGGGTAATATGGTCATTTTCACAGTCCATAAGAATTACTTTACTTATTTTTGATAAGGGTAGTATCGTCATTTTCACATTCTCCATAATATTTATTGCACTTTTTCCAATAAGGGTAATATGGTCATTTTCACAACTGCAATATTTACTTTACTTATTTTTGATAAGGGTAGTATGGTTATTTTCATGATCTCCATAATATTTATTGCATTTTTCCAATAAGAGTAATATGGTCATTTTCACTGGCCTCTATGAATAATTTACTTATTTCCGATAAGGGTAGTATGGTCATTTTCACGGTCTCCATAATATTTATTGCACTTTTCCAATAAGGATAATATGGTCATTTTCGCTTTATCCGATATATTTGAACCTCGTGATGTTCAATTCGATATATTTCGTCTCCATTCATCCGAAAGAGAAACTCAGCTTTACCTCTAGTAATATTTGAACATGTGATGTTCAATTTGATATATTTCGTCCTCTGAGTTCATCCAAAACGAAACTCGTGTCTAATCTGTTGTAATATTTGAACTCGTGATGTTCAATTATGATATATTTCCTCTCGATTCATCCGAACGAGAAACTCGAGTCTAACTTTAGTAATCTATATATGAACCTCGACGATGTACAATTATGATATATTTCGTCTCCAGATTCACCCGAAAGAGAAACTCAGTCTAACTTTAGTAATTTTTGAACCTGTGATGTTCAATTATGATATATTTCGGCTGCAGTTCATCCGAAAGTTCATCCGTAGAATATCTCGAAGGAATCTTACCTGAAAATGGATGGATTCATCGTTCTTACCAAGTTTCTGACTTAGAGTAGTCAACTCGCGGTCAAGTTTCGATCTCGGATCCTGGTACGCATACAATATGCAGAAATAGGGTTTTTTAAGGTTTCGTAGAATATCTCAAGGAATCTTACTCAGTGAAATGGATGGATTTGTCATTCTTACCAAGTTTCGACTTAGAGTAGTCAACTCGCGGCCAGTTTCGATCTCGGATCCCGTACGCATACATATTTGCATAAATAGGATTTTTTTAAGGTTTCGTAGAATATCTCAAGGAATCTTACCCGTAAATGGATGGATTCGTGTTCTACCGAATTTCCGACTTATAGTAGTCAACTCATGGCCGGGTTTCGATCTCGGATCCTCGGTACGCATACAATATGCGGAAATAGGGGTTTTTTAAGGTTTCGTAGAATATCTCGAAGGAATCTTACCTGTAAATGGATGGATTCGTCATTCTTACCAAGTTTCGACTTAGAGTAGTCAACTCGTGGCCGGGTTTCGATCTCGGATCCTCGTACGCATACAATATGCGAGAAATAGGGTTTTTTTAAGGTTTCGTAGAATATCTCGAAGGAATCTTACCGTAAGTGGATGGATTCGCGTTCTTACCGAATTTCTTACTTATAGTAGTCAACTCGCGGCCGTGTTTCGATCTCGGATCCTTGTACGCATACAATATGCGTAAATAAGGTTTTTTAAGGTTTCGTAGAATATCTCGAAAGAATCTTACCCGTAAATGGATGGATTAAGTCGTTTCTTACCGAAGTTTCGACTTAGAGTAGTCAACTCGCGGCCAGGTTTCAATCTCGGATCCTCGGTACACATGCAATATACTGAACTAGGGTTTTTTTAAGGTTTCGTAGAATATCTTGAAGGAATCTTACACGTAAATGGATGGATTCGTCATTCTTACCAAGTTTCGACTTAGAGTAGTCAACTCGCGGCCGTGTTTCGATCTCGGATCCCGGTACGCATACAATATGCGTAAATAATATTTTTTTTTTAAAGGTTTCGAGAATATCTCAAGAAATCTTACCTGTAAATGAGTTTGTAAATTCGGATATTTCACAACTTTAATTCATCTGATTGAGAAACTCGGGTCTATCTCTAGTAACTCAGCAACTTGAGTTTGTAAATTCGATATTTCACAACTTGGTTCATCGGATTGAGAAACTCGGGTCTATCTCTAGTAATGGGCAACCCGAGTTTGTAATTTCGATATCCGACAACTTGGTTCATCGGATTGAGAACCCGGGTCTATCTCTAGTAAGTCTGTCAACCTCCGAGTTTGCAAATTCGATATTTGACAACTTGTTCATCGGATTGAGAAACTCGGGGTCTATCTCTAGTAATTTGGCAACCCGAGTTTGTAAATGCGATATTTGACAACTTGATTCATCGGATTGAGAAACTTGGGTCTATTTCTAGTAATATGGCAACCTGAGTTTGTAAATTTTGATATTTGACCACTTCAGTTCATCGAAATGAGAAACTCGTATCTATCTCTAGTAATGTAGGGCAACCCGAGTTTAAAATTATGATATTTCACAACTTCAGTTCATAGGAATGAGAAACTTGGGTAATGTATGGAAAATAAGGGTAATGTATGGAAAACCCATCTAGGAATTGATAATCCGCCTATCTAACTTAATTATTAACTTAAATATTAACTTAATTATTGTGATAACTACCTATAATAAATAAGGGTAATGTATGAAAAAATCCATCTAGGAATTGATAATCCGCCTATCTAATGGGACTAAATTTTTTCAAAACTCCGCCTATTTAATAGGGACGGAAGGAATAATAAGCCGAACGCACAAATTTAGTCTAGCACAAAAACACACGTTCCTCACTCACTTGCCTTGATCCGTATGACAATCCTAAACCAAATCTCTACCGGTCCCGAAACACAAATTCCTCACTCACTTGGCTTGGGATAAGATTAGCATACTTTTTTAGCTGGCATAAGCCTTTAGATAAAACATCTTTTTTTTTTTCTCTCACTTCATTTTCATTTTCACTTTCCTCTTCTCCTTCGATCTAATGTTCCGCCTCCAAAAGAATAAAACCCTAACTCAGGAAAAACTCATCCACCTTCATCCATTCTCTAATCAAGCAATCACCACCACCGAATACCTTCACCGTCACTATCTCCGTACGTAATACTTACTTAGATCAACGTTTGGGTTTTAATTTTTAAGGGTTTGGATAGACATCTTCTTTTTCCCATCAAATCTCTTCAAGTCAATCTCGAAATCAAGATAGAGAGCAAAACCCACTTCTCTAATTTCATAATCTTGATTACAGGTATGTTGATTTTTTTTTCTTTTCTGTTTTTGTTTGGATCTAATTTTGTGAATCGAGGTTTTCCGATTTCGTTGATTTTTTGGCACAACCTGAGATGATCTTTAGGGTTAATTCTTTGTCTTTGTGTTGTTACTATGTTGTTACTTAGTGAAGGTTGTTTTTCATTACCGATTTTTTTCTTTTATTGTTTTCAAATTTTATGAATCCGAGGGTTTTAGATTTTATTGATTTTTTGGCACACCCCAGGATGATCTTTATGGGTGATTATTGATCTGATTTTCAAGTTTGTACATACTTTTCATTAGTTTTTTTTTGTTTGGATCTCGATTTCTCGAATCAAGGGTTTCAAATAAGTGGTGATGGTATCCAAAAAGCAGCTTGTTGGTATATTTCCGTAGCTGAATGTGACTATCCCACTTAGTATTGTAATGAATGTGCTAAATTGATGCATTTCTCGTGCTCGTGTATTTTCGAAGATTTCAGAAAAGAAAACTGGAGAAGGGTTTGCAATGTCCTTGCACCTCTTCTCGTTAGGTTTATTTTCTTCCTTTTGAGTTCATTTGGGATTTCTCTACCACTAGTACCGTGTATGTATTTGCATATTCTATGTCAAAAGAATGTGCTTTGAAATATAAAGCCCATAATGACTGCTCCTCGTTTTTTGTGGTTCAGTTACCCTGTTTTAAGAAGATGGTCGACTGTGGATGGAAAAGACATGGGTAGGAAAGTGATAGATCGAGTGATAGAGGCCTATGATACCGAGTTGGCTGGGAACCATTTTTTTATGATCCGGAAAAGAGTCTAATTACTAAAAAACTTGATTTCACACAGTTGTGCTTGAAGAGGCCTCATCAAACAGTATTCTTTTATGTAATGCTTGATCATGCAGTAAATTGTTCTCTCTTCATTCTCGCCGCATTATTATTATTTCAAGTCTCCTAATTTAGGAATCGCCGCTAATGGGAATGAGAATGAATCAAGGTGACAGAGGTAGTCCAAGGTCTAGGCGTCCTTGCCAGACAAAGAGTTTCAAAGGTAGAGATAAGTTTTGCTGCCAAGATCCCTATGGGCCATAGCAAATGCATTACGTGGTCAAATCGAAAACTCACAAGAAGCACTTGGAGTTTTAGATATAGTCTTACGACAAAAGATGCAAAGAAGACAAGAAGTGAATCTTTTTATCTAATTTTTAAGCGGTTTTGTGTTTGCTATACAAGTGTTTCATCTGATGCTTTGCTTAATTGCAGGGGTTGTCTACTTGTCCGTCGCCTGCTCTTCCACAATGAGCCACCGAACTTTGTTGATTTGGGTGGTGGAGTCCATGGATGTAGAGGTTGTCATTCCAGTTTTAGGACCACTCAAGGTGGATTATCTTTGAATATTGGTAAGCATTCCTTATTCTCTTGGTGCTGCAAATCGAATGTATTATTGGGGCTCATTTTAATCACTTCAATTTACTGCAGATGTGTCTACTACGATGATAATATGGCCAGAAGCGTAATTGATTTTTTATTGGGCAACCAAAATGTGAATCATCCAAACCAAATTAATCGGGACAAGGTAAACATAATTTTTCTTCAAACTTGGTGTATGTTTTATTGTTGACAGGATAAGTGAACCCTTAAAATGTAAGGGTTAAGGTTAGTCCTCAAATTCGGAATATAAGATCACTGGATCGAGTGAGTTGCCTTGTCGTCAACAAATGTAAGCATCCATTACTTCTATAGTAGTTTTTTTTTTTGTTTTTCCTTTTTTTGTTTAATAAATATAGTATCCTGATGTTAACTATTTCAGGTGCACTTCCTTTACTACCACAAAGCGGAAAAAAATGCTAGGTATTGATTTCAATGTTCTTAGCAAGACTCAGATTGTTTTGCTTCAAAAGGCGTATTTAGAAGTTCACTATCCCGCTTTCACACTATTAATTGTTCGTTTTGTTTGTTTCCATATTCCTTCCACATTGGCTCCGTCGATGCCCTTGAGAGGTACACCCAAGCTTTCCAGCCATCCCTTCACAAACTAACAGACACTGCATTTTGTTCGTTGATATACATCCATCCAAGGTACAACTATAAGTTGCCGTAGTGCCATGCTGTTTTTGGACCTTACATAATGTTACATTCATTTCACTAGCCTCTACTTTTGGAATCCTCATGTAGTTATGAGTCCAAACTTTCGATCATCCCCTTTATTGACTAGCAGGATATCATTGCAACCGGAGGGGTTGACACAAATGCTATTGTTTTCACCGCACATCCGGGCAGATTTTGTCTACACTCAATGGCCATTCAAGGTCTTATTCCTCACTAGGCATCCTTTTATCAAGCTCTTTCATGTTTGATAATATAATTGTGGTAATTGAAGGCGTGTTCTTTTTCGTAGGTTCCCCGAGTGTCAAATTTGTACCCTAGGATGATTTCTTTGTTACTTGCTTGGCAGATAAGGTGATCATAGACTCGGTGTTACTTATTTCAATTTTATATATCAAGCTAAATATATTAGACGTGGTTGTTTGTAAAGATTTGTTGTAGACACCATGTGATCTGAACTAGAATAAGCTCCTGAATAGTTTCTATCTCCACGGTAGTTAGTTTCTTGTCTTATTTTCTTTGTCCATTAACTACCTATAACCACCATATTGTTCCCGCTATATGTACAACTGAAGTGTTGAATTAGTTTTAGTCTTTCTCGTTTACAGGACATGACGATGAACCATAGGTGTTAATGATGAGTCTCGTTTGCCTACACTTTAGGAAGTGGTATTCGTGGGAAGTGAAATGCAACTTAGTCTATGATTTGCTTTATATAGCTAAGCTGTAATTTGGAGTTTATGAAGAGAGATTGACGATGATAATGTAGTTCTTTATATTTCTTTATTCTGTTTTTCTTTCTACTTCTCTTTCAACCCATGAAACACTCCAACACTTGTGTCATTAACATGTTCAATTTTTATTCTGGGATGGTGTCATGCGTATTTGATGCCAACACTGAATTACTTGAAATGATAACTTTGTCTATGCTCGCGTTATATGGTATGATGACAATCATATTGGCTCATTTGTATATTTTTATTCTCTTGCAACTTCTTGTATTTATTGAGAAGTTAAGTTTGTTTTTTATTTGGGCGTAGCAAGCTCAATGAATGTTGGCTTTGAATTGTGCTTGGTTAAATTTCATAATGAATAGAACAATTTTTTGTTTTTGGTTTAGTATCATAATGAATTTTGATCGACCGGTTAAGTATCATACTTTTGTACTTGTGTTTCAAAGAATGTATGTATGAGTGTTAAAATGCGGATAGTTTGGTGGATCGAGAAATTACAGCGTGTATTTCATTGTATTGCAGGCTCGTGTTTACTGGATGAATTGTGTTGCAGTCCGTAAACCGGAAGTCTGGCCCGTAATAATGGACCGGGACTGTCCATTTTTTTTTTAATTGTAATTTAAAGAATTGTCACGTAAAAAAAATTGTAACAAAAAGTGTTAGCTAAAGAAAACATGTGTCATCATCTGGTGTTCGTTAAGAGGACGACACGTGTCACTGAAAGATTTGTTACAAGCAATAGGTAACACTTACAGGTGTTATTGTAACCGTCACAAAAAGGGACACGTGTCCTCTACTGAATCGTTGTAAAATACACTCACACCTATAACTGTTCGAATTATTGTGACAAAATTAGACACGTGTCGCCTCCTTAAAATTAGGTCAATCGTTACTGTTTAATTGTAACAGTTTGAAAAGTGTGACTTTAACCAATAATTGTCACAGAAAAAACCGTTGCAACAAATTACAACAATTAATATCACAGCGTTTCTGCAACGGCGTATATGTGTTACAAATTTAATCAGTAACAGATATGCCCTGTGACAAAAACCTGGATTTGGTGTAGTGTTGGGTAGTAGAGAAAACAACAAGCACCATGTAAACATCAAAATTAAAGCTAAAAAAAAAAAATGCCAGTAGATGCGGAATTGATGATATCCATAAATTATGAGAAAAGTCAATCTGATAACAAAAAAATATAGAAAGCGGAAGCATTTGAGCGGATCTCCCCGCTCTGATACCAGAAACCAAAGAGTTGTATGGATTTATGTCTTTGCTTTCAGAAGGTTTGCATTATTCTGTTCTTTATATTATGTCAGATTTTCAATGTTAGTTAGCTTTAGCCAAAATTGCATCAACATCAGAGATACAATCCCAGTCTCGTATCTTTACATTTGTTGATACGACATCTCAGTGTTCTTTGTACGTACTATGTCAGATCTTTGTATTATCCTCTACTTCCTCGTGCATAACCTCACCTTCCTCAAAAATAAAATAAAATATATGCAGCTTTCTCCTCTTCCATCTCAGTGTCGCATCTTTTTTAGCAGAAGACAATCAATTTCAGCTTGTTTATGCTTCACGAAACCCCTATCTGGTGTCCACCTTTATTTCAACATGGCATGCTTTGTCGAGGAAAAAAAAGGCACAAGGAACAAAAACCAACCAGCAAGGTATGGTGTATACTTAGCTATCTGGCTGACCACTGCGTTGCATTGGTGCGCATTGCGTTGCACAGAAGGAGGACACCCTCTCTGGCCGGCCGGCCAAGAGACCAAGGAGGGATACCGCCTTCGGCGGCCTGTGCTGCTGCATTGATGCGCAGTGCGTTGGCATGGCCTAGCTCAGGCTTAGCCTTTCTGGAACCAACTCATTCCGCTGCCGGTTGGTTGGCAGAATAGTGTCACCGATTGATAATATACGAGACCCTCAATTTTTTAATTTCAGATGTGGGACTATGTTTTAATAAGACAAGTAATAACAGTCGTGGACAAAATAAGCAAGGTTTTCTTAGTAGAGAATTCTGTTCGAGGAGGCACGGATCACCAGGAATCAAAAGCAAACCATTGTTTTTCGTCGATCCTTGAAATATGCTGCTAGAGCCAACTGTTGCTTTAGATCATCGCTATTCAAAAGTTGCAAAACAAAGTGATCAGCTAACGCAGTGTCAATCCATACATGAAACTCGAAGAATCCAAGAATAGAAATCCATGCATGAAACTCGTTAAAGACTTGTGGTTAAGCGAATCGATATGGCAATCTTGTATTCTCTCCGTTGCCGATGGACGCTGCTCTTGGGTTATTATCTTCTGGAGCAAGTGGTGAAACACTAAAACAGATATTAGGGTTCCTCAACTAGGAAAGCCTCGACACTCTAAATTCTAGTCCGACATGTTGTTAGGCGAAACACATACCGGACCACCTAAGAGCAGCCTCGACACAGTAAATTCTAGTAATTCTGATTGAGAGCTTGGGCGGACAACTCATTGAGATGATGGACGAAACACGAGTCGAAGCTGGACCTGAAGTTTCAACAAGTCAAACCTTCATTTCAACAAGTTTCCCAAAGCCGAGCTGAGAACGTGGATTTCGCAAATAAGGTGTGCCAAATTCCTTTTTACTTCTTGTTGTCTGTTACTCTGTTAGTTTTATGTCCTATATATTGTCGCAATTCTAATGATTTAACTTGGTTAATTAGAGCAAAGAAACCAACGGATTAATTCAAAATCTCCTGCCTGTAGTGAACAAGGGATGAAAAGGAAACCAACTATCATTAATTCAAAATCTCCGTAGACGTTCCTGCCTGACAATGCAGTCAATGAGCTTACTGTGTTAATATTGGCGAATGCTGTATTTCAAAGGATCATGGGGACAATATCAATTTGAACCATCACTAACTAAGATGTCAAAGATCTATATCCTTAACGGAAAAGAATCCGTAGGCGTTCCCTTCATGTCATCGTCCCAATTTGTTATGAATTGGTTCCAACAGTACAATTCAAGATTCCCAAGTCCAAAATATATTTTGATCTTGAAGCAAAAAATGTCCTACAAAATCTAGGACTAGTTTTGCCTTTTGATAAATATAAGGCAGTGCTAACTGAGATGCTAAATAATGATACTGTTTTTCTTTATCAAACTAGTCTTATATATCGCTTTAGAATTTCTTTTTTTTTTCTTTGAATTTAAGATAATTGATTCTGAGATCTTGAATTTTTAGGTTCATTTCAGTAGCTTGTAGTTCACAATAGCCACTCTATAACACGAGATGTAAATTAAACACGATCTAGCTACCACTAATTGTTAAAACGAATGCTAAAAGCATTAATGGAGTTTTGAAGCACAAGACACACCGTATGACACTTCATGCAAACATGCACACTACTGTGTGACCACATCCTTAGTAAAACCCATAGAACAATCTACATTAACTCCATTGAAATCATAAAAGTGTTTATTAGGATCTTTAAATTTGATACAAATTAATAAGAAAGCTCTAACTTGGGAGCAAATAATCTTTCTCTCTCCTAAATATCTTATCTAAGCTCTCCCCAAAAGACCCACCCAAAAACAAGGTCGCTCGGTTCCTTATATAAGAGTTTACATAGTGGAGGACAGCTAATAAATCCCCTATTTTTGGATTTGGCGTGCGCTAGAGGTGTAAATTGGGCTGTGCCAGCACGAGCACAACCCAGCCCAGCACGCTAAAATTTGAGCATGGCTCCACCCAAAGACGTGACTTAGCCTTCAAGACGGGACAACACGTTAGTTAAATAGGACGTCTTTGGGTTTGACTAATTGGCACGATAAAGATCAAGACAAAGACGCGACACGGATAAGCATGTGGCCCACCTCAAAGACATCACGTTAAGAGAGCACGTCATAACATGTACAAATACACCATATGACAAGGCATAATACATCACATTTTTGTATATTTCACAAAATAGTCACTATTTTAGCTTGTTTTTAACATTTTATGTTGGCTTATTTATAACAACACGTATAATACCTTAATATTTGGAAAATATATTTCAATATAGTTGTTATAATGTCGTCACCTATATTTAACTAGAACATTAATTTACATGACAATAATCCAATTTTATATTTTATGGGCTATTTCTTTTTACCGAATAAACTTGTTAATTTTACTTAAAATAATTTCAAATGATATGTTGTCTAATTAAATTCTTGTGATAATGTCCGACTTAATGTATGCATTAAATGATTTCAAATTGTTTATAGCACGTGTGTGCCAACGGCACGTTTATTCGTGTGTTGTGCTCAGATTGTGTTGTGCTTAGCTTTTTTGACTAGTAAAGCACAGCACGGACGACAAGACAAAGAGACTAAGCACATGGCACGTAAAAGCACGCGACTTCAGTGTGCCATCTTGCCGGGCCGCAGACGTTTTACACCTCTAGCATGTGCCATTAACGCACGCTTACATTGACTCTTCTCGCACATATTCTATAATCCCGCATGATTCTTCACACTTTACTCATGACTATGCTGACGTCATTCGATGCGTCATTTAGGATAAGCAATACGCGGTTTTGTTCGCTTTGTCTTAATGATCGTTTCTTCACACGTGTAATTGATGTGCGGTATTTTGTATCTACATTTTGCGTCATCTCATGTCGTTTATTTGGAGAAGAGCGATATGAGAATCATCAAATTATTTTTCCGCACTCATTCACCTTTTCGTATTCTAATCTGCCGACATACTTCCGTAATTTCAGTGTAACCGTCTACACGTACTGATTTTCTCTCTTTTTACCGGTACGTTCTAGTCTAACCGGTCATCTTTTTTACCCATTTATTGACTGAGTTTGAGGAGAGATAATATTTTCTTTACTTTATCTTCCCTTCTTATCTCCGTGGGCCCTCTGCAAATCTTCATCTTCTCTATCTCCTCAAATTTCTTTCATCCTTGTTTTTTCATCTGCTGCTGCTGCTTGTTATGGATCCTCATTCAAGGTTTGTATATCTTATTGAAATTTATCTTGTTAAGTTCATTTATTGTTTTTTCTAATCATACTGTTATTTCCATTCCCATACTGGTTCTGTTGCAGCAAGAATTCCTCCTCCGGTACCACCAAAGTTACAGTCAAAAATCCTAATCATTCTTCAAACTCGAAGGATAATGAATCTCACAAGAGGAAGCCTTCGCATAACAAAGGAGTAAGAATTGCTTTCCTCTTTTGTAAAACAATATTGTTGCCTCTATTTCTTATCTGTGTTGTTTCTGAATGTGACACTGATGGTGAGAAAAGGTTGAAAATTAGGAAAATTTGCGAACCTCCCACACTCAATACCGGGTCTTGTCGTCCCCGATTTTGATTGTACGTGTTTGAGACCACTATTCCTTTGTATGTCAATGTTGGCGCGCCTTTAAAAAACTTAAGTGCCTCCTCTTCTGTTGATGGTTCTGCTTTGCCAACTGCCCCAATTGTTTCTGTTTTACCAGAGGAAACTCCCGCTCCCACAATTGATACTCTAGTTGATCATGCGATAAAGGAGCTTCACACTTCTGCGGTCGTAACCGCATTCCCCGTGAATCAGACACTTTCTACCTTTGTGAACGTTCCTTTGTTCGCAAGTATCCTCTTATCTATTGAGAATGCTGCCTTTGTTGCTCCTGTGGAAAGGAAGAAAAAGTACACCAGGTTATGGTTTTCAGTTGGGAACTTGTTTTTTCTCTTTGTCATCTAAGAAGCAACAAGTTGTTGTATTATCTACAACAGAAGCTGAATATATAGTTTGCTATATTTGTGCTACACAATTTGTATGGTTAAGAATGATCTTTGAAGTCATTGTTTCAAGAATAGAAGACACCAACAACAATAGTTTGTGATAATAAGTCAACAATTTCCTTAACTAAAAATCTTATGCTTCATGAAAGAAGTAAACACATTGATATTAAGTATCATTATATCAGAGATCTTGTCAGTAACAAAGAGGTAGCTATGGAATTTTGTGAAAGTAAAGATCAAGTGGATGATATTTTCACCAAGTCTTTGAAGTCTAACACTTTTATTTACTTACGTGGAAAACTAGGAATGATTGGCAAAGAGTATCTTGGTTTAAGGGAGGATGTTGAAGAATAAACCAATATACTATGAAGAAGAAGATGGAAGGGATCAACAAGCGTTGTTGATACAGAGTGTGGATCAACTATTAGAGTTGACAGAATGTGGTTGGATCAACTGGTACAGTTGACACGATGTGAATTGATCAACAAGTATTGTTGACATGATGGTACAATATTTTGAAGTTTACTTGGGTTGCAAGTATTACGAGTTTTAAGAGTTTGTTTACGTGAGAATTGTATAGAAGTTTCTTTGTTAGAGTTTGATTATGTTAGGAAAGTCTTTTTCTTGAGAGTCAAGTTTGTTAATCATATAAATAGGTTGTTGAGCCATGACTCGAAACATATCAATTGAAAGAGATTAATTTGAGTTAAACTTTGTGTTTTTATTAAGTCTTTGATATCAGATTTTCTACAATCCATGATGCTAAGGGTAGTTTAGAAGTTGGGTTTACGTTGTTACTTCAAGTGCATGCATGTGTATGTGTTTTTTATGCCAAAGACGAGCTAAAAAAGCTTACAAATACAAGGAGTTGAGAGACAGTTGAGCTATAACCAGAGAAAGAAGAACCAAAATTTGAGAGAAACCGTAAATTAATCCAAATATATATGTTGACACTCTACCGAAAATTTTTACCCAAGAAATTACAAGGTCTTACCGCAATACTTCCAAGCTTCTCATTTCATTCGTTGAGAAGAAACAAAAGTATTAGGATGGGCAAAGATGAAGTGATCAGAATGCAAAAGTAAAAGAATTAAAAGTAAAAACCAATCAGCTGAGAATCAAAACTCAACGTAGCATGTTGGGTCCACTTATTTACACACAACTTACCAGGACAACAGATAAGAGTTAAACAACAGAAAGAGATCTCATGATGAGTACGAGCCATGCAGCAATTTAAATACGAAAAAAATAATTAAAAACAGATTGCATCCCCAAAATAATTACACGATTTGGTCTGGAATTGAGTTATTTGTCCACATGTTGATTTCCCATAGACTATAGTCTTTATTAGTTCAATTAGACCTATGTAATAACAGTAGATTTTGGTACGAATCCACTGACTAATATTTTGTGATAGATGTCATGAAATCATTCCAAATTGAATAATTAATGGGAAAGAAGTTGCGAATCTCTCAAGTGGAGAGCTGCAAAGAGTTGTATGGATTTATGTCTTTGTTTTCAGAAGGTTTGCATTATTCTGTTTTTTATATTATGTCAGATTTTCAATGTTAGTTAGCTTTAGCCAAAATTGCATCAACGTCAGAGATACAATCCCATTGTCCTGTCTTTACATTTGTTGATACGACATCTCAGTGTTCTTTGTACGTATTATGTCAGCTCTTTGTATTATCCTCTACTTCCTCGTGCATAACCTCACCTTCTTCAAAAAATAAAATAAAAATATAATTCTCCTCTTCCATCTCAGTGTCTCATCTTTACATTTGTTGAGTTTTTAGCAGAAGACAATCAATTTCAGCTTGTTTATGCTTCACGAAACCCCTATCTGGTGTCCACCTTTATTTCAACATGGCATGCTTTGTCGAGGGAAAAAAAGGCATAAGGAACAAAAACCAACCAGCAAAGTATGGTGTATACTTGGCTATCCGGCTGACCACTGCGTTGCATTGGTGCGCATTGCTCTGCACAGAAGGAGGCCACCCTCTCGGTATGGTGTATACTTGGCTATCCGGTGCGCATTGCTCTGCACAGAAGGAGGCCACCCTCTCGGTATGGTGTATACTTGGCTATCCGGCTGACCACTGCGTTGCATTGGTGCGCATTGCGCTGCACAGAAGGAGGCCACCTTCTCTGGCCGGCCGGCCAAGAGACCAAGGAGGGCTACCACCTTCGGCCGCCTGTGCTGCTGCATTGATGCGCAGTGCGTTGGCATGGCCTAGCTCAGGCTTAGCCTTTCTGGAACCAACTCATTCCGCTGCCGGTTGGTTGGCAGAATAGTGTCACCGTGGACAAAATAATTTACCTAAATTAGGAAAGGTTTTCTTAATTCGAGGCATGGATCACCAGGAATCAAAAGCAAACCATTGTTTTTCGTCGATCCTTGAAATATGCTGCTAGCTAGAGCCAACTGTTGCTTTAGATGATCGAGTTACCGCTATTCAAAAGTTGCAAAACAAAGTGATGAGCTAACGAAAAACATCAGTGTCAATCCATACATGAAACTCGAAGAATCCAAGAATAGAAATCCATGCATGAAGCTCGTTAAAGACTTTTGGTTAAGCGAATCTTGTATTCTCTCCGTTGCCGATGGACGCTGCTCTTGGGTTATTATCTTCTGGAGCAAGTGGGGAAACCCTAAAACGGATATTAGGGTTCCTCAACTAGGAAAGCCTCGACACTCTAAATTAAAAGTCTTTAATTATCTCGTAAAATTATTTTTGTTGCCAGTTCCTTTTTTCTCTTGAATCCTGGTCTCGATTTTTTATTTTGTGCAATTGTTTGACATTGAAATTCCTTTCACAGGGAAAGGATTCCGACGTGTGCGACGACCAAGACAACTACTATTGAAGATGTCAACTTCAGAGAGGAAAATAATCAGTGGATTAAAATGTGTGAAGATTTGTAGTTAAAAGTCTACTTGGAGTTGGTGGATCTCTGTATATTTTTCGTCAGTGTTGAACCTTGCAAAGGGTCGTGCTTATCACACACGGTCACGCGGCAGACTGAGCTAGAACTTCGGAACCGTTAGATTGGGTGAAATCTAATTATTTTGACTTTATGTTTTATTGTTACAGCTGGCGATAACTGTGAAAAGCATACATAATTTTCAGTACATCCTTGGACTTAATTTATATTTATTAAGTACTCCTTTTGAATTTGGCTTAGATTCCATTCCACTTGTTCCTGACTAATGACATGAAATAAAGTGCAGGTTTGGCCTTTAATTTTTCCTTGAACTTAAGGACTCAACTCAATAAGGTGCAAATCATCAACATTCTTACTATCTCTCACAGACAATTTATTACTCTCGTGCTTATAGAAGAACATGCGCATCAACTTCTAACAATCTAATGTCAAAATCTGAACAAGTACAGCGAATTACAAGGCAACAAAAAACACCAGCAAACGAAAGGTACCAAAAACAACAGCAACAAAAGGAATCAATCATGAAACCATTTAAAAGAGCTAAAGGAAATAAGAATCTCAACTGCCTCTCCAAAGGAATTATTAGCTTTATTTCTCTAAAGATTCATGGATTGAAGTTTCTGGGTCTGAATCCAGAAGAGAAAACGGATTCGAGTGGCTTACAGAGACTTGCTTGGGCAATGACTCTTTTCTTCCTGTCCCGTTGAACCTTCCGGAATAAGTACGAGCAGTGACACTGACAGATGAAGGAGCATTCAATTCTACCATTCTTACATTTGAATTACTTGAGAGGATGCATTCAACTCTATCATCATGATCCAAACCAGCCACCTCATTCCCTGAATTAGCTTCCTTATCATTTTCTTGAGATTGAACCACACCTGCATCCTGGACAACCTTATTGTTTAATTTAGGTGCCCATTCCTTTCTAACACCAACACCCTTGTTTGCATGACACTTCCCAGTTAAGTGACCAGAAGGACCACTGGTTTTACAAGGAGTAGTATTTGGTCTCCATCTCTCATGCCCTTCTCCGGTGGATCTTCTGATTTCATTAGTAGTAGTAGCAGAGTGGACAATCTTTCGAATATGATCTAACAAAACCTCTTGGGTTATGTTATCTTTTATGCTCCGCATCACACTTTCGTATGTCCTGAATGCATTTGGTGTATCCTTGTCTTTTCTGACACGCATAAAACACCACACATTTTCCTCATAATAAGAGCACTCGATGATGTTCCCCGAAGATAAGAACTCCGATGCATCTTCTCCGTTACTCAACACAACACGATTACCATCCAGAAACTTCTTCATTCCTCCCTCGTACAGATAAAGGTTTTCGCATGTACCATCAACTTGTTCATAGAGAAAATCTACCGAATTCATTTCAGGAGGTTTCCACTTTAACAAGCCTAGATGAGTGAAAGGAACATACATGTCATTCCATCCTTGGAATATAAGTCCATCTGTACCATGCGATAGTTCTGGAGTGAATTTGTTTACAAGGTCATTAATATCAGACAGCAACCAAAATTTCTTCACTTCAATTCCAAACGGCTCCAAGTTAAGTTATAATAAGGATTTCTCTCAAGATTTTGGACGAGGTCGGATGACTTGTTCCTCCAGCATCTTCAACCTCTCGCCAAAAGGACACTCAATGACAGATACACCGTTAATTGCCATAAGATCAAAAGCTAGGTATCTCCTCTTTTGTTTATGTGTCTTCGGGTCCGTGTCAATAACCATCTCACCATCGAGTAATGTCGAGTTATTATTATGGGTACCCCGATTCGGTTGTTGCAGCAAAGGAAATCGCATTCGAACTCTCCGGAAATTGAAACTTCTGTCTATCAGGTAACATCCGCCGGAGTTGATAAGCATCATGTATCGCGTACCATCAGCTTTCCATGTCGCTCGGTAATCAATCTTCCTTAGAGATTCCAAGTTTTCCGAGTTGAGAGAAACAGGATTTGATCCTGGAAACTTGCTAGCCGCCCCTGCACGGAGTTTTAGCAAAGAATAACACGCACGTCTCAGGGAATCTTGTTGGTGTTTTGGTATTGCATCACCCAGAACATCATCATTCGTTAGTAACACGCCACCACTACGACTGCCATACCGGTGATCACCACGAGATGGTGGATAATGTGCACCAGATCCTGAAGCCATGGCAGAACAAGAAGAAGATGAGATGGAAGGGAAAGCGTGATGACCGTAGTAGGTTTTATTTGCTTTTATAACCGGACAAGGTTCGAGTGATTTGGAATGTTGTAGAGATTTCCTTAATTAATTCAGTTTGTTTCCCGTTTCCGGCCGGTTTCCTATTCTGGAGATTTTGGTTTTTTTTTTTTTTTTTTTTTTTGCTAGGCCAATTTGCCTAGCCTGGTGCATAGGCAAATGTACTATGGAAAAACCACTTAGCCATTGATCAGCTACGTTGTTGCTGTTCCATGGGCAAATGTAATTAGCCATCGATCATCCAATGTGACATCGTTGTATATTTGCATTTCAGTGTACAAAATTAGAGGATATTAAAGGAAAAATTGGAATGACTGGTGGGCACATTACGAAAATCAAAATAGAAGGGGATAATCTTGCTTTGATTTCAGTAATTAGATTTGGCAGCATTTGGTTATCAGTTCCATCCAACTCTTTTTTTCTCCATGTCACACCTCATCCATTAAAACAACCTCAAGTGTGACTACCATAATATCACAACTACATTGAAAAACCAAGAAAATTAGAGGATTTATTTTGTACAAAAGTATGAACATTTTTCTGAACAGGTGCAGCCATGCAGGTGCAGCCATGAAACTCAGTTGCTCCCACAGTTCAACCAACAACTACAGATTTGAAATCTGAGAAGCCAGCAAATCATTTGTCTGACAATTACGGAGAGCCACCCCAATTCCTTCGATAATTGATATACAAAAGTCCACAGTCAGCACAAAGATTGAAGTTTCATTTTGATAAGCAGGATCATATTATATCTCAACCAACTATATTGAGTATTAACAACCACAAGTTTTCAGTAAAGATAGGAAGTGCTATATTTTGACTGGGACATGATAAAAGAACAAATATAAGATCTGCTCATCCCTAATGACGCGCATTTTGATTCCCAAAATTCCTTCAAGTAATAAGTGGATAAGAGCAAAATTGGTAACCCTTTCATTTGAAAGTCCAACAGTCAGTACAAATATTGAAGTTTCATTTTGATAAGCTATTTGCAGGATCATATTATAAATCTCAACTTTTTCTTCAACATTTTTGTTTTTAAGTTTTCTTCTTCATTTGATTTCACACTCTCCATCCATGTCTTCTTCACCAACACCGACTCCTTCAACCCAAATTGCTCAAAAACGTAAAGGAAGCAACAAAGTTTTCAGCAAAGATAGGAAAAACCAAATATTGGAAACGCAATTATTCCATTATTTTGAAAGGTAACCCAAATGTTAGAGACAAAACTAGTTTGATAAAGAAAGAAAAAGAACAAACATAAGTGGATCTGCTCATCCCTAGTTTGTGGTCGGTGTGAGTTTCACAAGATACATTTTTGATTGCCGAGAAGTACAATGATATGTCTTCACCCGTGGAGTTATTGTGATATGCAATGGTACTTCAAGTGGTTCCATTGAATCCAACTTTAGTGAAATGGCGGATATTTCTAAGTTATCTAGTACCGGCCAAGCTTGGGTTGAACGTAAACAAAACAAGATACTAGAGAAAAAGAACTTGATGGAACAAGATAGTAGCGATGATGAGTAATGGGTAATATGGTTTATGGTTATAATTTTTCTATTACTATTGTTTTCCTTGTTGTAATTTCCTTTTAACTAAAAGATTGTTATCATGAACAATATGCAATGTAATGAGTTAGTAGGACTCAATATTTTGATGGAACAAATTTAAGATAACAAATATCTAAAATGCAATGTTATTTAGTCATCCAAAATAAACCAAAATAAACACATTGTCCAAACAACCAAAAGCCAAATATTAGCCTCTCATTGAATTATCAGGAATTGCGGTATTCAACCGGACCTCTCACTATATGCCACCATTTATAGCTGCCTCGAGAAAAGATGATCGAATAATGGAGATGAGTTAAGTACATTAAGATCATTATTTGATCCCGGGACTCCCAAAATATGCATGCCAAAACCACAAATCATAAGTAGCTAATTAAAATATTATGTTTCTAACAAATCTCTTCAAATACATATATAGGGTTGTTTTACCCATTCTCACATAATCATCTATGGAGTCAGCCGACTGTCCCGTAGCAAGTAACCTAAAACACCGAATAAGTAAGTTTACCACCAGTAAAATAATCACGCATCATAATATGAAGAATTCAACATCAGAAGATAAACAAAAGAGTCCATGGTCTACAAAATAACATTCATTTTTAAAAAACCAAGATTCAACTGAACACAGAAAAAGAATTACATCAGAAGATAAAAAAGTCCATGGAAGTAAACCAACAGAAAGTTAAAAGCTCTCAAATTTTCGCGACATTGAACAAGCCAATGTATCTTGACTGCAAAAACAGTAATTTTCATCCAGTTTTCAAGTAATAGAGAAATGGAAACAAAGGAAAAAGTGTATAGAATTGTTAACTTACCTGAGCGCATCATTTTTATGGAACAACCCCTTGTCTGATATTTCATCCTCAGATATCTGAAGTCGGTAGAGAGCACAAACAGCTTTCATACAGAGCTCAGGATCCTCTTCAAATGAAGAAAGCATATCAGCCTCAGATTTCCATTTTATATCTTTGTCTTGGGTCCTGTTTCTATATTTCATCGCCAGCATGCCCATAAGGGCCCCAAGAGAACCTTCTGAATCAGTAGAACTATCAGAATCTTCAGATTCACCAAGAATTTCAACGCTGTCATCATCTGAGACCAAGTGCACAACAGGCTCCGTACTCATTCCCTGATGATCTTGAAATGATGATCCATGATGAGATGGTCTCTCCTCCAAACAGCCCAAAGCCTTCCTTTTGTCAATGTTTTCACCCCCACTTGATATACATAGGCTACCAAAGTCGTTCACATTCAGCACCATCTCTTTGGTTTCAGCACTAAGTCTGCTCCTGTTGTTTTTATCCCTTGGCTTTTCACCACATTGAGTAACGTCATTTTGCGATCGCTGCGCTTCACACTCTATCTTTTCAGAATCTCGCAATTCTAGACATCTCAATGTTGAACTTTCATTTCCACTCCTCGGGACTAGGCTCTCCAACTTCGAAATGCAAGACTCTACACATCTTTCCAGTGTCAAAATTTTATTTTCCATTCTCAGAACTATGCTCTCCAAATCAGAAAACATTTTCCTCCAACACTCAAATGCATCCGCGGGTGTCCGTTCACTCTCATCTGTACCAGCAGTCTTTCTAGTTTCTTCTACCTCCGCTAATTCACCCTGCAGTGTAGTGCACTCCACTTTCTTCTTCTCAAGCTCCACAGACAATTCAAAACACTTACTCTTGTAATGCTCCAGACTCTCCAATTCAACCACAGTTTCCCAAATTTTTGTCAATGATTCTAGTTCTCCACATCTTTCGACATTTTCCCTCTTCCTCTTGATATTGGCAGTGCCGTTTTCTGTAATTGTATCATCTGGATAGAAAATTCCCAATCAGTAAGACAATTTTACATTTCCTCCGGGGGACTATGAAATTTCTCAGTTATTATATTTTGAACATGTAAGCAAACGAAACGAACAACAAGAGATAAAACTATGAAAATCTGTTCAATTGGTTATCATAATTTTAAACATGCAAGTAAAAAATCACTAAATTGAAAGACAGATTAAGAATTACTCACTAGTAGGTGGTTGAATTTCAAGGGAGGGATCATGTTCCTCCATTACCTTCTTCCTCAGTTTTGAGCAATTGGAATCCCTAGTTTCTTCTATAGGACCAGTAGCAGCACCTCTTCTCTTCTTATTTTGCCTTACATAATAATTGTAACTAGTATCTTGCCCGTGCGTTGCACGGGGATAGGTTGATGGAGTTCGATCATTATCTCCGTATTATTATTTGTGCCGAAAATGTAGAGATTGAAGATAGCATAACGGATAGAACCAACATAGACAAAAGGCCAATCTTTTTTCAATCCACAGTAAGCATTTGACAATTGACACATAGTTACTGTTTGACACTATTAAGTATTGGCATCAGGGATGCTACATAATTCACCACCTCTTTCTCATTAAATACTCAAATAATGAAATAACTATCAAGAAACAATGAAACTGAATTAAACATTTGTGACTACATGGATAGTTTTCCTCACCTTCTATATCAGTGTTTACATAGTTGCTTCAACTTGGCAGGAAAGTGTATACAGATTCTATCTGTACAGACTCCAAATGGTTTCCCTTATTGATGATTTCTTTCTGACCAAGGTCCTCAATCTTTGTTGTTGTTTGTACGCATGACATCCCTACATTACCAGAACCACCTCGACTACCATCGCAGCTGAAATAACCAAAAAAAAAAAAAACTTGGTTATGCAAATACAATAAGTGACTTCTCAAAACAACATGAGCAAAGAACTCTAAGATATTTTTTCCCAATGTCCGTTCACTTCGTATTTTTCATCTGATATAGTTAATGAAAAAGATGCATTGTGAACCCCTGGTGCCACAAAACTGTGGCAGAATCATAAAAATAATAATATCTGGATGTTTTAGAATTTTAAATTTGTTATCAAAAATCAAGCGTGCCTAATTTTTAGCCATTTGATTGTTATCAAAAATCAAGCGTGCCTTATTTTTAACCCTTCGATTGATCGCAAGATTGGATAAGGTGCCAAATTCAAGAAAACAACAGATTTACTTCCAAGTGTCGTAACCAAGTGGTTAGGTGGTGAACAGTTTACATGAATACGAATATTTAGCAAACACATAATGCAACATAGTACTCTAGAAATTATTGAGAAACATATATTTACCTGACATAAGGCCTATCCCAGCAATAATAAAAAAAACTTGATCAGCTCATCGGCAGCCAAATTTGGACAACCAGTGTGACTGTGTGAAAAACTACATCAGTTTCAAAGTTATTATTTTCACCAACATCCCCATCACTATGGGTATGATATGATGATCCTGATTAATGGGTGAAAATGGATATCGTATTTTGGGTTGTGCTGACCTTCTTGCTTGCATAGTTTCCCCAACATATATATATACAAATTAATTAACGAAAATGCTCCAACTTGGTATACTTCTATATAGACTCAATTTTTACTTGAAAACCATGTCCGTAAATAATATATTGTGGATCTTAAAATAAACTTCTATCAAAGTGAAGAAATGGGACTCAACAGTCACCACCATATTGTGTTGCTCTGAAGTCTTGGATCAAGCCATCAGATTTATAAGCTCGAACTGTGGCTTAACTCATTTCTGGAGCTAAGATTTTTTTTTTTTTTTATAACGTATGGTTTGTGTATATCGATATTAAATTGCATTGGAGATGTTATTACTTGATTATTATTACACAAAATCTTTGTGTTGGGCTTAAGCTTTTGCAATGGCATCATGCGTAATCATTGAACCCGGACAGTCCAATGGCAAGTGGTGCATCAGAGGTCACACCATCCAGTGGTTTGTTGGAACCATTTTTCTATGACATAAATAATGGCTTGGTGAAGTAAATAACAGAGACTTAATAAGATAATCAATGTCTAATTTTTAGAGGACTAATTTGTGGTTTTAGTTTACGTAGAGCACTAAACGTTTGTTCTTCCACATTACCAGATATGCAGAGAACCAATAAAATATTAGAGCTCTTTGAGTTTCAGCATGGAAATGCAAGAAATGTACAGCAAGTGATAATGTCATACTTACTTTATGAAAAAACCCAATATTCTCCGTGCACTCAACTTTCCTTGTATGAGCGCTTGGATTGTTGAACCTTCACATGGATGCAAAGCTGCGCCTGCAAAATGCTATATTTGATCTCTAAAAGACTCTTTAACATTTACTTATATAGTACCTCTAAAACGAAATTAGTGTTTAAGAATTGCACTTTGTTTTGGAAAAGATACTGCATGGCAATGTCTTACTTCAATATATAATGTGTAGATGGTTATCCCACTTATACGGGAAATGTATATTACCAAAAAAAAATTAAGGGAAGAGCAAAATCAGGAAATTTATGAGCTTACCTTAATCATGAGCTTACCATAAAAGATGATTCATATCTGATCATATCACTTCTGCAAGTCCTCCTCCATGATACTCTTTTTAATTAATGATCTGAACTCAATATTGTAAAATAATTAGAACAACAAAAGTAGACTTAGTTAATTGGATTGAGGCAGATTACATTTGGAAGAGGAAAAGAGGCAGTACTGGATTACGGATATGAGAAAAAATTAGGGTTCTGTATTAAAATTCATTTGAAACTCTGGATTTTTATTTCTACTTCAATCTCAAATAAGGATTCCAAAAGAAACGATCACGAATAGCTACATCTGCGTTCCGTTAATACCTTCACCAAAAAAAAAAAAAAAATCAGAATCAAACCCAAAAACAAACCGACTGAGTTTACTACATTACATGGTTTTACCGTGTAACCAATATTATCGTAAACCCTTTGAGATTGAAGTTTCTCTTTTGCCGTAAGACAACTTGCCAAAAGAAGAATTTTGCCGGCTGTGTAGGGTTTCATGAGAAACTGGATGTGTAGGGTTTAAGGGAAAATTGGGAGAGGGAAAGTGGCCACTGAAGATTAGGATTTGGATATATCCTTCGTGTGTGGCAAAAAGACCGATTTTTTTTCAAAATCTTCAATTCTTATTGGTCGGGGGCCAGGAGCTCTAGAATTCAAGCTTTTGGCTCAACTTTCATTCTGGAGCCAGTATTTCGTCCTCAAATTATATATACAATGTTTTTCACAATGTTTAGTCTTAGGAACACTATGATCATCAGCAGCAGCACCATGACCCATCCTTAAATTCTTGCATCTCCATTTAATTCCATCATTTTGACAACAAATCTGTTCATCTTATTCTTCTTCATCTGCATCTCCAGCTCCTCCTTCTTCTCCTTGGTTAGGAATCTAATCTTGTTTGAACTTATCAGCAAAGAAGGATTCTTAGTATAAAAATCTGTAAACATTTTGTAATGTTTTTCACAACAATGTAGTTTATTATCACCTCTAACCTTCTTGCATCTCCAAGATTTCCCATCATTTCTTCTACAAATCTGCTGTTCATCACCACCAGCTGCCTGATGAGTCTCCATCTCCATTACAAGAACAAAAAGTGATAATTTTTCCCTAGAAGTGAAATCAGATCTGATAACTATTCTCTGTGTTTGTGAATCTAACACATCATTTATGAAGTATCACTGAAGTAGTTGTAGCTGGAAGGAAAAAAGGATCTTTTCCATTTTGGTAAATACTGAACAACTGCATTCAGTAGCTTCTAGCCAGCCTCTTGCAGTCTTCAACCCCTTTAGAATCAAATTTTTCCAACTCTTCCACAGATTTCTTCACTTCCATTAGAAACTTGGCCAAAGTAGTACCCCTGTTAAGTGAAGTTACCAATTTAAGGCGTATGAATACGGAAACCATGAGAAGGTATACTACTGCTGATTTATCTCATTTCCATTTTGTTCATTGTTCTTCGACATAACTAAGAACATTTTACAGGCTGGCTTTCCTACCCTATTGCTCTCACTGTTCACATAACAACAACAGGTATGAAATCTGGGGAAGCCAGAAATTCTTTATCTGACAATTACGGAAAAATAGACCACCGAGTGAGGTAGTGTCAGAGCCCAATTAAAGCTATTTGCACAATCATCTTATATATATCTACACTAATTATATTCAAATTTTACTACCACAAGTGTTCAGTAGAGGATGTGCTATGTTTTGATTGGGATATGAGAAAATAACCAATGTACGATAAACATTTCCCCTGACACATTATGATTCTGGAGGATATGTAAGTAATACTGCTTTAACTACTGACAAATTGAGAGGATACTTTTCTAAGGTAAAGCCAAATAGTAGAGGAATTGCACAGAAACATCTCCATTTAAGAAAACAACCTATGAATTCGACAGCAGAGAATGAAAAGACTCCAATGCAATAGATTAAGCAATTGAATATGGAAAGTGCAGAAATGTAAACCAACAGGCTTTCAACATTTTGAGACATTGAACAAGACAATGTAATGGAACTGCAAAAACGGTAATCTCATCCAGTTTTCAAATATTGTAAACCAACCAGCTTTCAACATTTTGAGACATTGAACAAGACAATGTATTATATTCGTCAAGACATTCACTACTGTCATCTGAGACAAAATTCACACAAGCCTTGTTACTCTTTTCCAGATGATCTTGAGATGATGATCCATATTGAGATGGTCTCCCCTCCGAACAGCACCAACTATTCCCTTCTTCAACCTTCTCACCCCCACTTGATAAATGTAGACTTCCAGAATGGATTTTCACAGCAGAGTAATTGTGAAATTTAGACTCTGACTCATGATGTTTATTGATGCCAACGCCATGCACATTCAGCACCTTCTCTTCGGTTTTCAACTCAAACACATGAGAATCCTTCCTCCCACCACTGCTGGTTTCAGCATTAGGTTTGCTTGTGTTGTGCTTTTCACCAGTTTGAGTAACTTCATTCTGCAAACCCCAAGCTGCTGACTCTATCTTTTCAGAATTACGCAATTCTACGCATCTTACTATTGAACTTTCCTTTCCATTCCTCGGGACTAAGCTCTCCAAATTCGAAATGACACATCTCATTGTTCAATTCTCATTTTCCACCCTCATAACTCGACTCTCCAAATCAGAACACTTGTTCTTCCAATATTCAGTTGCAGCAGTCTTTCTAATGCACTCCAGTTTCCTCTTGTCAAGCTCCACAGACAATTCAGATCACTTGCTCTTATAATGCTCCAATTCAACCACAGTTTCCCTAATTCCTGTCAATGATTCTACTTCTCCAGACACAATATTGGCAGAACCACCAGCTACAATTGTATCAGCTGGATTGAAAATTCCCAATTAGTTAGACAAAGCAACGCAATGATTCCTCAGAGGGACTTAAGTTAACAAATGAAATTTCTCAATTATTATATTTGAAAAATCACTAAAATGAAGATATAATAAGAATTACTTACCAGTAGTTGGTTGAATTCCTGTTCCATCAAGGGAGCAGACATCTTTCTCCGATACCTTCTTCCTCCTTTTCGAAACCCTAGTTTCTGTACCAGCAGCACATAAACCATCTCCATTTCTCTTCTTAAGACTCTTATAATAATTTGCATAATAATTGTAATGTTTTTCACATTGTCTATTAATTCTTGCATCTCCATGTACCAGCTGTGTGAGAACAACGCTCTTCATCTGGAGGCAGATTCTTCTTCTTGATTAGACGTTTACTCTTGTTTGCAGTGACCAAACAAGGATTGTTAATTGTTTGTTAGAAAATCTGTAAAAACTTTGTAATGAAAATCACAATAACGCAGCTTATTATCACCACAAGTATTCTTCTGCAAATCTGTTGTTCATCACCACCGCCACCAGCTGCCTGATGAGTCTCCATCTATGATGTAAAAGGCGAGCGCCAAGCTTAAATTTGTATTTTTCTAAAAAAAAGGCTCTCGCCTAGGGCGCCTTAGGCGCCAAAGGCGCTGGGCTTGGCGCCTCGCCTTGCCTAGCGCCTTTTACAACATAGGTCTCCATCTCCATTTACAACAAGAGCAAAATGTTAGAATTTTGCCCTAGAAATGGAATCAGATTCTAGGGGCTTTTTAATCATGGTTTTTTATTACTGTAAAAATCTTTCTTTCTTCTGCAGCTGTAATAATAATGAGGTAAAAAAAGATTTTGCACATGACATCATATTTTGGTGTTAAAAATTGTTTAAAAAGGTCATGAGGTGAAACGGGGTTACTAGTGGTGATTATGCATTTTTTTTTTGATGGCTAATGCTTTCAACCAAATTAAAAATTAAAACGGTTGATCACGACATATGTTTACTTCTAATTCAAAATTAAAACTATTTAAAGATAATTCCTCCATACCTGGTAGAATGTATATCAAGGTCTTCTGATAAAACTGAAAGTTTATATCTCTTATCGTTGTTGAGTTGAATCTCTGCCTAAAATGTCTTTATGTATATATATATCCCTGCCTTTCAGCTCATTTGTTAGAATGTTAGTTAGATCATAATACGTAAAAGCAATAATAACATAGAAACACTTACTTCCATAGATTCTTCTTTTTCACTCCAAGCAAGGGGATCCTTGTGTTAAAAGATACTCCTATTATCCCGCGTTCTTGGGATAATATTCGATTCCGTATATTGTTTCCATGACATGTATATTTTGTATTATCTTGTTTTCTTTTATTTCTCTGTTTCTTGTATATAAGAATAGATGTATTGTATCTCTTGGATACGTTGAATACAACTCTAATTCTTTGCATATACATGTCATGACAATCTTTTTCATGGCATCAGAGCCTGAAAAGATATAACAAACCTCTTCCGCTGCAACAACAACAACATCAAGCTTTATCAACCCTGTTCTCTGGTCTTGGTTTCTGCTGACCTGTTTCAGATCGTAAAACATAAAACCCTTTATCCTTCAACATGTCGTGTGAAGAATATCAACCCATTACTTTGAAGTTTGATGTAAATAACTATAATCATTGGTCATTCCTTATGAGAAACTTTCTCAAAGGAAAATCTATGTGCAAATATATTGATGGTAAAGCCAAAAACGTAGTACCGTTGGTACTAGCGGTAAAGATAAAGATATTGCAGGAGAAAGCGTTGAAGCCTAGGAGATCAACAATTACAAGATACTGACATGGGATTAGCAACACAATAATCACTTCCATAACTATGCAACTCATCGATTATGAAACCGCCAAAGAAGCATGGGATTTCCTTTCAAAGAGGTATATACAAATAAATTAATTTTTCTCAACGTTACAAACTAGAACAAGATATATCTAATCTATGGAATAACAACTTGATCAGTCAATCTCCGACTGTCATTCTAAGATGTAAGTCAATGAAATTATCCACTTGTGGAACCTAATTGGAAAACTAATATTGAGTTATGGCAGAAATACAAAGAAGAATCACGACTAGTTCAACTCTTAATGGCATTAAGAGATGACTTTGAAACAATTAGAGCATCAATCCTTCATTGATCACCTCTCCCAACCGCAGAAACTGCACTCTCTGAACTCATTACTGAAGAAACTCGAAAACGAGTCAAGCATGAGATTCATGTTGTACTTGAAGTACCTAGATGTGCAAGCTTCAACAATCACTTCAACTCCCAAAGAAATTATCGTGACATATCACAAGTTCAATGATATAACTGCAAAAAAACCAGGACACTTGGCCAAGAACTACACTTTACCATCAAACACTGCATCACAAGGTGTGTTACAAGGATCAACTTCTCAAGATCAAACTTCTCAAGGTTTAACCTCTCAAACTCAATGCAACTATTGTAAAGAACTTATCCACATGGTAGAAAATTTTCCGTCACCATCATCTAGGATAATGAGAGAAAAAAGGAGATTGAATGCTATTACATCAACAAATACATCTACACCATCCATTTTTGCATCACCTGCATTAGAAAGAAGTCATGAATCATTGGCATCTACATCAAACAACCTTGCTGATATTAGAGATGCTCAAACAAGCCCTTGCAATTGTTAATAATTCCTTAGCAGCGTCTGCTTTCTCAGTTCTGGCAGATACTTTTTCAAATGGTTGGTTTCTCGATTCAGGTGCCTCTAATCACATGACTTTCACTTCTACTATATTTGAAAACAAGCATCCAATACTTACACCTAAAATCCAAACTGCAGATGGATCAGAAATAACTTCTATTCATATTGATCAGGTTAGAGTTTCCGACAAGATATATATAGCTGATGTGTTACTTGTTCCAAAGATCAAGATAAATCTTATATCAATTTGGCAATTATATAATCAAGGTTTTTGTTAGAGCATTTGGTTGGTCAAACTCGCATGCGTTGCTATCTCAAGCATGTTTGTCAATGTTAGTGATCAAAACTATAAGTCTTGATTTCTAGCCTATGTAGCTAAAGGTCTCGGACTAGGATAGAAAGTGTAGTTGAGTTCAAGAACTCCATGGAAATCATCATACAAGATGAAGGACTACTCAAGGAACTGGTGGATCTTCATCGACTAAAAGGTATGTGGAGACTTGAACTTATCTATCACTCAAAAGTCTATTTACTCTATCTCCTACTCTTGAGACAAAAGTCATTTAGGCGTATAGACTTTCATTATACACATTTGCTATTTTGAGCTGAGTTTAACTCGCCTATCTATTTCTCGAAATATGTGTTTGTAAGCTTTCGCTTTAGATGAATTCATCTTTACCTAGTGATAAAAGTCATGTTATGTTTCAATCACTTTGGAAATTGCTCTGACGAAAAATGGTTTGTGAATAACGGCTATATAACGTTCTTTGAGAATGTCTCAATGATTGAAATGAGAGTTTAGATTACATAACCATTGGTAGGATATAAACATTGTTGTGGAAACACATATATGTATAAGTCCTTATTCCTTGAACCAAAGTTTTCGAACTTTGTTGATCAAGAGAAATGAAAGTGGCGTGAGCCAAGTCCGCGAACTGGCGGAAGTTCTCGGCGAGAATTTCTGCTGGAGTTTGTGTACTCCTTCCATGAGCTTAAGTCCATGAACATGAAGTGATAGGTTATATCTAAAACCGGTTGTTCTTGAACTAATGTTTATATAAACTAAGGAATGCTTTTGCAAATCGTGGATATAAAGTTCATGAACCGATTTGAGTGAATCAAACCGTGTTTTGCTTCAATTGTGTCTTGTGTAGTTACATAAGATTTCCTTGCAATTAAACAACTTTGTAACTAGTTCATATGAGTGATTTGAACTAGTTATGGTGAAGAAGAATATGGTTGATATGAAAGTGATCATATGGCTAACCATTTGGTTGACTATTGTTGAACCAACAAATGTTAATGTTTAGGTAGGATTCATAAACCCAAAATTGGATATTTCATTTGTGTGTAACCAGCTAAGTTTTCGATCCAATGGTTGAGAAATATTAGCTTGAATCTAATCGTGGTTTTTCATCTAACGGTGAATATTGAATGCTTTGTTACCAAGCTAACATTGATTGCAAACCCCCGATTTGAAAGACTATATAAAGGAGAACTCTAGCAACTGGGAAACCTAATCTCTACATCTTACATGTGATACTATTTTCATAAGCAAGAGTCGATTCTCCTTTAACCTTTTGTTTTCTTCTTCTAAAACCAAGTTAATGACTTAAAGACTTCATTGGATTATGAAGCAAGACCGATACTACTTTTCTTGTAGTTGTGTGATCGATCTTGTTGTTTCTATCATACAGTACAATTTAAATAATTGTCTTGAGATTTTATATATCCGATAGGCAAGATAGAAAAGAAATCACAAACACTTCAACTCAACGTTTGTGATTCCGCAATATCTTTTTTCGCTGCGTCGATTAAGATTATTGTGAGGTGATCAATAATACTAGGCTGTTCTTCGGGAATATAAGTCCGGGTTATTGATTGGTTCCTGTTCACCTTGATTTATCAAAAGACGGAACAAAACTCATAGGTATATTCGTGGGAGACGGATTTTATCTATTCTGTAGACTTTTCTGTGTGATACAAATTTGTTTATTAAATTCTTTGACTTTGGGTCGTAGAAACTCTTAGTTGTGGGTAACATCAGCCTAAGGGAATCAAGTACGTAGCATCATCTTTGGGATGAGGCGTAGGAGCATAATTGTACCTTGGATGGTGTGAGATTGATTGGGGTTCAACTATAGTCCGGACCAAAGTTAATTTGGAGTAGGCTAGAGTCTCAGTGGCTTAATACAATGTGTGTTCAATCTGGACTAGGTCCCGGGGTTTTTCTACATTTGCGGTTTCCTCGTTAAAAAAATTCTAGTGTCTGTGTTATTTCTATTCCGCAGTATATTTGTTTATATAATTGAAATATCACAAGTTGTTCGTTGTTCAATCAATTAGAATATCCGACTTTTTGGGTTGTTGATTTAAATTGATGATTGACACTTAGATATTGGTCTTTGGTACCATCCAAGTTATCTATCTTTGATAAAGACTCCCAGATTTATATTTGCTTGAGTAAAGATCAAATTGAAAGATTGAGATATAAACTCTTTGATATACTTTTTATCTACATTGAGTCTGACTGTCTAGCTGATTCTCTAGAAAGTATATTGGAGTTTGTCCATACAGATTGCTAAGCGAAATATTGGGTGTGGTTGTTAGACCCCCGCTTTTTTAGTTTTAACATTTATTTCTCCTCCTCTGGTTGTGTGATATAGGATCCAAGACAGGGAATCTTGTTGGGATAGGCCATAGAGTTGGTCGTCTATATCTCCTTGAAAGACTCTTTGTCCCTCAGCAATCAAAGAACAAACTTGTTGCTGCTTGTGCACCGTCCTTACCTTCAAATATGTCTCTATTTATGTCTTGGCAGCCTAAGTTAGGCCATGTCTCTTTCTCTCGTCTTACATATATGATCAATAACGGTAATTGATTAGTAATCGATTAGTACAATGTTGCATCTGATTTTGTTCATTTTTCTCGAGTTTATGTCCAGGAAACCAATCTTGTTAGTGATACGATAACGTAATGTTGAAACGAGATTTGGTTTCATCTAATTTTGTTCCAATTTTCCCAGTTTTTGTCAGACAAAAACAATCTTGTTGGTGATACCTTAATTTTATTTTAAAATAAATTTTGGTTTCATCTGAATTTGTTTCATTTTTGTCAACGAAATCAAATTTTGTTGGCGATACGATAGTTTTATTAATTAAACCATTTTTGGTTTCATCCAATTTCATTATTTTTCGAGTTTATGTTGGCGAAACCAATCTTGTTAGTGAAGCGATAATTTTATGTTAAAACGAGATTTGGTTTCATTTAAGTTTGTTCCATTTTTTTCTCTAGTTTTTGTTAGACAAAATCAATCTTGTTGGTGATACTTTCATTTTATGTTGAAGCAAATGGTTTCATCTGAATTCGTTTCATATTTGTCGACGAAACCATATGTTGTTGGTGACGTAATAGTTTTTTGTTAAAACTAATTATGGTTTCATATGTTTTTTCTTTTCAAGATAAAACCAATCGTGTCTAGTTTTTCTATTTTTTTCGACGAAACCATTATTTTTGATTTCGTCATTTTTTTTGGTGAAACCTTTTTTCCTGTTTTTTTTTTTTTTTTCCTTCGAAGCATTTTTTCTTGTTGGTTTACCGTATTTTATGCTGAAACCTTTTTTCGTGTTCTCTTTATATTCATGTTGCAGAAATTTATCCTTTAGATTATGTTGTTGATTCATCGGGAATGGTGCAAACTGGAAATGGTGTTTGGAGAATTTGAAGGAAGTTCTTTTTCCTGGGCGAAAACATCTTACTTTTGTGAGTGATCAAGGATTGTACAACCTTATTGAGGCCACAAACACTATGTCCAGAATTTGAAATTGAGTTCTACAACAAAAATTCAAGGACATGCCCTGCATGGCAGATGTGATGTCATTTCGAATACAATTTATCGATTTTGAATTTCACAGATCTTGTTTAGACTACATTATGTTTTAATCTCTTCTTAGATTTCATTTTATATTTACTTTGTGATTATTTTTCATTTATTCTCTTG
>JAJJWW010013946.1:0-221624 GCA_023531295.1 Papaver armeniacum
GCAATCGGATGAGTGCGAGACTCATGTCTCTAAGCGTGAAAGCTCATGCCATATGATCGAGAAAGTCTCTCAGAGAAGATGTAGATGTGTAGTCTCCCAGATGAGACCACGACACATCTCATACTGTATAGAATCGCAAGATTGGACGGATCCTAGACAGCATGTTTGCTAGTATAGAGCAATAACGTCTTCAGGATGCAACTATGTTTTCCCTGATTATACAAGAGGAATATGACACTCCAGCAAGTTCATATTGCTCAACCCTCAGATAATTAATGCTCATAGATAGGAAGCCCTGATAGTACAGAGCCATCAGTTAATTATCTCTAATCGCCTGAATATCCAGCAATATTCTACGATTCTTCGTTATATTTCGTCACTTCAATTCGTGGTTCTTCCCAGCATAATTCCACGGGTTAGTGATAAATATTCAACGAGACAGGCATCTGAGCATCGAACAAGCCCTGACTAAAATGGTGCAAGTGTACTTAGCAATAATGCACAGACCAGCATTTGAATGCGCAAACGAGCATTTCAAAATATGAATGAATGATGAACCTATGCAAAATCGGAGGGAAAAATAATAAAAAAAAAATATTAGCAAAGGCGCGGGGGACCTGGGCTCATCACTGGCCGGTCATGCGTGACCGATCCGCGCCCAATTTTATATTTTGTCATATTTTATTATTTTTCCCTGATCTCGTGAAAATTCTCTCGTTCGAGCTAATCTCCTTCGTTTCAAGGAAATTCTCTAATCTCATGATTTTATCAAAGAAATAATAAAATTAGGGAAAGGTATCGCGAGACCGAGCACCAACCAGTAGGCCATGCCTAGCCGTGGCCGGTCCCACACCTCACGTCCCCATTATTTTATTATTTCTCTCAAATTATGAAAATTCCTTGATTTTATGAATTTTCCCTAAAACCATGAAAATTCCCTAATTTTATGAATTTTCTCTAAAATCATGAAAATTATTATAAAATTAGGAAAACTCGTGGGATCGGGCGTGGACGGTCCCACACCTCACGTCCCCATTTTTTATTATTTCTCTCAAATTATGAAAATTCTTTGATTTTATGAATTTTCCCTAAAACCATGAAAATTCCCTAATTTTATTAATTTTCTCTAAAATCATTAAAATTATTATAAAATTAGGAAAACTTGTGGGACCGGGCTCTAGCCGGTCGGCCATGCCCTAGCCGGTCCCAAACGCCTATTATTTTATTAGTTTTGTTATTTTAGTTTCCTGATTCCATGAAAACTCCCTGATTTCAACAAAATACCTTGATTTTAACAAATCTCTCTGATTTTATGAAAATTTTCTAAAATCATGAAAATTACATAAAATTGGGAAGAGTGCTCTGGGACCGTGCCCATTGGTCGGCCGGCCATGCCTTGGCCATTTACGGTCCCACACTCCACCATTCCCTATTTTATTATTATTTTATCTCTCTCATCTCATGGAAATTCCCTAATTTCAGCAAACTCTCCAATTTCATGGAATTTCCCTCAAATCAGAGAAAATACATAAAATCACATAAAACTAGGAAAGTGTGGGACCGTGCTTGTTAACCGGCCGGCCATGCCCTAGCCGTGGTCGGTCCCACACCTTGCAATTCCCTGTTTTATTTATTATTTTTCATCATCTCATGTATTTTTCCTAGTTTCAGCAAAACCCTGGATTCTGCATATTTTCTCAGAATGTTGCTCAAACGCGCACCAGAAAATATCGAAACTCTCAGGACTGAGACATGAACGTCATGGTGACACATGGCACATCCCCTTGACCGACCAAGGGTGACCCTAGGGCTTGCAAACAGCCGGTCCCACATATTTTAATGATTTTAACCTAATTTGCTCAGTTGCTCATATTAGGTTCAAACTTCTTTCAAACAATTAAGAGTTTGCTTGAACGACCATCCATTGGTCCCACGGCCACCAAGAACCGGTCTCGTGACCTCTTGGTCGGTTCCTCATCTCTTCATGGCTAGGTTTTATTATCTGTCGCTCACACGAGCATTATTTCAAAAAAAATGATTAAACCAGCATTTAACCATTCTTTCACCAACTGGTCCTCAAGAGACTTTGGTACTTTGCTCATTCGAGTGTTTGGGCGTTACATGGTGGATTCGTCATCCCATGTAGCTGGTCCCTGCTTCACTCTGCAGATTGATTTGCAATAAATCATCATTTCAGTAAAATTAGGGTTTTGAATCCAGAGCTCTGCACAAACATGATTCTGAGCAGATTCAAATACTCTGATAATTTTATATTGATTCCATGATCAACATTTTTATTTATTTTACTCGACCCAGCAGTCAGTATCTTAAATTAATATTTATTTTGGTCCTGCTACCAACAATTCATCAAACGAGCAATATTTGCTCAAACCGGCAATATTTGCTCAAACTAGCAATATTTGCTCGAACCAGCAATATTTGCTCAGATTCAAGAATATTGGTTCAACTATCAATATTATTCGACAATTCAGCAACACAGTTTGCTCGTCTTAGGTAATCAACATAATAATACCTCGTCTCAGCAGACATATTTGATTCATGAATTTCAGAACATTTGCAAAACATGTTCAATTCAACAATACATGGACTCATTGTCCCACAAAGTCAACAACTGACTCCACAATCACGAAATATAAATCGTGTCACATGGGGGGATATTAACTAGGGTTTTGCTATGGCGGTCTACGGCACGTGTGTTCACCCACGATGAGAATGTGAGCAAGCCGTGCAATCAGTTGGAAGAGTCAGCAAAGTAGTGGGTGGAAAATTAACCAAGTCTCCGCACGATGAGCAACTAGTTTTAACACGATTTCCCACTTCCCCACTCTATGATTCCAGCAAACTGTCACACTTCATGGGATCATGGTGTTTTCAACTCCGGCATTATCAAATGTCTCTGAATCCTGATTGAAAGGACAAGATTCGAACACTCGAACATTCGTCTAAACAATGAATTCTCGGAAAGTTCATACAGACAATCTTTCGTCTACATGAACTCATCGTCTGAGCATTCACTCTCAATTGAGAAAAATTCAATCATTCAGAGCATTCTTACGCTGAATTCACAACACACCTACAATCTCAGATCACCATTGATCTCACGCATTTCTCAGCTTCCCTCCTACAAATTAACCCATCCTATCTTGTGACCGAATTGACTCTGGAACGACCATTTTTCTTGGTTTAGGCCGGAGTCTTACAGATTGATCTCTCGAACTTAAAGCACTCCCTTCTTGCAGTGCATCTGTGTGAGGTTCAACATTTCGCTCGGTTCAAGGAGTCTCCACACGATCGACTCTTCAATTCCGTAAAAACCAGCAAATCGTTTTCCCCATCTACAGATTGGCGACCACAGTGGGAGATTAATCTCTCGGTTGCAATCTCACGGTTTCACAAGATGGCTGGTCTTAGGTCTGGGTTAGTTACAGGTTCCAATGCAAACGACGCTAGCACTAGCAACAACAACAACAACAATGAGGATATTCCGGAAATAATTCCAGCCTCTAACACTGGAGGTGGTGATATTACTCCTCCTCACACTAACACGGAAGGTCATCCTCTATCCGTCCGACACCCTGAAGAAGTCAGAGGAAACCCACCACCTACTATTGCTGATCTCATCAAAGTGCAAGAGACTCTTGCCAAGAATCAGACTGACATGGCTGCTACACAGAAGGAGCTGTGTAATTATCTCATAAATCTTACTGACAAGATGTTAGAGAAGACTCAAGGAAAGGGAAAATAAAATGAGACATCTCCAGATACTGATCCTGAAGTAGTTTCAATTCATATAGTGGATGGCAACAAAGTCCGCAAAGCTGTAGACGATCCATCAACAAAAGAATCATCAAATTTCATTACTCGGGAAGATTTGGAACTCTTGGAGAACCGTGGAAAAGACAAGACATCACATGTCCATCGTCACCAGCCTCTGTACCCTGCTTCTACGCAAAGTATTCCTCTTCCAAAAGGGCATACACCTGGTACAACAACATCGCACCAGGAACTATCAACAATTGGGGAGAAATGATTAACGCCTTCTACAGAAAGTACTTCTTTGTGTCAGAGACAATTACTCTCTCTGATCTTGGAAGAATGTTTCAGAGGAACAATGAACATCCCAATGACTAAGTGAAAAGATTCAGAGTCCAGGCCCTGGACTGTCATGATCCAAACGTCACGGAGCAGCAACTGGTAGACTTGTGTATCAACGGCATGATCCCGGTCTACAGAGCTTTATTGTAAAATCTTCGTTTCCAGACCTTCTCAGAGCTTCATGAAGCGGCGAAGAGATCGGAAACTACTGCACCCGCTTTACTGGAAAGAACAAAGCTATGAAGAACCGCGAGACACTCGAAGTAGCAGACGTCTGGTCAAGAAGCAGTAAAACCTCCAGCCTTCCACAAACACTGTTGCAGAAGGGAGCAAATGGAAAGCCAAACTGCCGTGCAAGCATACCTCAGCTCCTTCAAAAGCACGAAGCAAGGATAAACAAGATGCACAAGCCTCTGACCAACGCACAAGAGTTCTTGATCAAGAAGCACCTGACTTTCCTTTTTCCATTGAAGAGGTGATCGAACTCCTGGATGTCTGGGTCCAAGATGGTGCAATCAAGTTGCCATATGTCAAGAAAGAACCAACTGAAGAAGACATGGAAAGTCCTCGTTACTGCCGCTTCCACAGGTTCGTCAATCATCCCACAAGCAACTGCGCAGTTTTGAAGCACATTTTCAAAGAGAAGGTTGATCCACAATAGCTTCAACTGGAGACTGAAGGAGTACACGAGAATCCTCTCCCAGTCAGAACATTTACACTCTCTGAACAACCTATCAAAAAGGCGGTTCAATCCTTGGTCGAACGTGAATTGCTCTATCTGTCGAAGGCATAAAGGAGAGACATGTTCACAACACTGAACCACATTGTGTCAAGAAGTCCATTCCGGAAATAATTCTTGAGCCTCCAGCCACAGACCAAGAGATGTACGACTGGGGACTGCTTACCACAGTCAGAAGAAACGAATTTGGAAGAACGTTGATCGATGTTGACACCGCCATCAACAACATTTCACTGAAAACCATCGGATCCACATGCATCACTCGACAAGAAGTTACTCATGCTCCCATCTCAATCATAGACCTTGAAGGAGCGCTCGGAAATACTTATGGCTACATCACTCTCAAAGTGAACATAAGTTCAAACTGGACAAAAACCAAGTTTCACATAATCAGGAAGATCCAGGATATGACATGTCCTTCAGATGAGCGTGGATCCGCGCTGAAAAGATGGGTACTTACAAAGCTCCTTTTGTTACACATCTCTCCAACGAAAAAAATTCTGATCCAGAAGATTTGACGGACATTCCATCATCATAGTACTTTGAGGAATTTCAAACTTTAACGAGGTTGAAGCAAGAACCTGCAAAAGATGCATAGACATTCATCAAGAGGTTCCGCACTCAGGCAAGTCTCATTCCATGTCTATGTCATTTATTTCCCCACATGCTATCCTAGCATGGGGACTTAATTATGCTAGCAACTCTACAAGACGTTATGAATGGTAGCTTCACCGCATTAGTATTTTACCAAGTGGTTGAATCGGCGTTTCTCCGAATCAAGCAATGAAACATTCATTACCGATGTCCAAACATGGCAAAGAACACTTTGGGCGTTTCTCCTGCAAGTCCATGTGTTCCACAAAATCAGAATGCTCTGATGTCTGCACAAGTGTCGAATCCCACTACCGCAACGAAAGGGATGCTGAATCAACAGAAGATACTCCAGGGCCGAGATGATCAAATCCCTAAGACATTCGATGCTTAAGGAATATAGTCTTCAACGCTCAAGCATCTAAGAAGCCATCAAATTGTACTCCTAATCAAAGAGTACAACACAAATATCTCGACGATGACACATTGATTTAACACCAGCACGATCAAAGGGTAAATAAACTACAATCGATAAGTCTTCATTATCCCATGATAAGACTTCTGAGGCATATGCAACATTATTCATACATGGATGGCACTAACTCCTTCAACATACACTGGGCAACCTGAGGTGATTCCATGAAGCTTCATCAACGGGATTTCTCTACATCACAAGCCCCTGCATGATTGAGGAACTTTCTCTCTTCACCAATCACATCCAAGTATGAAAACTGGCGATGCTATCTACCACAACAACATCGACTCACCGACAAAGCCGGTTCTCGGTAAAGTTATGCTTTCAGGAGCATTCAGGTTGAACTCTCAGTACACCTTCATCTTAGGGACGCTCAACTCATCAACTAGTTCGTGAATGTAAAAGGCTCACTGGATGAAGGAACAAAGAATATATCTATAATCATGGTTCTAGCCTTTTCGGTCTTTGGAGCAACTTCAACCATGGTATCAGCATCAACAATAATCTCTATAGGAACACCATCCATGATTTCAGCATCGACAAGGATCTCTGGAGCGTAATCATTCATGGTCTCAGCACCAACAATGGTCTCAGGAGCAACATCCTCAGGGCTTCATCAACTAATCATTCTTTGAAATGTTACACATGAAGCGGACTTTTCTAAGAACCGATGATTCATATCAAGATGTGTAGACCTGATAACATGCTCACATGAAAGTCTTCCCAAAGCTGGCACGACTGGTGGGCATAATCCAAAGTCTTCTACAAGATGTTCTCATCACCTCTACAAATGAGATAGAACACACTTCAGGCCATGGGTTTGCAAAAACGTACCAATAGGTGAGGAATGAGACAATGCTTCCTCAACAAAAGATGTTCGTCTATGTCTCTTCTACAACATACCAAAAGGGTGCATTAATCGGACGTACGAGCTGAAAGATATGGCCTTTAAAGCCAGGTTTATAAAGTCTGAAAATTCTGTACGGGATTACAAATCACAAATGTGCACGCTTCGTTGGCTGAACTCTACAACTCCGAATTGAGTGATTCTTTTCTCATGTGACAACTCAGTCTCTTAGCTTCAAAAATTGGGGTCAATCATCAGATTCCGACGTCGTATGAGGTTCCTACAGCTTCCTGAGTATACAACATGCAAGCAGCAATTCTTAGACGGGATTCATAACTTCCACAGTCGATCGGTGTCCACCTGGTATTTTCGCTAAGTCCTTCATCAAGGTACATCCAACTTCGACCACCTGGGTCTTTACATCAATTTTTCTACCCGGATCCTCTATCTAGGCCCTGCCAGAAGAAGGGAAAATGAAAGAGAGAGATTCAACAAAATATTGGGGACTGACGGTCCACTGATCATGACGATCAATTTCACAGTCCAACACTCGTGGTTCCGGGCTCTCCAGTGCTAGTCAATCATCGCAAAAGGAATGCTACCACCGGGACATGCCACCATGGTCATTACATCATCCTCTCTTGAGAGCAACCTCAGTTATGGTCCCATGACCAGGGTTTCAGAAGTGATGTTTCTACGACTGACAGAAACAAGATGGCACTGCAAGCACCATGCTCATGTATCAATCAAAGGGTCCTGATCTCGAATGAATCAATGACATTAAATCCTTCAACAACCGTTCAAGACACAAGCGAATGGTCTAAAAGCACAACATGAGTGTTTTACAAACAAGCTCAAATGCGAGATGATTTTACACTGTCCTGTACAAACCGACGAGCTAGGAGAAATTGGTGAAGAATCTAGGGATGGGTCATATACCATTATTTTTGTATGATTGTCATCTACAACATATCTGAAATTCAAAGCAATTGAAGAAATGAGTATGGATATGTGGCCGAAACATTGGACAACATACAATCTGAAAAAGTTCTGAAAGTCTCCTGGAACTTTACTGTTTCGCCTTTTTCAGGCCATAAACATGCTCAAAACTCAAAAATCTTTTATGTTAAAGCTTGGATATTTTCTGGGCTTGAAGATACATATGCAGATCGCGAAAATCTGACTTTGAACGAAGATTCTACGGTGTTTTTGCTAAAATGCTGAAGTCTGAAATTTTCTAGTGACGTATTTCAGCAAAATTACACGTATACTCACATGGATTCTCATTCATTCATTCACAAATCAGCAATTTCATACTTCTATGAAGAGATTACAGGAGATATACTTACTGGGGGAGTCTCTAAATCATTTGAAGGCTCGACAATGCCTAAATCTCCATTGGCAACGCCGCTATCTCCATTCGGTTCGGGATTTCGGGAATTCTCCATATTCCCATATCCCAAAGAAGAGCACGCTTCATCAACATGATGCTTATCTACAATGATTTCTTCCTGGATTCATCAACAATAATTATTATTATTTCATTCAAGGAGATGCCACGATCACCGCACGAAAAAGGATACTTACATCGACTTCTTCATCGGTCTTTGGATTCATGAGTTGTTTGCCCGGGAACAAGTTGAAGACCGTCAATCGATGGAGCAAAAGTCTGAAAAGAAATAACAAACCTTGGTCTCATGATCCCAATTGCACGGGCAAAGTCATGACGCAAAGAGCGCTAACAACTCACCAAAGAAACGGCTGGGGACTACACGTCATTTGCTAACATCATGTAGTCCTTACTTCTGGGTTATCCGCTCCCGTAGACTTTCTTCCATTTCCTTGGAGTCTACATTGATCCAGGATCTCACTACACGATCATCCTATGGTAAAGCTAATGAAATAACCAGGAGTACAACTCAGTATGAAGGATCTCTCACCATCACCCAGAGGTTCCAGAAGTACCATTTCTTAAAGTTTCGTCCGTAGAGATGTTATCTCTGGAAACACCATCTTTGGAAGTATCATCATGGGATTCGGTCATTCTCGCAAAGTGGCTACTTTAGCACATCGTTCATACAAAGCGCAGGCTTCGACAGTTAAATGAATCATGGAATAAATATGCTCACAACAGAGTCAACAAAAATGGTAACCATCCAACTCTTACCTATTTACAATTTCACTAGCTGTAGTGATTACAATCTCGAGAATTCGTTCGCTCCTTCAAACCTGCGAAGACGAACAAAATTCATTATTCAAAATCATGACTTGATTTTCATAAAACCGTGAACAACCCACGTAAATTTTTACTATGTGAACATTCACTGGTTTTCAAAATTGGACAGACGTCCATTCTACAATTGTGAAAACTCACATACAGACATTATTTCACCATGTATGATTGTCTACTTTCAACAGTTGTTCAAAATCGAAACATTGATTTTACTAAATATATATATTTAACGTGAAACTCACGTAAATTTGAAAAATATATCTATATATTTTTTGCTCCCTCGCACGAGCATCTGTCTTTGAAGCGAGAGTATATTTTCAAAGATTTCCGAAAGCTCGAAGATAAAAATTTCATGAAAGCTCATAAACAAAATTTTATTACTAACAGACGCATGTCTGTTCAAAAAAAAAAATTCTCTCGTACGAGCATCCACCTTTGAAACGAGAGTTTATTCCACTTTGTGAAATCTCACGTATTTAAAAAATAAAATTTTGTTTTCGTGAAAGCTCATAGACAAAATTTTTATCATTAGACTCAGGTCTATTTTGTTTGTTCCTTAAACTAACGAAAGAACGAGCGTCTATTCCTATAACAAGGATTTCTTTTCGGGCCCGGCCCTTGAATCCTAAACCGACCAAGGTTCCACCATCGAATCAGCGGTTCTACACCAATTTATGCTCACTAGATGATGCCCTATTATGCACTGGGGTTTCCTCTCAAACCATGGTTTGCTCATTCAGTCGAAATCTGGTAATGTCTTATCTTATGACTAAGTTCAATTACGTATTTCTGTTTGTACTGGAAAATCACCATTCAATGCTGACTGAGGAACATGATTGTTCCTCACTAAGCAGGGGAATTAATGTAGATGGTGGATTTTCGACAAAGGGTAAAATTGTAAAACTATACTCCGGATCCGGCAATCGGATGAGTATTGAGGCCCATGTCTCTCATTAAAGCATGAAAGCTCATGCCATAAATATCTGACTGATAAGGCTGTCTCTCAGAGTATATGTAGATGTGTAGTCTCCCAGCTGAAGCCACGTCACATCTCATGAATACTGAGCAATTTCAGTAATTACTCCGGATCCGGCAATCGGATGAGTACTGAGACTCATGTCTCTAAGCGTGAAAGCTCATGCCATAAAACCTATGATCGAGAAAGTCTCTCAGAGAAGATGTAGATGTGTAGTCTCCCAGCTGAGACCACGGCACATCTCATACTGTATAGAATCGCAAGATTGGACGGCTCCTAGACAGCATGTATGCTAGTATAGAGCAATAACGTCTTCAGGATGCAACCATGTTTTCCCTGACTATACAAGAGAAATATGACACTCCAGCAAGTTCATATTGCTCAACCCTCAGATAATTAATGCTCCTAGATAGGAAGCCCTGCTAGTATAGAGCCATCAGTTAATTATCTCTAATCGCCTGAATATCCAGCAATATTCTACGATTCTTCTTTATATTTCGTCACTTCAATCCGTGGTTCTTCCCAATGAGAATTCCACGGGTTAGTGATAAATATTCAACGAGACAGGCATCTGAGCATCGAATAAGCCCTGACTAAAATGGTGCAAGTGTACTTAGCAATAATGCACAGACCAGCATTTGAATGCGCAAACGAGCATTTCAAAATATGAATGAACGATGAACCTATACAAAATCAGAAGGAAAAATAATAATAATAAAATATTAGCAAAGGCGCCAGGGGACTGGGCTCATCAGCTGCCCGGTCATGCCGTGACCAGTCCCGCGCCCAATTTTATATTTTGTAATATTTTATTATTTTTCCCTGATCTCGTGAAAATTCTCTCGTTCGAGTTAATCTCCTTCGTTTCAAGCAAATTCTCTAATCTCATGATTTTATCAAAGAAATAATAAAATTAGGGAAAGGTGTCGCGGGACCGAGCACCAGCCGACCGGCCATGCCCTAGCCGTGGCCGGTCCCACACCTCACGTCCCCATTATTTTATTATTTCTCTCAAATTATGAAAATTCCTTGATTTTATGAATTTTCCCTAAAACCATGAAAATTCCCTAATTTTATGAATTTTCTCTAAAATCATGAAAATTATTATAAAACTAGGAAAACTCGTGGGACCGGGCGTGGCCGATCCCACACCTCATGTCCCCATTATTTTATTATTTTTCTCAAATAATGAAAATTCTTTGATTTTATGAATTTTCCCTAAAACCATGAAAATTCCCTAATTTTATGAATTTTCTCTAAAATCAAATTATTATAAAATTAGGAAAACTCGTGGGACCGGGCTCTAGTCGGTCGGCCATGCCCTAGCCGGTCCCACACGCCTGTTTTATTATTGTTTGTTGTTTTAGTTTCCTGATTCCATGAAAACTCCCTAATTTCAACAAAATACCTTGATTTTAACAAATCTCTCTGATTTTATAAAAAATTCCTAAAATCATGAAAATTACATAAAATTGGGAAGAGTGCTCTGGGACCGTGCCCATTGGCCGGCCGGCCATGCCTTTGCCATTGCCGGTCCCACACTCCACCATTCCCTATTTTATTATTATTTTATCTCTCTCATCTCATGGAAATTCCCTAATTTCAGCAAACTCTCCAGTTTCATGGAATTTCCCTCAAATCAGAGAAAATACATAAAATCACATAAAACTGGGAAATTGTGGGACCGTGCTTGTTAACCGGCCGGCCATGCCCTAGCCCTGGTCGGTCCCACACCTTGCAATTCCTTGTTTTATTTATTATTTTTCATCATCTCATGTATTTTTCCTAGTTTCAGCAAAACCCTGGATTCTGCATATTTTCTCAGAATGTTGCTCAAACGCGCACCAGAAAATATCGAAACTCTCAGGACTGAGACATGAACGTCATGGTGACACATGGCACATCCCCTTGACCGACCAAGGGTGACCCTGGGGCTTGCAAACAGCCGGTCCCACATATTTTAATGATTTTAACCTAATTTGCTCAGTTGCTCATATTAGGTTCAAACTTCTTTCAAACAATTAAGAGTTTGCTTGAACGACCATCCATTGGTCCCACGGCCACCAAGAACCGGTCTCGTGACCTCTTGGTCGGTTCCTCTTCTCTTCATGGCTAGGTTTTATTATCTGTCGCTCACACGATCATTATTTCAAAAAAAATGATTAAACCAGCATTTAACCATTCTTTCACCAACTGGTCCTCAAGAGACTTTGGTACTTTGCTCATTCGAGCGTTTGGGCGTTACATGGTGGATTCGTCATCCCATGTAGCCGGTCCCTGCTTCACTCTGCAGATTGATTTGCAATAAATCATCATTTCAGTAAAATTAGGGTTTTGAATCCAGAGCTCTGCACAAACATGATTACGAGCAGATTCAAATACTCACGATAATTTTATGTTGATTCCATGATCAACATTTTTATTTATTTTACTCGACCCAAAGAGTCAAGTATCTTAAATTAATATTTATTTTGGTCCTGCTACCAACAATTCATCAAACGAGCAATATTTGCTCAAACCGGCAATATTTGCTCAAACTAGCAATATTCCTCAGACTAGCAATATTTGCTCGAACCAGCAATATTTGCTCAGATTCAAGAATATTGGTTCAACTATCAATATTATTTGACAATTCAGCAACACAGTTTGCTCGTCTTAGGTAATCAACATAATAATACCTCGTCTCAGCAGACATATTTGATTCATGAATTTCAGAACATTTGCAAAACATGTTCAATTAAACAATACATGGACTCATCGTCCCACAAAGTCAGCAACTGACTCCACAATCACGAGATATCAATCGTGTCACATGGGGGGATATTAACTAGGGTTTTGGTCTGGAGGTCTACGGCACGTGTGTTCACCCACGATGAGAATGTGAGCAAGTCGTGCAATCAGTTGGAAGAGTCAGAATAGTAGTGGGTGGAAAATTAACCAAGTCTCCGCACGATGATCAACTGGTTTTAACACGATTTCCCACTTCCCCACTCTCTGATTCCAGTAAACTGTCACACTTCATGGGATCATAGTGTTTTCAACTCCGGCATTATAAAATATCTCTGAATCCTGATTGAAAGGACAAGATTCGAACACTCGAACATTCGTCTAAACAAGGAATTCTCGGCAAGTTCATACAGACAATCTTTCGTCTACACGAACTCATCGTCTGAGCATTCACTCTCAATTGAGAAAAATTCAATCATTCAGAGCATTCTTACGCTGAATTCACAACACACCTACAATCTCAGATCACCATTGATCTCACGCATTTCTCAGCTTCCCTCCTACAGATCAACCCATCCTCTCTTGTGACCGAATTGACTATGGAACGGCTATTGTTCTTGGTTTAGGCCGGAGTCTTACAGATTGATCTCTCAAACTTAAAGCACTCCCTTCTTGCAGTGCATCTGTGTGAGGGTCAACATTTCGCTCGGTTCAAGGAGTCTCCACACAGTCGACTCTTCAATTCCGTAAAAACCAGCAAATCGTTTTTCCCCATCTACAGAGATTATACCCACAATCGTAACCCTTAAAGAGTTTTCTCATTTTCTTGTTTTCTAGATAGAGAGGAGTCAGAAACTCAGTCAAGCAAGATGTTGACTTCTTTTTCTTTATGAGATGGTCAAAAAGCTTGATATATTACGAGACTTCCTCATCAACATCTTGTCCATCATCTGAATTATTTTCATCTGAAAGAGCATCCAATTGTTCATCTAGGCGTGTTTCCCAGTTATACCCAGATTTAGACAGTGGAGAAGACGTGAGAGATTTCTAAGGAGAAACAAGGCTTTGGACCAAGTCGGAATGTTTCTGAACTGGTGATGCATTTATAGAAACTTTACTGTCTATAAATTCAGATTGCTATAAACACAGACTTATGAGGTCTTAAACGTGTTTGCCTGCTCTAATACCAATTGAAAAAGCGGGGGTCTAACAACCACACCCAATATTTCGTTAGGCAATCTGTATGGACTAACTTCAATATAATTCCGAGAGAATCAACTAGACAGTCAGACTCAATCAAGGAAATATATCCAAGAGTTATATCTCTGTTTCTCAATGTAATCAACAAATCAAACAAATAGAATTCGTGAGCCTGATTATTATGAGAAACAACTTGAACGGTACCAAAGACCAATGTTCAAGTGTCAATGAATTTCAATCAACAACCAAAGGTTGGATTTACCAATTGATTGAACTACGCACAACCTGTGATATTTTAATTATATAACAATATAATGCGGAAAAGAAATAACACAGACACCAGAAGTTTTGTTAACGAGGAACCGCAAATGCAGAGAAATCCCGAGATCTAGTCCAGATTGAACACCACACTGTATTAAGCCGCTACAGACTCTAGCCTACTACAAGTTAACTTCGGACTGGAATGCAGTTGAGCCCTTACCAATCTCACACTGATTAAGGTACAGTCGCGTTCCTTACGCCTCTGAATCCCAGAAGGTCTCTACGCACTTGATTCCCTTAGCTGATCTCACCCACAACTAAGAGTTACTACGACCCAAAGTCGAAGACTTGATAAACAAATCTGTCTCCCATAGAAGAGTCTATTCTTATAGATAAAACTGTCTCCCACAAAAATACCTACGAAGTTTTCGTTCCGTCTTTTGATAAATCAAGGTGAACATGAACCAATTAATAATCCGGTCTTATATTGCCGAAGAACGGCCTAGAAATATTAATCACCTCACAATATCTTAACTATATGGTAGTAGAACAAGTTATTGTGGAATCACAAAGAATGAGACGAAGAGCTTTGTGATTACTTTTTATATCTTACGTATCGGAGATAAATATCGAGTAAATCTTAGAGAAGATAGTACTCAATACAATAGAACAAGTAAGATCAGAACACGCAACTACAGAGAAAATAGTTGGTCTGGCTTCAGAATCCCAATGAAGTCTTTAAGTCGTTAACCTATAATGGTTTTAGGAAAAACCTAAGTTAAAGGATAATCAACTCTATTCGCAACTAGTATCACACAGAAGGTGTTGGGATTAGGTTTCCCAATTGCTAGAGTTATCCCTTATATAGTCTTCAAATCATGGTTTGATAACTTTGAGACAAATCAATCGATATTCACCGTTGGATGAAAACCTGATTTAAGATTCAAGCTAAGTTTGCTTAAAACCAAAGCAATATATCTCCATCGTTAGATGGTCTTAGCTTGTTACACACAAATGAAATATACCTTTATTTAGATATGGGTAACCGTACCTAAACGTGTATATTGAGTTGGCTCAATAACAGTTAACCGAAGTTAGCCATATGAACACTTTTGTATTAACCATGTTCATCTTAACACTTCTGGATCAAATGATAATCAAATGAATCTAATTGTGTTACTCATAAAGTTGTTTAATTATTTATATTCTCATAGAAGTATGCAAGACACAATTGAAGCAAAATCGAATTGATTCAAAAGAATTAGTTCATGAACATTTTAGCCACGGTTTGCAAAGACTGCATTCCTTAATTTATAAATGTATTTGTTCATGAGTATGAAATAATACATAACCGATTTTAGAACTTAACCACATAAGTTTGCAAACGGGTACGCAAACTTAAGTTCTGGAATTTGATCTTTTCCGACAGTTCACAAACGAGTACGCATACTGTCGTTCCGGACCGTGAAACAGTTTGCAAATGGGTACGCAAACTTAGTTCCCGGACTTTGAAAGTTAAAACCGTTTGCATATGAGTATGCATACTTGGTTCCCAGACCTAAATCATTCTTACAACAGTTTGCATATTGTGCTATATCCAGACAATCATTAATTGTTATAAACTCTCATTTTTATCATTGAAACATTCTTAGAAGACAATAATAGGTGTCTCACACAAACTATTAGCTTATAAGCAATTTTCAAGTGATCGTATGATCAATACGAAATATTATGAGTCTACATCAAATGAATGTCTCACACAAATCATGTAAGATGTTACAAGGCGATTTTCACATGACCATATTTTGACTTTCGTCAAGTATAATGATGAATGTAGTTAAAGCAAAAATCTTTCCAACACATAACTCAAGAAAGATATAAGCGAGTTAAACTCAACTGGAAATATCAAATGTGTATAATGTAAAAGTCTATATAGCTATACGACTTAGTCTCAATAGGAGATAAAATAGAATAAACTTCTGAGTGATAGATGAGTTCAAGTCTCCACATACCTTTTGTTGATGAAGTTCCTCCAAGCTCCCCTTAGTAGATCTTTGTCTTCAATCGATGAACGCCGTGAAGTCTAAAGCTCAACTACACATTCTATCCTAATCCGAGACATAGCTATAAGTAGACTAGAAAGCAAGACTTATAGTTTTGACACCTAAAATTGACAAACATGCTTGAGATATCAACGCTTGCGAGTTAGACCGAGCAGTGCTCTAACACTTGACCCTTCAGCACCCTTATACAGCAGCTTCGGTTGCTTAATGAGGTGTTCAAACTATATGGATTGCCTTCCTCCATTGTATCTGACTGGGACAAGGTCTTCACAAGCAAATTTTGGTAGGATCTGTTTAAAGCCTTGGGCACCAGTCTCAACCTCAGTACTACATATCACCCTCAAACAGATAGACAAACTGAAAGGGTCAATGCTTGCTTAGATACTTATTTGAGGTGCCTTACTGGCCATAAACTAGGCAAATGGATCCAGTGGATAGCCCTTGAAGAGTGGTGGTACAATACCAGTTTTCATACCAGCTTAAAAATGTCTTCAATTCAAGCACTTTATGGGTATGTGTCCTCCCCACCTAGCATTTTCTACTTCTGTCACCACTTGAGTTGATGCAGTTGAAACATATTTGAATAAAAGAAACTCTCTACTAGATATTCTCAAAGAATCACTACGTACATCTCAAGAGACAATGAAGTTCTATGCAGATCAGTCTAGAAAAGATAGATCATTTGAAGTAGGTGATATGGTGTATCTCAAGATCCAGCCTTACAGGCAAGCTTCTTTATCTCTGAGGAAGAATTTCTCACTCTCGTTCAAATTCTATGAACCTTTTCCAGTATTGCGAAAGGTTGGTAAAGTGGATAACAAGTTACATCCCTCTCATGCACGTATACATCCAGTATTTCATGTTTCTCATATTGGCCTCAAGCACACTCCCTCCCCCAACCTTCCAGTTGTGGATCATGAAGGTGCAATCATCATGCTGCCTGAGAAGATTCTACGTGCCAGAACAGTTCTACAAGATAACAGGTTGGTCAAGCAGGTTCTCCTCTAGTGGACCAACTCTTCTCCGTAAAATGCTACTTGGAAGGCTATCTCGGATATCAAGGCACACTATCCAAAGTTTATCCTTGTAGACAAGTATCGTATCCAGGGAGAGGCAATGACACAGTGTGAGAGTAGGGGTTTTCCTTTTTAGCTTCCATTAGAGTTAGTATGGTTGTATTTAGTCAAATTCTGTTGTCAGTTATTTTATTGTTTCTGTCTGTAGGATTTAGGCACGCTTTCCTCATCTGTTTTGGGGGAATTAGGGTTAATCATTGGCTACTTAAATGTGCAAGAGAGATTATTTTCTCTCAACAGAAATTTAATGAACTAAAACCTATTTGGATGCGTTCTTCATGAACCAGATTTGGCTTACAGATTCGAGATTTATCCTTCCATTTTATCATTTATTCTTCTTCCTGGTTGTTAATTTGTTGTTTGATCACAACAAGGTGTTAGCTACATACGTAATCAAATAACTATCTACATGTAGTTATTTCCAAAGAATAATTCAGCCAAAGCACTCAACTACACACATTGAATCATCAACTGCAAAAACATGAAAAATTGAATAAATAGGAGTGTCATAAAAAATCAAAATTAATAATCTTAAAGGAGACTCATTCAGGAATCATACGGGATCTTTGAGTTAGAGAAAATAAGAAAAAGCAAGCGGCTTTTGAAGAATCGGATTTGTATAGCCTAAAGAGAACGTAGAAACCCTTCGATTGCAGCCACTTTCATCACAGTGTCTCTACTTCTCACGGGGAATCATCTCTATTTCAGTTGGCTATTTAAGTGTTCCCTATATTCACTGTCGCGCAATAAAGGGCTGGAGAAAAGGGGATTTTCGGTCACATACGTTACATGTACTTTTAGGGCTTGTTCGAGTTACCGCTGATGCGTGTCGTAGGTGCAATCAAATTAATATCTTATTTCCACTCAATTAACAAGTAATATAATGGAAGTCAAGTTCGTTCCCACGAGGAGCAAGAGATTCTAGTTGTAAAAATTGTCACAAAAGGGGGGATGTATAAAGCAAAAGAAAATAAACAAAGCAATTAAAAGATAAAGTTGAAATCAATAAGAGAGACAAGATCAAGGAATCATTCTTCGTTGCAAAACAATGATTAAAGTTATGTTCTTTTCTACTTGTTATTAGTCACAGATTATCACCAACCGTAGGTAAAGCATCTAGATCGGTGCTAAACCCCTAAATCCCTTGTATCCGGGATACGGAAGTTCTCGACTACCGGATTCTATTTACCAAACCACCTAGTAGTAGATCACTCTAGATGTAATTTAAATAAACGCATTAAGATTTATGAACTTATTAGGTCAATATTAGTAGTTAGACTCTTAGATCAAGGTCTACTTGCTAACGTTGTTTTCACACACAATTGCTCCACGGAATCCCTCCGCAAGGTCTCGTGTTTGCTACTTATGTAAAGAGTCAAGAAACGATTACTTATCCCCTAACTTTCACTAGCTTTAGATCAAATTAACAAATCAATTTAGCGTGCACTCTAAACAATCTATCAATCAATCATGAATGAATAAACATTCCTATTAGTAAAAACAAACGATAATCATGTGAGAAACTTCAAGATAGAATTGAAAACAAAACTCAAATTATATGTTAAGAACTAGGAATTCATCCTCAATCAATAATAAAATTAGCTACTCATGTTAAGGAGTTCACACAAAGAATAAAGAAAAGAGAAGTGTTGTGTGTGTAGAGAGGTGTGTAAAAGATATCAAAGTGTGTAGAGAACTTCTCTACTTATAGGCTTCAATGTTCTCCAAATCTTCCAAGGAATAGAATCCTCATCCCATAATAATTCAATTTCCAAATTTAAGTCTTCCTCATCTTCCATCTTCTCTTTCCAAATTTGACCCAAATTCTCCATCCAATTCCAAGTCCAAGTCTTCACACCCATGAGAGGAATCCACACAAAAATCTGTAATTTTGGTCGCCGGAAAGCTGGTATTATGGCCGGCATTTGGATGGAATCCGGCAAGAATAGTCGCCGGAATCTTCTTCTCTGTCGTCAATGATATATTCGACGGAATATTCCGTCAGTCCACCGTTAGGACTAACGGTCAAAAGGGTCAAACGTTAGTCATCTGGGTCAAGGCAGATGATGAGTTAGCTTCTAGTCAGCTTCTGATTCAGCTGATTGGTCTAACTGGGTTGAGTTGGATCAGCTCATCGGGTTGACTCGCCTGAGTTGCAGGGCTGGATCGGTCATCGCCGGCACCGAGTTAACTCGTCTGAGGGAAAATCCGGACAGAGTTCCGTTTGTTTATAGGACATTCCCGGCCGAATTCAGGCATGTTTTTGGGTCTTCTCCTGTTAAGAACCTAACATACATCTATCCATTTCATACACATTCAACCGATCTTCACTTCATAACCCATTCCTCTGTTGCTTCTTAGACTGAACTCAACACTTTGCAGCATCATCTTCTTCTCTGAGTCACAATTACAATCAACAGCAATCGATTCCATCTCCAATTTCTGAGACCTCGGCTTCTTCAACAGCAACCCCTTAATCATCCACTGAAGTTCATACTTCATCATTTTCTCTCGATCTCTAACGTCTCTTTCATGACAGCGCCGTCTCAATTATGTTCTTCTCTGCATTCTTCAATCAATTTCAGCAACAACTCGCCTCTGAATCGACTTCATCTCCACCTCAAATACAGAATCATCACAAACCCATTCATTCCCTTCATTTCCCTTTTAATCGATGAACTCAGAAAACCCATTCTTTCCTAACCCATGTTATTAACAGCACCACCTAACTCTAGACTTCTTCATCTCCAAATCAATAGCATCCATCAGCTCAGAACCCATCAAGCTCAATCACCAGATCCCCTTTTTTTCATTCGAACTCCATCTGATTTCTTCACCACGAGCTCGTCTTTGTTTCATCTTCCATTTATAACACCATCGTCTCTCATTTGCGAGATTCTATCTTGAATCAAAACCTAATTCCCTGTGTCTGCAATTTCAACCATTAACATCCACAAAACAGTTTCATCAATTTCTTCAGAGATTGCGCCTCTCTCTCGTGTTGAATAATGACTCAAGAACGAGCTCGATTTCCCTGAGTTCTTCTCTATCGACTGCCGTTACTATCATCTCTGCTCTTCTTCCCTTCCAATTTCTGGTTCCATGGCTGCCACAACTCTCTGTATCTTGATTTCAGACAAACCCTAACTTTTAACCTCTTCAATTTCTTGTTTAATGACGGCATCAAAACCCTCAGCTCCCTCTCTGTTCTTGATTCGATTTCACAATCCCGCTCGATCTCTCATCATTATCCTTAATTTTGTCTCTCAATCTCTTGAACAAATCAATAGCAGCAACGGCTGCTTCTCGGTTTCAGGTGTGGAAATGAATGAGAGAATTGTTCTCTCGATTTAGGTTAAAGAAGCAGGTTGGATAATGACACCCCATTGCATAAGATAAGGGATACCCTAGTGGGTGCCCTATAACCTGTGCTCACCCCTTATCGCCTGGCTGTTTTTAGTCCTCCTCCAAAAGAGAGTTGCCCCTTAACCTTGGCTGGGCTCCAGATAGTGTTCGCCCCTGAAATGACAATTTTGCCCTTTTGGCTCAAATTGGATGATTTCTTCTTCTTTTCCTCCGTGCGACTCCAAAGTAGCTATAAAACTCAACACAAGCGTAAAATACATAATTTATAAGAAAAATAGCAAAGAAAGCATAAACAATAGATAGTAAATAAGATGTATTCTACACCCTATCAAATTCCCCCACACTTAGACTTTGCTAGTCCTCGAGCAAATCAAACTAAAAACTCACAACTTCAAAGCGTTCAAGCGTCCCAAGCATCCAAAGAGTTATGAGGACATAGAGTTTCGCATGCTAGTAATAAGAAGTTAGAAATACTAAAGAACATATTCTCATTCTTAAGTCTTTGAGTGAGAAATAACCACACCATAATGAGAGAACGCGTGTTTGAGAAACGATCAATAAGCATTTCGCCTCGACTTCGCCTCACCAAAAAGGATTTTATGATAATTGCACTCAAAAAGACGGCTTTTTATGGGTCTCACATGTGTGCAGGTAGGAATGAAGAGAGAATTCCTGCAACACGTTGAATGGTGGGAAGGACAACTTCCGAAATATTTTTAAAAACCCACATCTTTTAACATTTTGAAAAACCATTTTTCGGACGATCTCTAAGAAAGGAAATCAACCATTATCGAGGATGAGAGTACTTACTCACCTTCACATCCGATCGCCAATTATGATAACACCACTCTCACGGCATCCAATAGAAACGTCTTCCGCTCCTCGTCTTGATCTCCTTGGTCTTCGTCTTCGGTTTCAACTATTGATGATAAACTCTCGAATTTCGTAATTCCTTGACAATTTGTAACCTTTTACCTTAAATCCTTGTCGCTTGAAACTTCCTTATAGATTTTCCTTCCCCACGGCTTAATAAATAAAAACAAATATTTCTCTTGTTTTTTTTTTTTTTTTTTTTTTTTTTTTTTTAATAACAAGAGAAATAAAATACAAAAACAAACCGTGGCCGTGGGAGAAGTATTTTACCACTTGATTCTTCACAACTTGTATCGTCTCGAAATCATAATCTTCAACAATTCTCACCTTTTGATTTTCTTCGCTCTTGTGAATAAGTCTTTATACTTGGATATAGAATTACCTCATTATATTGTAAGTCCTCAACATATATGTAAAAATATGCCCTTTGTATGTTGCTTTACTTGAATATGAAATTTTCTCTTTTTCTCATTCCGTTGCTTGTAAACCTTGATCTTTTCCAACTTTCCTTGTAGATTTTGATGTCGCTCCTTGTTGATGATGATGGTGTTTCTATGGATCCGTTGTTGTCGAGAGAGAGAATGGTGCTAACTGCAAATCGAACTACAAGAAGGAGGCTTTCATCTATGGACTTCACCCTCATGATTGACAAAATTAGCACTCAAGAGATCAAAGAGTAGTGCTTCTATTGGTGGGAGGTTGGGTAGCTCACCATTCTACCTGGAATTTACGTACGGTGACACACACTCAAAAGAAAGCTCTTTAGTAGATGGAAAAATTTCTGGTCGGTGCCTCACATGATATGAATACGGGTAGTCTCCACTAATGATTGATCAGCAACTCTAATAATGCATTTCTCCCTGCACCAAATTTGCATCACCGGCATGATTAAATCCATTATTTAACACTCTAACAAGCAAGAAATCCGAATGTAGTTCTCTAACATTTCCAAGTTCAATTATGTCGGTCAGAATCTCTATGTAAACATACCTAGAAGTATGCTAGTGACTCTAAAATCTCTAAAAGTTGAAGGTTTTATGTAAAACTTTTTTTTTTTTTTTTTTTTTTTTTTTTTTAAATACATGCTTAACCACTCCCCCACACTTAAACCTTACATTGTCCTCAATGTAATTGAATAAATCCTAGTAAAGTCAAGGTGGGAAATTTTAACATGATAAGGAACAAGAAAAAGAAATAACAAAAATAAAAAGCAAAAGGATAAGAAATACAAAACCTATGGGTTGCCTCCCATGAAGCGCTTGTTTTAAAGTTGACGGCCCGACTTAGCTCTTGCACGATTCATTCCCCATATACTAACAATCTGAAAATTTGAGGATCCACCCATAATACCTATTTTGAAAACAATAACTCCATACAAATATTAGCACAAGAAAACAATAGTGAAATTATCGCTCGATAGAAATTTCCCCCACACTTATTCTCGTCCACACTCGGAAGTGTATAAAGAACATAGAATTTGGGAATTTCCATGTGTTCCTCTTGGAAAACCTGCATGGTGTTAGCATCAAGTGTTTCCAATGGTGGGTATTTAGAAACAAAATCATCCAAAAATACTTTCGAAGCACATACATTCAAACCAATAAGAGGTAAAGGAGAAGAATCAATATGCAAAGGGTTAGACAAACCTTGCACAATCTCTTGTTTTACGGAATCATCTTCATCCTTAGAGAATTCATGTGAATTACTTACCTCTTGTATATCGTGGTCCTCTATCGAATCTTGCAACCAATCGTCGTTATTTTCTACCTTAACCAAAGTTTTGGCATCATTATAATCATTGGCAAGTTCAATTGGGTCTTCCACGAAATCAATCAATGTGGTTTCATCCTCTAGTATCATCTCTTCAACATTCTCATCATCGGAATCGGGCCATTCACTAAAATGATTTTCATCGGTATAGATTGTAAGATCTTCTTGTGCGGGTGTTACACCGTTTATAACAATAGGTAAGTCACACCCAATCCCATCCTTTTTAATAGGCGAAGGATCGTTATTATGATCCGGAGTTGGAATAACTTCCTCATTGTTGCAATGCTCATACACTTCCGCGGACTCATATCTTTCCCTAAGGAATTTTTTCCAAGCACTAATTGCATCTTCCTCAAGCTCTACCTTTTGAATAGGTGTTTGATCATTACTAAGATCAAGGCTCGAGTAAGCTACACTAGCGTCATCAAAAGTATCCAAAGGTTGTCCTTTTCCAACATAATCATCGATCAAATATTCACTACACACCATAGGCACATTAGAATAGTTATTGCTTTGATAGAAAAATTCTTCTTTATCCCTATCCTCCTTGTATTGATCCATGTCTCTTCGTTCTTTAGCAATGCCATCTTGAAGTTGTTGGAGTTGCTCATCCCTATTTTTATCGAGTTGAGTAATTTGTTTGTATAATTTCTCCGAATTCCTTTGAATTTCTCGACGTGGTTCCTCCCAAACATAGGGTTGCTGGTCTTGTAATGATTCTTGCAACTTTTGTTGAAGATCCCCAATCATGGCAGACATCTTATCTGCAAAACTAGAGAATTTCTGATGATAAACAAAACTATCCTCCCATCCTTGTGATTGTCCACTTACATACCCGTCATAAGGTTGTTGATACGTATGAGAATATCCATAAGGTTCTGTAGGAAATTGATCATAGCCAAAAGATTGGTTTTGATTGTATCCTAAGGATGGTTGGAAGTTGCCATAATGTTGAGGTTGAAAACCGTATTGATTGTTGTAATATGCTTGTTCTTGTCCACCATACATGGAAAACCGATACCTGAAATAAGATTCTCAAAAACTAAGTTAGATACGGTATAGAATCTAACAAAGCAAGAATAAAGCAAAAAGAAAAATAAAAACAACTAAAATCGTCCGCTGCTCCCCGGCAACGGCGCCAAAATTTGATGCGTGTCGTAGGTACAATCAAATTAATATCTTATTTCCACTCAATTAACAAGTAATATAATGGAAGTCAAGTTCGTTCCCACGAGGAGCAAGAGATTCTAGTTGTAAAAATTGTCACAAAAGGGGGGATGTATAAAGCAAAAGAAAATAAACAAAGCAATTAAAAGATAAAGTTGAAATCAATAAGAGAGACAAGATCAAGGAATCATTCTTCGTTGCAAAACAATGATTAAAGTTATGTTCTTTTCTACTTGTTATTAGTCACAGATTATCACCAACCGTAGGTAAAGCATCTAGATCAGTGCTAAACCCCTAAATCCCTTGTATCACCGGATACGGAAGTTCTCGACTACCGGATTCTATTTACCAAACCACCTAGTAGTAGATCACTCTAGATGTAATTTAAATAAACGCATTAAGATTTATGAACTTATTAGGTCAATATTAGTAGTTAGACTCTTAGATCAAGGTCTACTTGCTAACGTTGTTTTCACACACAATTGCTCCACGGAATCCCTCCGCAAGGTCTCGTGTTTGCTACTTATGTAAAGAGTCAAGAAACGATTACTTATCCCCTAACTTTCACTAGCTTTAGATCAAATTAACAAATCAATTTAGCGTGCACTCTAAACAATCTATCAATCAATCATGAATGAATAAACATTCCTATTAGTAAAAACAAACGATAATCATGTGAGAAACTTCAAGATAGAATTGAAAACAAAACTCAAATTATATGTTAAGAACTAGGAATTCATCCTCAATCAATAATAAAATTAGCTACTCATGTTAAGGAGTTCACACAAAGAATAAAGAAAAGAGAAGTGTTGTGTGTGTAGAGAGGTGTGTAAAAGATATCAAAGTGTGTAGAGAACTTCTCTACTTATAGGCTTCAATGTTCTCCAAATCTTCCAAGGAATAGAATACTCATCCCATAATAATTCAATTTCCAAATTTAAGTCTTCCTCATCTTCCATCTTCTCTTTCCAAATTTGACCCAAATTCTCCATCCAATTCCAAGTCCAAGTCTTCACACCCATGAGAGGAATCCACACAAAAATCTGTAATTTTGGTCGCCGGAAAGCTGGTATTATGGCCGGAATTTGGCCGGAATCCGGCAAGAATAGTCGCCGGAATATTCTTCTCCGTCGTCAATGGTATATTCGACGGAATATTCCGTCAGTCCACCGTTAGGACTAATGGTCAAAAAGGGTCAAACGTTAGTCATCTGGGTCAAGGCAGATGATGAGTTAGCTTCTAGTTAGCTTCTGATTCAGCTGATTGGTCTAACTGGGTTGAGTTGGATCAGCTCATCGGGTTGACTCGCCTGAGTTGCAGGCTGGATCGGTCATCGCCGGCACCGAGTTAACTCGTCTGAGGGAAAATCCGGACAGAGTTCCGTTTGTTTATAGGACATTCCCGGCCGAATTCAGGCCTGTTTTTGGGTCTTCTCCTGTTAAGAACCTAACATACATCTATCCATTTCATACACATTCAACCGATCTTCACTTCATAACCCATTCCTCTGTTGCTTCTTAGACTGAACTCAACACTTTGCAGCATCATCTTCTTCTCTGAGTCACAATTACAATCAGCAGCAATCGATTCCATCTCCAATTTCTGAGACCTCGGCTTCTTCAACAGCAACCCCTTAATCATCCACTGAAGTTCATACTTCATCATTTTCTCTCGATCTCTAACGTCTCTTTCATGACAGCGCCGTCTCAATTATGTTCTTCTCTGCATTCTTCAATCAATTTCAGCAACAACTCGCCTCTGAATCGACTTCATCTCCACCTCAAACACAGAATCATCACAAACCCATTCATTCCCTTCATTTCCCTTTTAATCGATGAACTCAGAAAACCCATTCTTTCCTAACCCATGTTATTAACAGCACTACCTAACTCTAGACTTCTTCATCTCCAAATCAATAGCATCCATCAGCTCAGAACCCATCAAGCTCAATCACCAGATCCCCTTTTTTTCATTCGAACTCCATCTGATTTCTTCACCACGAGCTCGTCTTTGTTTCATCTTCCATTTATAACACCATCGTCTCTCGCTGCCAGATTCTATCTTGAATCAAACCCTAATTCCCTGTGTCTGCAATTTCAACCATTAACATCCACAAAACAGTTTCATCAATTTCTTCAGGATTGCGCCTCTCTCTGTGTTGAATAACAACTCAAGAACGAGCTCGATTTCCCTGAGTTCTTCTCTATCGACTGCTGTTACTATCATCTCTGCTCTTCTTCCCTTCCAATTTCTGGTTCCATGGCTGCCACAACTCTCTGTATCTTGATTTCAGACAAACCCTAACTTTTAACCTCTTCAATTTCTTGTTTAATGACGGCATCAAAACCCTCAGCTCTCTCTCTGTTCTTGATTCGATTTCACAATCCCGCTCGATCTCTCATCATTATCCTTAATTTTGTCTCTCAATCTCTTGAACAAATCAATAGCGAAGAACGGCCGCTTCTCGGTTCAGTGTGGAAATGAATGAGAGAATTGTTCTCTCGATTTAGGTTAAAGAAGCAGGTTGGATAATGACACCCCATTGCATAAGATAAGGGATACCCTAGTGGGTGCCCTATAACCTATGCTCACCCCTTATCAGCTGGCTGTTTTTAGTCCTCCTCCAAAAGAGAGTTGCCCCTTAACCTTGGCTGGGCTCCAGATAGTGTTCGCCCCTGAAATGATAATTTTGCCCTTTTGGCTCAAATTGGATGATTTCTTCTTCTTTTCCTCCGTGCGACTCCAAAGTAGCTATAAAACTCAAAACAAGCGTAAATACATAAGTTACAAGAAAAATAGCAAAGAAAGCATAAACAATAGATAGTAAATAAGATGTATTCTACACCCTATCAACTGCTTGGTAGGTTAAGCGCACACACTTTAAAAGATAAAAACACTGTTTTAGCCAATTTCGTACCACAATCACAACCGTTATTTATGTTTTTACAATAAAAAACATTTGTCTGAATCAGGACTGTTATTTATGTGTCCAAAGCGTAGCTGGCCATCCATATAGATTATTGTTTGGTCCATTAATATTTGGGACCTCAACAGTTTGGTCCAAAGGCAAAAATCATTTTCTATTTGGTCTATAATTATTTAAAAATATTAAATGGACCAAAATACCCTTCCGTAATGTTCTAGCGTTAATTTTCGAACTCTTCTATTCCCATTATTATTTGATTTCATGCTCTCTAATGAACTCTGAGCTTCCTACTTATTTTTGTACAGGAATTCATTCTATTTGATAAACTATCAGGCGTTGGTGATGATTATGTAGATTTGAGCTCATGCTCTTTAATGAACTCTGAGCTTCTTGTGGGAGTTCTTTCTGCTTGATGAACTATCAGGTGTTGGTGATAATTTTTTAGATTCGAGTTCATTCTGTTTGATGAAACTCCGAACTTCAAAAACAACTTTAAAAAATGCATAACAAAAACGGAGTTCATTCTTAAATATGAACACATAATAAAAAGTTTATTCTGAACAAAAAATAGTTCATTCTTTCAAATGAACATGCAAAAAACCTAATCAAAGTTCATTATTATGAACAAAAACAAAATTCGTTCTTACAAATGAACACCTAATCAAACAAAGCTAGAATATAGTTTATTCCACACAACAAAACTTCATTATTATGAACAAAAAACAAAATTCATTCATTCAAATGAACATGCGACAAAACCTATTTAGAGTTCATTATTATGACAAAAAAAAAACGAGTTCATTCTTTAAAATGAACACACAAAACCTAATCTTCATTGTTAAGAACAAAGAAACAGAGTTCATCTTTGTTGATGGTGGATTTTAGCTTAGGGAGAAAACCGTAAAAGTCTCTCTACCTGACCCGGCATCAGAAGTAGTAGACCTTGATATGTCTATATTCCGCAAGGAATTTGAAGGATATATCAAAATCTGATGAGTGCCTATGCCGCTTTTCATATTGTATTGAAACTCAAGCTCCTATATGAATTGTTCCCTAGTATAGAGCCTAATGAGTATTTAATCTCCCGCCTGCATTATCCATTAATGTATGGCTTATTAAGTATTTTTCCTATGCTATGTTCCCCGGCTGAACCCTTAATATTGGTATGACATGACAACTAGTGTTCACTCGCAGCTGAGTAGCATGAATTTCCCGAAGTATCAAGATTAAGGTCTGCATGAAAGTGCTCAATCAGAAGACGCGCTAACTGCTCTCTGAGAATAAAATTAAAGAATTTTGTGTCAACACACAAAATTTATCAAATTTGTTCAATTTTGTGATAGCTCACAAAATTCAAATTTTGGCCTAATTAATTTACAAAAATTAGGTTTTTCGCTCCCTGCGCAATATCTCGAACCCTATTGGTCGAGGACAAACCTAGGTAAGCTAGGAAATTAATCTGCCATGGACTAGTAGGAGCAAAATCCTACCAAAAATCAGAAAACAATAAATAGAAGAGGAGCTGCGAAAAATAGGAGCAACAACAAGAGGAGGCGTGGCCGCGCCACATAGCCGGCCAGTTCGCCCTAGCAAGCGCCACCCGTAGCCGAATGGCCACGGTCCATGTTGCCCCTGTCGGCCCCCCTTTTTTCCATCGACCAATCAAGTCGCTCTAAATGCGCCACACGCACTTGGGATGTGGCTGGGCACATGCTGCTTATCGGCCCCCTTTCCCATCGACCAATTAGGTCGCTTTGAACCCGCCAAACGCATTAAATAAAGGCAAACTGCGCCAACACCTAATGGCCGCCGCGTCAACGTGGCCGCCATGCTAATTAACTAATCAACCTGCCAAATCGCACCGGCATGCTAATTGGCAGGCCATGCTATTCCGCGGCAGCAATATGCCAACGTGCCATAACAGCGCTGCCGCGTTCTATCTCACTTTTCGTTCGTGGCCAACGCCATAACAAATTCTAACCAGGGTATTCTGATCAGAATAGAACTCTTGTTTTAATGGAATTGGTCATGGCCTGACTATGCCACTTCGGGCCCACGACATGCCACAAGCCATGTGGGACCCAAAATACCCTAAAGAATGGCGCATGCGCCATATTATGGCTACCCATGATCGTCCCCACATTATGGCCTTGCCATAATTTCTTTATTCAACGTGTCCACGGTAGTATATGCCAAGATATAGTGGCTGCAGCCACGCCAGGCAGGCACCACTCCGCCACCACGCCACTGGCAGGCGCTAATTACGCCACTATCCCACTGGTAGGCGCCACTCCGCCACTATGCCACTGGTAGGCGCCAATTACTCCGCTACGCCATTGGGAGGTGCCAATTATGCCACTATGCTACTAGAAGGTGTTAGAGCATTGCTCGGTCGAACTCGCATGCGTTGCTATCTCAAGCATGTTTGTCAATGTTAGTCATAAAAACTATAAGTCTTGATTTCTAGCCTATTATAGCTAAAGGTCTCGGACTAGGATAGAAAGTGTAGTTGAGCTCAAGACACCATGGAAATCATCATACAAGACGAATGATTACTCAAGGAACTGGTGGAACTTCATCGACTAAAAGGTATGTGGAGACTTGAACTTATCTGTCACTCAAAAGTCTATTTACTCTATCTCCTATTCTTGACACAAAAGTCGTTTTGATATATAGACTTTCATTATACACATTTGCTATTTCGAGTCGAGTTTAACTCGCTTATCTATTTCTCGAAATATGTGTTGGTAAGCTTTCGCTTTAGCCAAATTCATCTTTACCTAGTGACGAATATCATGTTATGTTTCAATCACTTTGAAAATTGCTTTGACGAAAAATGGTCTGTGAATAACGGCTATATAACGTCCTCTGAGAATGTTTCAATGATTGAAATGAGAGTTTAGATTACATAACCATTGGTAGGATATAAGCATTGTTGTGGAAACACATATATGTATAAGTCCTTATTTATTGAACCAAAGTTTGCGAACTTTGTTGATCAAGAGAAACGGAATGTGGCGTGAGCCAAGTCCACGAACTGGCGGAAGTTCTCGACCCGAGAATTTCTGCTGGAGTTTGTGAACTCCTTCCGTGAGCTTAATTCCGCGAACTTGAGTAGGTTATATCTAAAATCGGTTATTCTTGAACTCATGCTTATATAAACTAAGGAATGCTTTTGCAAACCGTGGCTATAAAGTTCATGAACCGATTCGAGTGAATCAAACCGTTTTTGCTTCGATTGTGTCTTGTGTAGTTACATAAGATCTAAGCAATTGGACAACTCTCTAACTGGTTCATTTGATTCATTTGAACTAGTTACGGTGAAGAAGAATATGGTTGATATGAAATTGCTCATATGGCTAACCATTTGGTTAACTATTGTTGAACCAACATATGTCAATGTTTGGGAACGGTTACATAAACCCAAAATTGGACATTTCATTTGTGTGTAACAAGCTAAGGTTTCGATCCAACGGTTTAGAAATATTAGCTTGAATCTAATCAGGTTTTCATCTAACGGTGAATATTGAATATTTTTTTACTGAGCTAACATTGATTGCAAACCATGATTTGAAAGACTATATAAGGGAGAACTCTAGCAGCTGGGAAACCTAATCCCCATACCTTACGTGTGATACTAGTTGCATAAGCTAGAGTCGATTCTCCTTTAACCTTGGGTTTTCTTCTCTAAACCAAGTTAACGACTTAAAGACTTCATTGGGATTGTGAAGCCAGAACGATACTACTTTTCTTGTAGTTGTGTGATCTGATCTTGCTATTTCTATCATACGAGTACAATTGGAATAATTGGCTTGAGATTTATATCTCTGATAGGCAAGATAGAAAAGAAATCACAAACACTTAGTCTCATCGTTAGTGATTCCATAATATCTTTTTTCGCTGCATCGATTAAGATTATTGTGAGGTGATTGATAATACTAGGCTGTTCTTCGGGAATATAAGTCCGGGTTATCAATTGGTTCATGTTCACCTTGATTTATCAAAATACGGAATAAAAAATCGTAGGTATATTCGTGGGAGACGGATTTATCTATTACCATAGACTTTTATGTGTGATACAGATTTGTTTATTAAAGTCTTTGACTTTGGGTCGTAGCAACTCTTAGTTGTGGGTGAGATCAGCTAAGGGAATCAAGTACGTAGCATCATGCTGGGATCAGAGACGTATGAGCATAACTGTACCTTGGATCAGTGTGAGATTGATTGGGGTTCAACACAGTCCAGACCGAAGTTAATTTGGAGTAGGCTAGTGTTTGTAGCGGCTTAATAGTGTGTGTTCAATCTGGACTAGGTCCCGAGGTTTTTCCTGCATTTGCGGTTTCCTCGTTAACAAAATTCTGGTGTCTGTGTTATTTCTATTCCACATTATATTTGTTTATATAATTGAAATATCACAGGTTATGCGTTGTTCAATCAATTAGAATATCCGACCTTTTGGTTGTTGATTTAAATTGATTGACAGTTGGATGTTGGTCTTTGGTACCATCCAAGTTATCTCACTTTGATAAAGACTCGCAGATTTCTATTTGCTTGAGTAAAGATCAAATCGAGAGATTGAGATATAAACTCTTTGATATATTTTTTATCTAGATTGAGTCTGACTGTCTAGTTGATTCTCTAGAAAGTATATTGGAGTTTGTCCATACAGATTGCTAAGCGAAATATTGGGTGTGGTTGTTGTACCCCCGCTTTTTCAGAAGGCGCCAATGAGATGTGGCCATAATCAATGGCCACCCCCTTCCATAAATTGCAATCTCGGTCTTCCAACTTCGCCAACCGAATTGACATGCCTAGCTTAAATCTTAGGCGACCACCAAAGAGTAACTTAATAGCGTCACACGCTATTTCTTACAGCAAGTCTCATGACTTAGCTCGCCACAAATGATTTCCCGCCGCTTAGCCTGCACGCGATTGGTCAGAATAACTAGGTCTTGCACACAAGACCCACTCAGCAATCTGCTGCATATTTTCCACGAAAATACTCGAGACATCAAACATGTCACAAACTGGGGGATGTTCATCAGGGTATTGGTCTGGCCATTTACAGCGTGCGGCGTGCAACGCGCCCATTACGAAAAAGTGTCAGGAAATGGAGGACGGTTAATGAGAAGTAGGTGAGTAGTGGGTATAAGGCTGACCAGTCTTCCCTCGTGATGGAAACATGATGGTCACCACTTTTTACACGACTCCACTTCTCCACTACTTAACTGTATCCACTTCCTACGAGATCAGGTATGCTCAATCATGAGTTGTATAAATAGGTTTTCAACCTATTTCGACAACGGACAAGTGTTATCAACACAAGTATCCAGAAAAACACCAAGAACTGATAGCTTACATTTCGCAAGCCAGTTCCATATTCTGATACAAGTCATAAAACAGCCACACCTTCAGAATTCACATTCTTATCTCAACACCTTCTTCGCTTCCCTCCCTAAGATCAATCCTTCTCCTTCATTTTGTGACCGAAGCAAGCCTGAAATGGCCATTTCTTGGTTTAGGCCAGGATTGTACAGATTGATCTCTCGAATCTAAAGTACTCCCGTGCAGTGCATTTGTTTAGGGTTTAGATTCGTTTCTCGTGGCACACCCAAATTTACCATTTCCAGCAGAATCAGTTTTTACCCCAAAACAACTGGCGACCACAGTGGGAGATTAATCTCTCCGTTGCGAAGCCAATTTCTCAATTTTCATTCCAATCTTCCCAAACTCAAGATGGTGGATCTTAGGTCTTAATTCAATCGTTAACCAGAATTCATTTCAATCACCAATCCCAACTTTCCGCTTCTTGAGTTACCCCGGCCATCCCAAACACTTCCAAAGCTGCCAATGCTCGAAATCCAATCACCATGGAAGGTATGGTAAAAATATTAGAAGATGTTTTCGCAAATCAAGCTGATATTGTCAATCTGCAAAATGAGACGTTTTGTCTCTTAAAGAGTATGGCGTACCGGCTGCGGCAAGAGCCAACAAACATTCGCTTGGAGAACGCCACCAATTTTAGAGATGAAACAAAATTGTTGAATCCTTGTCTGAGGTCCGTGCCTCTGCCAACGACGATGCTAACAGAGTATGTGGCCGTATCGTACGAGAGCAAAAGGGAATGGCCAACACCAATATACCGTCCGTAAGCGCAGTCAACACGTCCCATGGCGTTGCATCCTCTTGCACCAACACCAGCAGCGTAGGAAACATTCCCTCTAGCGTGACGCCTCCTATCACCAGAGCCAGCGCTGCTGCCACCCTTCTCAATGTTTTTCGAGCGTAACGCCCCCAATTGCTACCAGAGCTACTGCCACTCTTTCATCGGAATGAGAGGCTAGATGAGCCAGAGGAAGCCAACCCTCTATTACCATTGTTGATTTGATGGAAAGAAAAGAAGTTCTCACTAAGGCTCAGACAGACATCGGTAAAACCCAGAAAAAGATACTTATTTTCCTCAAGACACTAATGGAGCGGCTACCGAAAGAGTCACGTCAACCCCAGATGGAGCTGACAAGGAATACTTTTAACACCCCCTGCGTAAGCATTTTAGCAGGACGCACCTTTATAGATGAAAAGGCTCGCGTTGCTCCTGAACGCCCATTGGAAAGGAATCAGCAATCCAATTTCATCACACATGAGGATCTGGAACGACTTCTCCAAAATTGAGGCAAAGAGAACCCGGCGGACATGCACCAGCATCAACCTCCTTATCCTCCTAATGTGCAAAGAGCTCCTCTCCCGAGGGGATACTCTTCTCCTCAATTTTCCCTTTATGACGGTACCGGTAACGCTCGTGAACACATCTCTCGTTTTTGGAATCACCGGGGAAGTCGTTCCCGAGCCCCCACCTCTCCTGGAAAGCACGACTGATAGATGTAACTGGGGACTCCTAAACACTTCTCACTTGGAGGATGTCGAGTTTTACAGCACGTTGATTGGCGCAGCCTCCGACTTCAACATTGTAATCGTCAAGACTCTGAGAGTTGCAAGGGAAAATCAAACAGAAGAAGCGTATTCTTTCCCATAAGGAGAAAACACGACTTTCCGACCAGCACTATTTGTGTGCCGTCTTCCCATCTGCCATATCGTATAAACTCGTTTTTCGAAGTCAAGGGCTAATGGCGCCCTCACTGAAGTTCGCTCCAGGAGCCGCTTCAACGTTTTGTTCCAGAAGCCACTTCAACGTTCCTCCAGAAGCCGCTCCGCTTTAATGTTTCGCTCCGGAAGCCGCTTCAACGTTCGCTCCAGGAGCCGCTTCAACGTTCTATCCAGAAGCCGCTCCGCTTCAATGTTCGCTCCAGAATCCGCTTCAACGTTCACTCCAGGAGCCGCTTCAACGTTCTCTCCAGAAGCCGCTCCGCTTCAACGTTCGCTCCAGAAGTTGCTTCAACGTTTTGCTCCAGAATCCGCTTCAACGTTTGCTCCAGGTTTCGCTTCAACGTTCGCTCCAGGAGCCGCTTCAACGTTTCGCTCGTGGAGCCGCTTCAACGTTCGCTTCAATGTTCGCTCCAGGAGCCGCTTCAACGTTTCGCTCCAGGATTCGCTTCAACGTCCTCTCCAGAAGCCAAAGCCGTTTCAACGCCTCAGCAAGCCACACATACCAACCACATCAGGTCTACCACATCACCTACTCAAAATTCAACACCGCTTACTCAAGGCCTGCACGAAGCTGCGCATCAACAACCACATCGCTGACAAAGTCAGATTCGGTGTTTATTTCCAATTTCCTATGGAAGGGGTGCATGGGCTACCAGAAGTTTGGATACAATACAGGTTTATCAAGTGCGACTCCCGCCCATTGATTAACAAATGACGGATCCAAAAGATTGCCACTTTCGTCAATTCGTCGACCACCTTACCAGCAAATGCAATGGAAGTACGTCTTTCAGGAGAAAATAAGCTCAGGATAATTACACATGGGGAATGCTAGCAAGAGATGCCTTCATGTCCCTCAACCAGTTTATTTCTGATATCAGCATCATCACTGTCAAAGCTTTATGAGCCGCGGGAATTTCTCAACATGAAGCCGTACACGTGCATCAAAGATCCCAAAAGAACACCCATAGATACTTATGGCCGTATCACCCCTGAGCAAAGCCAGATACGACGCCCCTCAGCTGCAGGATTGCTATCAAGGGACTCGCTTGATGATCAACAGTAAAACAGAACTACAGTTCCTGTGAATGTTCCGAGATTTTTCAACAAACAAGAAAATTTGCATTGATTGTTTCATGAAGCACAACTGCGTATGAAGAATCACGTGAATCATACTTGGGAGATTGAAGGCTGGCATAAAATCCCCTCACCGTCGAAAATCTTTCCAGCTCATACAAGATAGACGACCAGAGAGCCGCCAATTTGATGAGGATTTCTTGCCCTCCAAGAGCACGCCGCAGAAATATATTTATGATCCGGCCATGCCATCGGATTTACTATAGTGACCAGACAGAAGTGTAACTGGGAACTACTCATCGCATCCCATTCTATACAACAATCCAAGATTCAAAAGATGGTTCAAAAGATGTCGCTTGGAATGAAGTCCACGAAGACTTGATAGCACCATGTTGGCGACAGAACGCCTCTCAGCTCGTCTACTTCACCCAACGGCTCCGGAAGATTTAGACCATACAAGCATCCACAAAATATTATCATCGCAATCAGAATGGCAAGAATAAGCCTGTAAGCTAAAGAGCAATCCAGGCACCAAATAACTTAAAGTCAAGGACAAATCAACAACGCAGCTACACTCTCCAAGATTATCCCTGACATGATCATTGTCGAACATATATTTCATCCATCCACCCCAGGGCTAAAATGGAGTTTGGTAAACTTTGAAATCTACTGAAGAGGTTAGATACTCATTCTTCTGGAGTCAGAACCTTATTACACATTCCGGAGAAGATCGATGGTACTGTTGGGTGGCTACATGTGCAAAAGAGAAAACAACACCTACCTTGAGTTCTCCTGGCTCGCCTTGCTGCTGATTATAACTATTGGAGATTGCTTTGTTGACGTTGACGCTCACTCTACTTCCGCTAACAAAGAAAGTCATTCACACCGAGCTAAATGTCCAAATTTGATCAACTACTCATGGATATTACACTCACAGCTAAAATACGAAGACAAGATGAACTTACCTTGCCGCTGACGATTGGAACGCTTGTGATCGAGCTGCTGACAGTGACGAAGAGGAGTCGGCCGCTACAGACGAAAGCACGGAGCCGGGCGAGAAACAAAAACAGAAGAGGGTCGGTACCCCTTTTTATACGAACGGAGTTTCTAGAGTTTGAACAGAAAAAGGATTCCTTCTTGCTCCATGAACGGGAATAGATGGCTGGGCGCACCGCACTCATACCCCATAGCTGAGCTAGCAACACGCTACTACGAAAGCCACTGGCCACGTGATCCCGCTACTGAAGGACGATTTGATTTTCCTGGTAATAGCTACCTGCTTCATCTTTTCAATTTTATTTTTCGTCTGTCACCATCTAGTGCTTACCCCGCAACAATGCCACTATTACGTGCTAAGCAGGGGACTTAATATTGATGGTGGATTTTAGCTTAGGGCGAAAACCGTAAAAGTCTCTCTACCTGACCCAGCATCAGAAGTAGTAGACCTTGATATGTCTATATTCCGCAAGGAATTTGAAGGATATATCAAAATCTGATGAGTGCTTATGCCGCTCTTCATATTGTATTGAAACTCAAGCTCCTAGATGAATTGTTCACTAGTATAGAGCCTAATGTATTTAATCTCCCGCATGCATTATCCTTTAATGCATGGCTTATTAAGTATTTTTCCTATGCTATGTTCCCCGGATGAACCCTTAATATTGGTATGACATGACAATTAGTGTATTTAATCTCCCGCTTTCATATTGTATTTAATCTCCCGCATGCATTATCCATAAATGTATGGCTTATTAAGTATTTTTACTATGCTATGTTCCCCGGCTGAACCCTTAATATTGGTATGACATGACAATTAGTGTTCACTCGCAGCTGATTAGCATGAATTTCCCGAAGTATCAAGATTAAGGTATGCATGAAAGCGCTCAATCAGAAGACGCGCTAACTGCTCTCTGAGAATAAAATTAAAGAATTTTGTGTAAACACACAGAATTTATCAAATTTGTTCAATTTTGTGATAGGTCACAAAGTTCAAATTTTGTCTTAATTAATTTACAAAAATTAGGTTTTTTGCGCCCTGCGCAATATCTCGAACCCTATTGGTAGAGGCCAAACCTAGGTAAGCTAGGAAATTAATCCGCCATGGACTAGTAGGAGCAAAGTCCTACCAAAAATCAGAAAACAAGAAATAAAAGAGGAGCTGCGGAAAATAGGAGCAGCAACAAGAGGAGGCATGGCCGCGCCACATAGCCGGCCAGTTCGCCCTAGCAAGCGCCACCCGTAACCGAATGGGCACGCTCCATGTTTCCCCTGCCGGCCCCCCTTTTTTCCATCGAACAATCAGGTCGCTATAAATACGCCACACGCACTTGGAATGTGGCGGGCCCATGCTGCTTGTCGGGCCCCTTTCCCATCGAACAATCAGGTCGCTCTAAATGCGCCATACGCACTTGGAATGTGGCCGGGCCCATGCTGCTTGTCGGCCCCCTTTCCCATCGACCAATCAGGTCGCTTTAAACCCGCCACACGCATTAAATAAAGCCAAACTGCGCCAACAGCTAGTGGTCGTCGCGTCAATGTGGCCGCCATGCTTATTAGCTAATCAACCTGCCAAATCGCGTCGGCATGCTAATTGGCAGGCCATGCTATTCCGCGGCAGCAATATGCCAACGTTCCATAACAGCGCAGCCGCGTGCTATCTCACTTTTAGTTCGTGGCAAACGCCATTAAAATTTCTAACCAGGGTATTCTGATCAGAATAGAACTCTTGTTTTAATGGAATTTGTCATGGCCTGACTATGCCACTTCGGTCCCACAACATGCCACAAGCCATGTGGGACCCAGAAGACCCTAAAGAATGGCTCCCGCGCCATATTATGGCTACCCGTGATCGTCCCCACATTATGGCCTTGCCACAATTTCTTTATTCAACGTGGCCACGGTAGTATATGCCAAGATATAGTGGCCGCAGCCAAGCCAGGCAGGCGCCACTCCGCCACCACGCCACTGGCAGGCGCCAATTACGCCACTATGCCACTGGCAGGCGCCACTCCGCCACTATGCCACTGGTAGGCGCCAATTACGCCGCTACGCCACTAGCAGGTGCCAATTATGCCACTATGCCACTGGCAGGCGCCAACGAGATGTGGCCATAATCAACGGCCACCCCCTTCCATAAATTGCAATCTCGATCGTCCAACTTCGCCAGCCGAATTGACCGGCCTAGATTAAATCTTAGGCGACCATCCAAGACTAACTTAATAGCGTCAAACGCTATTTCTTGCGGCAAGTCTCATGACTTAGCTCGCCACACATGATTTCCCGCCGCCTAGCCTGCGCGCGATTGGTCAGAATAACTTGGTCTTGCACACAAGACCCACTCAGAAATCTGCTGCATATTTTCCACGAAAATACTCGAGACATCAAACATGTCACAAACTAGGGGATGTTCATCAGGGTATTGGTCTGGCGGTTTACAACGTGCGGCGTGCAACGCGCCCATTACGAGTAAGTGTCAGGAAAGGGCGGACAGTTAATGAGTAATGGGTATAAGGCTGTCCAGTCTTCCCTCGTGATGGAAACATGATGGTCACCACTTTTTACACGACTCCACTTCTCCACTACTTAATTGTCTCTACTTCCTACGAGATCAGGTGTGCTCAATCATGACTTGTATAAATAGGTTTTCGACCTATTTCGACAACGGACGAGTGTTATCAACACAAGTATCCAGAAAAACACCAAGAACTGATAGCTTACATTCCGCAAGCCAGTTCCATATTCTGATACAAGTCATAAACAGCCACACCTTCAGAATTCAACATTCTGATCTCAACACCTTCTTCGCTTCCGTCCCTAAGATCAACCCTTCTCTTTCACTTTGTGACTGAAGCAAGTCTGGAACAACCATTTCTTGGTTTAGGCCAGAATTGTACAGATTGATCTCTCGAATCTAAAGTACTCCCGTGCAGTGCATTTGTTTAGGGTTTAGATTCGTTTCTCGCGGCACACCCAAATTTACCATTTCCAGCAGGATCAGTTTTTATCCCAAAACAATCTTTCAAATGAACATCTAATTAAAACTAATCGAAATTTGACAACTGAGTTCATTCTTCAACATGAACACACAATAAAAAATCTTCAACATGAATACACAATAAATAAACCTAATCCAAATCAATCTTCAACTGCGGCAAAGAAGAAAAACAAAAGAGAAAAATAAAAACCTAATTAAATCTTCAACAGTAGCATATAAATCTTCGATAGCAACATGAGTTATCTTTGACAACATCAAATCAATCATCGACACAAAACCTAATTAAATCTTCAGCATCTTCTGAAAACGCGGGGGTACCAAAATACACCAACACTTTTTTTCTTAGGCAATCTGTATGGACAAACTCAATACAAACCCGAGAGTTTAACTCAATCAAGGAATATTATCTAGAGTTATATATCTCTCACTCTCTTGCGATTAGAATGTTTACAAAAACAAATCCATGAACCTAATCACAAAGAGATAACTTGAATGGTACCAAAGACCAATGTCCAAGAATCAATCAAGTCGTATCCAACAAACTAGGTCGGATATATCTACTATGATTGATCAACGCACAACCTGTGATATTTCAATTATAAAGATAAATACCTGAACAACTCTCTTAAAACACATTTAGATTCAGTTGATTATCTATCATGATTGATTGACCATCATATTTGATCTAGAAGTGTTAGATGAATATGGATAAATTATAAGTGTTCATATGGCTAACTTCGGTTAACTACTATTGAGCCAACGGTTATACACGTTTAGGTACGGTTCATCCATATCTAAATATAGGTATATTTCATTTGTGTGTATGAAGCTAATACCATATAACGGTGGAGATTGATTGCTTAGTTTCTAAGCAGACTTAGCTTGAATGTTAAATTAGGAGTTCATCTAACGTTGAATATCAATTGCTTTGTTACTAAGCTATCTTAGCTTTGATAGTAAGCAACCCTTATTTGAAAGACTATATAAGGGAGAACTCTAGCATCTGGAAAACCTAATCCCGACACTCTCGTGTGTCCTAGTTGCAAACTAGAGTCGATTCTCCATAAACCTAGGGTTTTCCAAAACCATTATTAGGTCAACGACTTGAAGACTTCATTTGGATTCGTGAATTCAGATCTAACTATTTTCTCTGTAGTTGCGTATTCTAATCTTACTTTTTCTATCGTATTGAGTTTAATCTTCTCTAAGATTTTCTCGAGATTTATCTCCGATAGGTAAGATATAAAAAGTAATCACAAAAGTTCTTCGTCTCAGACTCTTGTGTGATTCCACAAAAACTTCTTCTGTTAATCAGTTAGATTATTGTGAGGTGACTAATATTTCTAGGCTGCTCTTCAGGAGTATAAGACTGCATTATTCGTTGAGTTTCCTGTTCACCTTGGTTTATCTAAAGACGGAAACAACAACCAGAATAGACTTATCTGTGGGAGACAGATTTGTTTATAAGTCTTCGACTTTGGGTCGTTGTTGATGGTGGATTTTCATTTAAGGGCTGAAATTGTAAAAGCCAGAAAATTATGCGCTAACATCTTGCAAAAGATAAAGCCATTAATAAGTGATGAATACTTCTTCACTTTACTAATTCACCTAGAATAGAGCATGTGGCAACAATCCCAGTATTCTGTGAATTAAATACACAAAATTCATCCGGGTTGGAGCATGTAGCAACAATCCCATATACCCTGTGAATTTCTGACATTATTAATTAATGCATGACCAGCCTCGTATTTCCTGTACTCATTACCGGTGCGGCATGACGACTGAGTGTTGTTCTCAGCAGAGCAACACGAATCTCCAAGCATTAATAATAAAACATGTACGAAATACCCATACGGGCTACAACTTTCGGTGTGTTATACTAGCCCGATTGAGCATGTTTGAACCTGAACTGACCATATCAGTCTCAGAAACGATCACGACCATCCAACCTCACCATCATGATTGGATGGCTTAGATTAAATCCATGACCCCAAGCAGGTATTGGAATATTCACCACCAACCCTGTAGGATCATAATATCGCCACAACAACAATTCGCGAAGACAACGGATAAAGACATTGCGAGTGAGTCGCAGAGGGTTAGATATAAATGACGCACTGGATGACGATAGGAGGATATGAAATCTGGCGAAGGTTAAGAAGTGTCGCGAGTATGAATATTTGTATGTCTGCGACGCTTCGCGAGACATTCCCGAAAATAAAGGATGACTTAGTTTGTCATTCACCATGTATTACCCTATATAAAGGGATGAGTGAATCTGTCTAAGGGGTTCTTTTTGGATTGAAAAGCAAGTCATTAGGAGAGAGAAACGGAGCGAATGTAGTAAGATCTTTAGTGTAATTCCATTCTCTGTGTAAACATTTTAAGAAAATTATTAATAAATATTCATAATTGTTCATCTATTATCTGCTAAATGAATTAGTAAAACAAAATATAGTGAGGGGTGTATTGTGGGATTTCCTGCAACTACATATTGGCGCTAGAAACTTGTGAACTAAGAAAAGATTGGCATAGAGATTTGGAAGAATTTGAATGCGATAATTTTCAAAAGATTTCTTGAAAGAGCAATGGCTAGAAGAAGAAATGTACTTGAACAACTTTGTGAGAAGAAGTGGAAGACTTCTTTGGAGAAAGGAGAATTGAACAAGGAGAATCGTCAAGGGTGAATATGAGAAATGATGAAGAAAACCATGTTCAGCGTTTAATTCCTCCAATAACAAATGAAACTGTGGATTACGATAGAGTAAGTGTACATACTTGGAGGTCGAATTCTGAGGATGAAAGGGAAGAAGAGCAGCGAGTTGATGAATAACGGACAAGAAGGAGGAGACCAAGAAATGAATCTAGGAAATGAAGAAATCACAGCGTTGGAAACATTGAGACAAACAATACATGAAGAAAGGCGACTAGAGGCAGAAGAGCGAGCAAATTTGACAAGACAGAATCATGAATTAAGAATGGAAAATATGAGATTGCAAAATAGAAGATCGAGAAGCACTGCGAGATCGAGTTCAAGATCAACTAGGGAAGAAAGAAGGAGAGCCTTACCAACGAAATTACAGGTAGAAAACCAACGGAAGCACAAAATCTCACTCAGAACATCATGAAAGAAGAGAGGACGCGAGAAGATCGTTATATTCCCCATCCCGAGAATTTCTAAGAGGAGCGAGAATGAAGAAAATCGGGGAACTAGGCGATTTCGGGGCCAAATGATCCAGCAGGTGAAGGAAGAGCAATCCGCATGGAAGAGAAGCATTGAGAAGGCAAAAAGAGATCGTAGACGACATTGAGAAACATTATGTTTGAACAAGCACGCTTAGCCCGCGAGAGAGAGAGTAAGAGCAGAAATGGAAAACCAAGAATTGGAAGAAGCAATCCGGCAAAATAATCACGACAACCGAGAAAGGAGGCGAGCACAAGATCGTGTCAATAGAAATACCAATGGAGAATACGAAAGGATGCAGAGGAGAGTTGATAGAGAACCCAGAAGAGAGAACGATAGATATAATGGTGTGCGAATTGATGAAAGAGGCGAAGAAGAAAGTCGCAGAGAAAGGAGAGAAGAAAATAGTGAAAAAGAAGGTCAAAACAGGCATGAACGCAGGAGGCGAGAGGCAGAGCTAAAAAGACCAGCAGAATCAAATCCCGAGGAAAATGAGCAAATCTTGAAAGAACTAGCGAGAAATGAGGAAATTGTTAAATAGTAGGAAGGAAGGAGGAAGAAGACAGGTTGGATGAAGCCATCGCGGAAGCTGCGAAGACTCCTTTCACAATAGAAGTACAAATGGGAGGAATACCACCTAAATGCAATCTGCCTGCATTAACCAACATTTTCGATGGAACAACATGTGCGGTACAACACATCAAGGCTTATATGAGATGTATGTTACAATGGGAGAATCATGATGCCATATTGTGCAAATACTTCGCATCAATCTTAATTGGAGAAGCACTGAAATGGTTTGAAGGATTACCGAGAAACACAATCTCATCATTCAACCATTTACAAACTATTTTCTTGGGAGCTTATATAAGTAACAATTCCATGCGACCAGGAATTGAAGATGTATTCGGATTGAAACAAAGAGTTGGCGAGAGTTTAAGACATCTGACAATGAGATGGAGAACAATGTGCAGCGAAATGGCCGGAAGGGTAGAGGAAAGATATCTCATTTTATCATTTATAAATGCTCTGTTCGTAACAAGTTTGCTTACATTCAAATATTCAGAATTAAAAATACGATTACGATGGCTGAGCTGCGAGAACTCCAAGAAGAATACATTGCTTTGGAAGAAAGACAAAATGAAATGGAATCATACCCAGTTGCGAATACAAGTTCAAACGCTACGAATGCAAGTTTATTACCAAAATTTTTAAACTCAGTGGCGACCACTTCGCAAGGGCAACCGGAAAATAGAGTTGATGATGGACAGCAGAAAATAGTGGCTATGGGAAGCCGAGATCGGGAGGAGTTTGATAAATTTCCACTCAATTAAAAATAATATAATGGAAGTCAAGTTCGTTCCCACGAGCAAAGAGATCTTAGTTGTAAAAGTTGTCACGAAAGGGGGTGTAAAAGCAAAAGAAAAAAATAAAATAAACAAAGCAATTAAAATCGAAAGTTGAAAGATGAAAGCAATAAGAGAGAAGATCAAGGAATCCTTCTTCGTTACGAAACAATGAATCAAGTTATGTTCTATTCTACTTGTTATTAGTCACAAATTATCACCAACCGTAGGTAAAGCAGCTAGCTCAGTGCTAAACCCCTAAATCCCTTGTATCACCGGACACGGAAGTTCTCGACTACCGGATTCTATTTACCAAGCCACCTAGAATTAGCTCAACCTAGATGTAACTTGGCTCATGCATTAAGTTTTGTGAATTTCTTAGGTTGATATTAGTAGTTAGACTCTTAGCTCAAGGTCCACTTGCTAACGTTGTTTCTACACACAATTGCTCCACGGAATCCCTCCGCAAGGTCTCGTGTTTGCTACTTATGTAAAGAGTCAAGAAACGATTACTTATCTCCTAACTTTCACTAGCATTAGATTAAATCGACAAATCAATTTAGCGTGCACTCCAAACAATCTATCAATCAATCATGAATGTCTTTAAGATCACTCCTATTAGTAAAAACAAACGATAATTATGTGAAAAACTTCAAGATAGAATTTGAAAACAAAACTCAAATCATGTTAAGAACTAGGAATTCATCCTCAATCAATAAGAAAATTAGCTACTCATGTTTTTGAAATTCACACAAATAATAATAATTAAAAGAAGAATTTTCAAATTCACACAAGTAATTAAAAAGAAAAATCTTAGAAAAGTAAGCAAAAACACAAGTGATGTGTGTGTAGAGAGGTGTGAAGAAGTTGTAGAAAACTTCTCTATTTATAGGCTTCAACATTCTCCAAATCTTCCAAGGAGTAGAATCCTTTTCCTTTTGCAATTCAATTTCCAATTCCAAGCTTTTCTCAACTCTTCCACCTTCTCTTTCCAAATTTGAGTCCAATTCTCCATCCAATTCCTAGCCCAAGTCTTCACACCCATGAGAGAAGTCCATAGAAAATTCGGAATTTTTGCCGGAAAAGCGGGATTGTGGCCGGAATTTGGCAGGAATTGTCGCCGGCCACACGGGAAATTTCTCCGTCGAGAGAATATTCGACGGAATATTCCGTCGATCCACCGATTAGGACTAACGGTCAAACAGGTCAACCGTCAGTCAACCTGTTAGTCAAAGGTCAAGGCGAGATAAGTGAGTCGGCTATGAGTCGGTCACCGAGTCAGTCGACTAAGCTTACCGGTGCGAGTGGATCGGGTGGATCACCGAATTGGGCCGGATCGCCGAGAGTTGACTGTTTGTAATGGAAACAGCCGAGCTCGTTTGTTTTTCGGCATTACTCGGGTAGAGTTCGGGCCATTCTTCTAGTCTTCATACTGTTAAGAACCTAACATACATCTAACCCATTGTTACTCGTTGAGCATATCATCTTGATTCCTCTCTTCAAATCGATCCACAATCCCATCTCCGAGTCTTGAAATTCATCCTCATTTCTTCACATAACCCATCTCTGTCGTGACTTACTCTCGATCTCTTCATCTTGACAATCAACAGCGCCCGATCTCACATCGAGTTTAAATTGCACCAACAGTACACTCTTCGAACTTCCCGGTTTAACGTTCATCCCCAATTCAAACGCCAGGCCAGATCCTATTCTTCCCTGAGCCATCTCCATCTCAGTTCTTCATCTGTTGTAAAGCAGATACTAACCCATCTTCTTTACCATCTCAAGAACCCATTCCACTATCAAATCAGTGACTGCTACCTCTATTGATTCTTTCTCCTAATTCAACCATAGGAATTCTCAGATTCGAACCCATCTTTCTCCATCAATTTCTCGACCAACGGCTGACATCATACCCATCATCCGAGCTTCTCGATTGTTCTTCTACGAATCAATTGCAGCATCGATTCTCAGCTCGACCACAGACCCATCTCATTTGAACTCTAATCGATCCACCAGCGTCATCGTTCTCGGCCTTTCTTCTCTCGGTTCTCAACAGTAGCAGCCGCTGCTCTTAATGTCAGGCGAAGGAAAAATGATTGAGAAAAGAGAAAGACCCTCTTCTCAATTTATGAAATAGGGTTATAAACTGGGTTTGGATCCGGGTACAGGTGTGGAGCAGGGTTTAAGGTGTGGGTTAAATGGGTTTGGGTCTCAACATCCATGGATATAACCCAACCCTTTTACCATTGATAACAGCACTATATTTCTGGATAAGGGCTACCCAATTTGCGCCCCTTAACTTGAACTGTCATCTGTCTGTAGTGATCCTCCCATAAGAGTTGCCCCTTAACCTTGACTGGGCTCCATATATCAATCGCTTTTGTAAAATGACCTTTTTGCCCTTTTGGCTCAAATTGGGTGATTTCTTCTTCTTTTCCTCCGTGTGACTCCATAGTAGCTATAAAACTCAAAACAAGCGTAAAATACATAATTTACAAGAAAAATAGCAAAGAAAGCATAAACTACTAGATAGTAAATACGGTGTATTCTACACCTATCAAATTCCCCCACACTTAGACTTTGCTAGTCCTCGAGCAAATCAAACTAAAAACTCACAACTTCAAAGCGTTCAAGCGTCACAAGCATCAAAGAGTTATGAGGACATAGAATTTCTGCATGCTAGTAATAAGAAGTTAGAAATACTAAAGAACATATTCTCATTCTTAAATGTTGAGTGAGAAATAACCACACCATAATGAGAGAACGCGTGTTTGAGAAACGATCAATAAGCATTTCGCCTCGACACGCCTCACAAAAAGGATTTTATGATAATTGCACTCAAAAAGACAGACTTTTCTATGGTTCTCACATGTGTGCAGGTAGGAATGAAGAGAGAAATCCTGCGACACGTTGAATGGTGGGAAGGATAACTTCCGAAATTTTGAAAAAACCCACATCTTTTAATATTTTGAAAAACCATTTTTCTGACGATCTCTACGAAAGGAAATCAACCATTATATCGAGGATGAGATTACTTACTCACCTTCACATCCGATCGCCAATTATGATAACACCACTCTCACGGCATCCAATAGAAACGTCTTCCGCTCCTCGTCTTTAACTTCTTGGTCTTCGTCTTCGGTTTCAACTATTGATGATAAACCCTTGAATTTCATAAATCCTTAACAATTTGTAACTCTTTTTACCTTAAAATCCTTGTCGCTTGAAACTACCTTATAAATTTTCCTTCCCCACGGCAAAACAAATATTTCTCTTGTTTTTCTCTTTTTTTTTTTTTTTTTTTTTTTTTTTTTCAAAACAAGAGAAATTAAATACAAAATAAACCATGGCCGTGGAAGAAGTATTTTTCCGCTTGATTCTTCACAACTTGTATCGTCTTGAAATCATAAACTTCAAAAATTCTCACCTTTTAATTTTCTTCGCTTTCATGAATAAGTCTTCATACTTGGATATAAAATTACCTCATTATATTGTAAGTCTTCAACATATATGTAAAAATCCGCTCTTTGTATGTTGCTTTACTTGTATTTGAAATTTGCTCTTTTTCTCGTTCCGTTGCTTTGTAAACCTTAAACTTTTCCAACTTTCCTTGTAGATTTTGATGTCGCTCCTTGTTGATGATGAATGTGTTTCTATGGATCCGTTGTTGTCGCGAGAGAGAATGGTGCTAGCACGCAAATCGAACTACAAGAAGGAAGCTTTCATCCATGGACGTCACCCTCATGATTGACAAAATTAGCACTCAAGAGATCAAAGAGTAGTGCTTCTATTGGTGGGAGGTTGGGTAGCTCACCATTCTACCGGAATTAACGTACGGTGACACACACTCAAAAGAAGCTCTTTAGTAGATGGAAGATTTCTGGTCGGTGCCTCTCATGATATGAATATGGGTAGTCTCCACTAATGATTGATCAGCATCTCTAATAACGCACTTCTCCCGCACCAAATTCGCATCACCGGCATGATTAAATCCATTATTTAACACTCTAACAAACAAGAAATCCGAATGTAGTTCTCTAACATTTCCAAGTTCAATTATGTCGGTCAAAATCTCTATGTAAACTTACCTAGAAGTATGCTAGTGACTCTAAAATCTTTAAAAGTTGGAATTTTTATGTAAAACTTTTTTTTTTTTTCAAATTTTTTTAATTTTTTTGTAATTTTCGTTTTAAAAACATGCTTAACCACTCCCCCACACTTAAACCTTACATTGTCCTCAATGTAATTGAATCCTCCTAGTGAAGTCAAGGTGGGAAATTTTAACATGATAAGAAACAAGAAAAAGAAATAACAAAAAGTAAAAGATAAGAAATACAAAACCGATGGGTTGCCTCCCATTAAGCGCTTGTTTTAAAGTCGACGGCCCGACTTAGCTCTTGCGGCACATTACTCCTCCAGAGGGAGTGCATCTCCAAATGAAAGTTCATCCAAATTCACATAAGCGATGTTCTCATAGTATGGCTTCAACCTATGGCCGTTGACTTTGGAAACCGAATTGTCTCGAAGACTAGTAATTTCAACTGCACCATGAGGAAAAACATTAGTAACAACATATGGTCCAATCCAACGGGACCTTAACTTTCCAGGAAATAGTTTAAGGCGAGAATGATATAAAAGGACTTTTTGTCCCACGATGAAACTTTTACGAGAAATCATCTTGTCATGAAAAAGCTTGGTCTTTTCCTTGTAAATACGGGCACTCTCGTAAGCATCATTGCGTATCTCCTCTAACTCATGTAGTTGTAACTTCCTTTGTTTCCCCGCTTCATCATACTCCATGTTGAATTTCTTTATCGCCCAATAAGCCTTGTGTTCAAGTTCAACCGGAAGATGACAAGCCTTACCATAAACCATCCTATATGGAGACATACCAATCGGTGTCTTATACGCCGTTCTATACGCCCAAAGTGCATCATTGAGCTTAAAGCTCCAATCTTTCCTCGTGGTATTCACCGTTTTCTCAAGAATGGACTTGATCTCACGATTTGAAATTTCCGCTTGTCCACTAGTTTGTGGATGATAAGGCGTACCAATTTTGTGTGTTATGTTGTACTTCTTGAGGAGAGCGTGGAAAGCCTTCTTGAAATGTGAGCCTCCATCGCTTATCACCACTCTTGGTGTACCATGCCTATTGAATATGTATTCCCTTACAAAATCACAAACAACTTGAGAGTCATTAGTCTTGGTGGCTCTAGCTTCCACCCATTTCGAAACATAATCAACGGCAAGAAGTATATAAAAATTCCCATTCGAATTGACAAAAGGGCCCATAAAATCAATACCCCACACATCAAAAATCTCAACGGTGAGAATTGGTGTGAGTGGCATTTGATTTCGAGAACCTAGATTGCCCGTTCGTTGACATCTATCACACGATTTACAAAAAACATATGAATCTTCAAACAAGGTGGGCCAATAAAATCCACTTTCGAGAACTTTGAGAGCGGTGCGTTTCGAACCAAAGTGGCCACCACATGCAAAAGTGTGGCAAAAGGAGAGAATGGATTGAAATTCGGAATTAGGCACGCACCTTCGCATTATTTGATCAACGCCATATTTCCATAAGTATGGTTCATCCCACACATATTGCTTAGCTACCTTCTTAAGTTTCATCTTTTGGAAATTAGACATTGTATTAGGGACTTTCCTTGTCACCAAGTAATTCACTATATCCGCATACCAAGGTGTTGATTCTTCCATGGAGAAAAGTTGTTCGTCCGGAAAGCGGTCATGTAATGGAAGTTCCTCTTGAGACATCACAAGTCTACTAAGATGATCCGCAACGGTATTCTCCACACCCCTCTTATCACGAATTTCTATGTCGAACTCTTGTAACAATAGGATCCACCGAATTAATCTTGGCTTAGCTTCTTTCTTCTTTATTAAGTGTCTTAGTGCGGCATGATCGGAATACACAATAACCTTTGTACCCACCAAGTATGATCGAAATTTTTCCAACGCAAAAACTATAGCCAATAACTCCTTTTCCGTGGTAGAATAATTGATTTGTGCATCATTAAGGGTCCTAGATGCATAATAGATAACATGGGACAACTTGTCCACCCTTTGACCCAAAACGGCTCCAACCGCATAATCACTAGCATCACACATTAATTCAAATGGAAGATTCCAATCCGGTGATTTGATAATCGGCGCACTTGTCAACATATCCTTTAATTTGTCAAAAGCATCCTTGCATTCCTTGTTGAAGTCGAAAAGTACCTCCTTTTTGTAATAACTTGCACATCGGCATGGAGATTTTGGAGAAATCCTTGATAAACCGCTTTATAGAAACCTGCATGACCAAGAAAGAACAGATTTCCCTCACCGAAGTGGGATATTGTAAGTTTCTTATTAAATCTATCTTTGACTTGTCCACTTCGAGCCCTCGAGAGGACACAATGTGACCAAGTACTATGCCGTGGTTTACCATAAAGTGACATTTCTCCCAATTAAGGACAAGGTTTGTGTCTATGCATCGTTTAAGAATTAGTTCAAGGTTATTTAAACAACCATCAAAAGAATTGCCATAAACACTAAAGTCATCCATAAATACCTCGATGATGCGCTCCACATAATCCGAGAATATACTCACCATGCATCTTTGAAAAGTAGCCGGCGCATTGCAAAGGCCAAACGGCATCCGTCTATATGCAAACGTTCCAAATGGACAAGTGAAAGTGGTCTTCTCTTGGTCCTCCGGTGCAATAACAATTTGGTTGTATCCCGAATAACCATCCAAAAAGCAATAATAAGAATGCCCCGCTAACCGCTCCAACATTTGATCAATGAAAGGCAAAGGAAAGTGATCCTTGCGGGTTGCGGAATTAAGCTTTCTATAGTCAATACACACTCTCCAACCGGTTTGAACTCTTGTAGGAACAAGTTCATCGTCTTGATTTCGAACAACCGTGACTCCGGATTTCTTTGGTACCACTTGTACCGGACTTACCCACTTGCTATCGGAAATTGGGTAGATTACCCCCACACTTAGCAATTTGAGTATCTCTTTTTTCACAACCTCCATCATGGGAGGATTAAGCCTACGTTGAGCATCACGTACCGGCTTCACGTTCTCTTCCATTAGAATCCTATGCATGCACATGGATGGACTAATACCTTTGATGTCCGCAATTGTCCACCCAATAGCCGTTTTGTGCTCTCTCAAGACTCTAAGCAAACGGTCTTCTTGTACCGGTGTGAGGTTCTTAGAAATAATCACCGGAAGCTCATCTCCATCCCCCAAGAAAGCATACTTCAAATGGTCGGAAGTGGCTTCAATTCTAGTTTGGGCGCCTTCACAATAGATGGTACAAGTATTTCATCATTCACGGGTAAAGAAATATATGAAACATCACCCTTTTTAGCTTCTTGCAATGTCGCCAAAGCACCACACATCTCCACCAATTCCTTGGAAATTTCAACATCCAAGTTAGACAAGCCATGGACGTCCAATTCAATGCTCTTTTGCAACACCACATCAAGTTCATCCTCTTGGTTCAATTCCACCATTTGTTGCGCTAATGAATCAACCACATCAATGGAGTAAACGGAATGCACATCACTTGGGTAGCGCATGGCTTCAAATATGTTAAAGTGTATTATCTCCTTGTCGAATTCCATAGTGAGTGTACCCTTGTCAACATCAATCTTCGTCTTTGCGGTCTTCATGAATGGCCTCCCAAGAAGTAAAGAAGTAGATGCTCGGTTCTCATTGTTGTCCATATCCACCACGAAGAAGTCCTTAGGAAAAATAAGCTCATTTACTTGCACTAGCACATCTTCTATAAGCCCCTTTGGATATATGTTAGACTTGTTTGCCAATTGGATAATAACTCTTGTCTCTTTCAAAGGTCCTAGATTCAAGGAGTCATATATTTCGGCCGACATCACACTAATGGAAGCCCCCAAGTCAAGTAAAGCATGTTCAAACCTTTGCTTACCAATAGTAATTGGCACCGTGAAACCACCGGGATCCGTGCACTTTGTGGGCATCTTCTTCAATAGCATAGCCGACGCACTCTCGCCAACTTTAGTAATTTCATTATCAAGCAACCTATCCTTCTTGATGCATAATTCCTTCATGAACTTGGCATACCTTGGAATTGTCTTGATAGCCTCAATGAATGGGATGTTGATTTCAATCTTCTTGAAGATATCCATAAGTGCCTTGTCTTGAGCTTCTTTCTTGGATTCACAAATGGTTGTGAAGGAAGTTTTGTGGATGCTTGAGACTTCAATAAATTCACATCGGTCGCCAATTGTCCCATTTGAGTTTGTAAGTCCTTGATGGCCGAATCGGTCTTTTGTTGGTTTTGTTGGCTTTGTTGGAACATAGAAGTAAGACCTTGCATACCTTGCATTAACGCATTGAGCTTGTCATCATTCAAAGAATCACGCTCCTTGACTTGTTGTGGTTGAAATTGTTGTTGAGGTTGGAAACGTGATTGTTGAAAACCACCTTGTTGCTCATATGGATTAGAAACCGCCGCTTGCTTGTTTGCATAACTAAAATTAGGATGATCCCTCCACCCGGGATTATAGGTATTGGAGTATGGATCGTACCTTGGCCTTTGATTTGGATATAAAGCATTCACTTGTTCGGTCTCACCATCCGGAATAATTACCGCGGCCATCCTTTGAATCATAATCTCCATGTTACTCATCCTTTGATCAAGATGTGATGAAGAATCACTAACTTCATGCACTCGCCTAACCATTGGTTCATCCCTTGTGTAAATAGAATATCAACCTAAGAAATTCTACCAATATCAACCTACTAATATCAACCTACTAATATCAACCTAAGAAATTCACAAAACTTAATGCATGAGCCAAGTTACATCTAGGTTGAGCTAATTCTAGGTGGCTTGGTAAATAGAATCCGGTAGTCGAGAACTTCCGTGTCCGGTGATACAAGGGATTTAGGGGTTTAGCACTGAGCTATTGCTTTACCTACGGTTGGTGATAATTTGTGACTAATAACAAGTAGAATAGAACATAACTTGATTCATTGTTTCGTAACGAAGAAGGATTCCTTGATCTTCTCTCTCTTATTGCTTTCATCTTTCAACTTTCGATTTTAATTGCTTTGTTTATTTTATTTTTTCTTTTGCTTTTTACACCCCCCTTTCGTGACAACTTTTACAACTAAGATCTCTTGCTCCTCGTGGGAACGAACTTGACTTCCATTATATTATTTTTAATTGAGTGGAAATTTTGAATTAATTTGATTGCACCTACGACACGCATCAAATGTCGCCGCCGGCCACCTGGAAATTTCTCCGTCCAGAGAATATTCGACGGAATATTCCGTCGGTCCACCGATTAGGACTAACGGTCAAACAGTCAACCGTCGAGTCAAGCTGTTAGTCAAAGGTCAGGCGGATAAGTGATTGACTATGAGTCGGTCCTTGAGTCAGTCCGACTAAGCTTATCGAGTGCGAGTGGATGGCCGGATCACTCGAATTGTTTGGATCATAGGGAGTTGACTGTTGTAATGGAAACTTAGCGAGCTCTGTTTGTTTTTCGGCATTACTCGGTAGAGTTCGTGCCATTCTTCTAGTCTTCATACCTGTTAAGAACCTAACATACATCTAACCCATTGTTACTCAGCAGCATATCATCTTGATTCCTCTCTTCAAATCGATCCACAATCCCATCTCCTGAGTCTTGAAATTCATCCTCATTTCTTCACATAACCCATCTCTGTCAGCAGCTTACTCTCGATCTCTTCATCTTGACAATCAACAGCGCCCGATCTCACATCTGAGTTTAAATTGCACCAACAGCTGCTACTGAACTTCCCCAGTTTAACGTTCATCCCCAATTCAAACGCCAACAGATCCTATTCTTCCCTGAGCCATCTCCATCTCAGTTCTTCATCTGTTGTAAAGCAGATACTAACCCATCTTCTTTACCATCTCAAGAACCCATTCCACTATCAAATCAGTGACTGCTACCTCTATTGATTCTTTCTCCTAATTCAACCATAGGAATTCTCAGATTCGAACCCATCTTTCTCCATCAATTTCTCTGACCAACAGCAGCATCATACCCATCATCTGAGCTTCTCTGATTCTGTTCTTCTCTGAATCAATTGCAGCATCGATTCTCGGCTCGACCACAGACCCATCTCATTTGAACTCTAATCGATCCACTCAAGCGTCATCGTTCTCGGCCTTTCTTCTCTCGGTTCTCAATGAAGAATGCCATTGCTCTTAATGTCGGCGAAGAAAAAATGATTGAGAAAAGAGAAAGACCCTCTTCTCAATTTATGAAATAGGGTTATAAAGCTGGGTTTGGATCCGGAGTGCAGTGTGGAGCGGGGTTTAAGGTGTGGGTTAAATGGGTTTGGGTCTCAACATCCATGGATATAACCCAACCCTTTTACCATTGATAATGAGACTATATTTCGGATAAGGGCTACCCAATTTGGCGGCCCCTTAACTTGGAGTTTGATAGAGAAAGGAACTACTACAACCGCGGCAACAATAATAAAATTCGAGAGATTAGATCATATGCAAGAAACTTATGGAGGACAAAGGCGAGAATAACCATGGAAGGCCAAGAAATCGCAGTGGTATGGGAAGAGATCGAATGCCACCACTAAATGCTAGTGTGGAAAAAATTTGGGAAGCTATACTTGTAATGGAGGACGTACCACCACCATGGAATGCAGGAGTGAACCACAACCAAGTGACGAAGTGATGAATATTATTCTTACCATCGCTTTCATGGACATCTCACAAATGATTGCAGAAACATAAAGAGAATCATTCTCAGAATGATTGATCAGGGGAAGTTGACTCATTTTCTAAAAGATGAAGACAAAGGAAAGCAAGTACTAACAACATCACCATCAGAAGTGCAAAGAACAGTTTCAAAGAAGGGAAAAGAAGCATTCGTAATAGAAGTGGGAACAAAGGCCAAAAATCTATTTTGCAACTCTATCGTTCATTCATATCGTACAATTGAAGATTTTCACGATAATGTGCTTAGTAGAGTATATGCAAGAGATTTTCATAACAAAGAAGTGATGAACTGGCGAGAAAGTCGCAATTGAAAGATTAGCGACTAAAAATTATTTCTTTCTCTGCAGACGAGGTACCCAAAGGAAGAGAAGCACATGATAACCCGTTGGTGGTGCGACTGGACATTAATCCAAGACCAGTTGATGGAGAAGATGACGAAGCAGAAAATTGTTGGGCAATCAATAGAATCCTAATCGATACTGGAAGTTCGGTGAATATTCTGTTTTACCATACTTATAAGACTATGGGTGGAGAGGATGAAAATTTGATTCCTTCAACGTACAAAATCTACGGTTTTAACGGCACAGCGAACAAACCTAAAGGAGAGGTTCACATGAGGATACCTTTACAAGGATTATCAGCTGACATTTTATTCTGCGTGGTTGACGTGGAATCTCCTTATAACGCATTAATCGGGCGACCATGGCTGCACGAAATCTTGGGAGTAGCATCAACATATCATCAATGTATAAAGTTTCCCCATCCAAATGGTATTGGAATTATAAAGGGAGATTGGAAGGAAGGTCAGAAATGTTATGAGGTTGACGTAGAGAGCTGTGAAGAGAGAAATGCTAAAAGGAAAGGTTGGAAACAGAATATCAAAGATGAACAGAGAAAAGAGAAGCTGATGGTGGATACTATAGAGATAAGAAATGAAGAAGCATCGCGAGGTGCCGCAACAATAGGCGAATGTTACGATGCTGCAAAAATAATTGGTTGTAGTTCATCGCGAAGTGCCGTAGAAACATTGCGAAGTGCTGCAGAAGAATGCATGGAAGCAGACGAACGTTATGATGGAAAGGAGTCCTTTAAGGATTGGGATAACGCTGAGGCAAAGAGTGCAATGAACAAAAGGCATAAAAAGTAAAATGAATGGTCCGTGATAAGTAATCGACAAAGATATATCAACGGCAAGACAAAGAAGAAATGATATGTGAGAATTTCGACAAGAAGAATGTACAAGAATCCGAGAGAAAAATAAATGAAATGACATTGTGCGATGTCTTCGCAAATTAAATATCGACTGACAATTAAATATGAATGATTGAATGATTTAACAACAATGAATGAGTAAATGAATGGGAAGAACCTTTATGGCGTACACCTAGTTCGCGAATTACATTTCGTAAGAGGCAAATGTAAGACCTAAAGTGCGTCATATAAGGGGTATCTCTTAACATGGCTCGGGGAAAAGGTTACACCGCCCCGGAACACGGGTCATGCAGATTTGGGGCCCATGAAAGCCTATCAGGAGGAGGTACCTTGGATTCCCAACTATATATGTAGGTTATACCCTGGTTGGGCGACCGAGGGTCTCTTTCAAGGAGTCAGTCGTATGATCAAGGCGCCGAGGTACACGGTTGAGTCAAGAGTGCGGGAGCATGGAACTTCCTTACCACTCTTGACAAGTCTTGGCGCATCCGCACTCGGCCCGAAGAAAACTCCACTTAGGGTGCAGCCTTGTAACCATAAACCCTATAGGTATAAGGGATAAGAGGCTGCGAAAACAACTGGTTGTTGTTAAGACCGGATGGGAGGAGCTAGCCTTGTATGGCCGATGTACGCCTCCTTGAAGGGGCAACCGGGGAGATGATAAGGCGGCACCCTCCATTAGGGAGGCCGATAAGTGCCAAAGACGCAAATGTCACGAGGCTTTGTTTTCGCAAGGAAACTTAGGCTTGTCATATTTGTGCAATGATCCTGCGAGAGGCAATAATACTAACGCGAGGGTAAGACGAGATCAATGGGTCCTTACATGCAAGTGTAAAGACGTCCTGCGATTTCGTCGCAAGACGACAATGTCACAGGGCTTTACTTTCGCAAGAAAATTTAGGCCTGTCATATTGTCGCAAACAAAATATCCTGCAGAGGCAAAAATACTTGAATAATGATAAGACAAGGTCAATGGGTTTTTATATGCAAGTGTAAAGACGTCCTGCGACCTTGTCGCAATAAGGGGTGGCAGAGTAAGACCTTTACTTAGGAAGGTCAAGCTTAGAAGACCACCAAAAATGATAAGGCGAGATCAATGGATTTCTTCTTTTATAAAAATCATTTGGCGACCTCGTCGTAATTATAAATTTAAACATCATTCTTGGTCGGAGGAAGAAAATGCGAATCTCGAAATTTCATTCTTTCATATGAAGATGCATAACGAGAGGCAAAACGGGAATGGAAAAGACGAAATATTGTTATCCATCTTCCAATGAAAGAGTTATACATTAATAATGTTAGCCAATTATATTACAAAACCCAAGAAAAAACTACCAAGAAAGGGGAATGAAGATTGAATTTATGGGCAATAAACCCAAGAAGTTTACAAAAAGAGATACGAAATGTACGGATATTACGAGCAGTGAAAAGAAACAAAAAGAATTATCTCTTTGGTGATTCTTCTCCTTTATCGACCCTTCAATTTCATTATTCTCGTCGCGAGTTTTCTTTTTCGCTGGCCTCACTATCGAAACGTCCGAGCAGGCAAATTCTCAGGAACTTCTTCGGAAAGCCAAGGATATGAACAAAGAGGGATTTTATGATCATTACAAACATACTCCATGGCTTCATTGCGAAAACGAACAACATCATTATTAAAATTTGCCACGGTAGTTTGAAATTGTTTCTTCAACTTGGAATATCTATTCTCGCGAAGGGTGAGATTCTTTGCGAGTTTGTGCTTTCTCGATTCAAGTTCTTCAATCCTTGCTTGAAATCTTTTTCGGACTCTGCAAATAAATTACGATAAATTAACAACTCAACAAACAATATTACGAGGTAAGAAACAGATGAAGGTATAATAAATAACCTTCTCTCGTCGGATATTATATCTTTAACCAAGTAAGTATGCTCGGTATGAAGACTAACATCAACACCTAAGTTATTCTGGCATTATCTAAGATTTTCGCAGCCCAAGCGAATTCATCGTCATTATTTATAATAAGAAGTGAACGGATTTGATTTTCTCGTTCACTAAGTAAGGAGTTACAGCGAAGCAATTCATCTCGCTCCATTTGCACTTCGAGAAGGGACTTTTGAAATGTTGCTAATGCCTCGGGCACCATTATTAGCAATGCGATCTTTGTCATCTATATGGTCACTAACTTTCTTCCTTAAAATTTTGGTTTCCTCATGAGACTCAAGGTACATTTGTTTAAACTGGTTGGCTGTACTTAAACTAGATCTATGCTCAATTTCTAAGAGGCGGTACTTGGTTTGGAGTTCATTTAATGAAAGAGGATTAAGTTCGCTTGACGAACTACTTAAAGAGTTGTTGAGATGAGCGAGAAGAGTGTCATTATCCATAGGCTCGGGAAATGAATGGAGAAGAATATCTTCTTCGGAGAGGTTATATACATCTGCGAAAGTGATAAGTCGGTAGCAAGAAAACCGATAAAATGAAAATAATGAGAGAGAAAAGATTTTATACCATAAAGTTCTTGATTAGCGTTTCGGGAGAGTGGTAACTTTGTCCTTCAGGCGTAAAACTTCGGTTTCAAGCTGTTGGATATTTTCGCGAGATCTCGCAGATTCAACTTCTAATTCTTTGATCTTTGTGCAAAATTGGGTATTCTTCTTCAATTGAACGTTATACCTCCTCTCAAGATCCGAGGCAACCACAAAAGAAGTTTTCCGGCTGCGAAGAAAGATAAAAGGTTATTAGAATATAAATTAAAAGCTAAGGTGGGAGGAGAAATATGAGTTCGAACATACCAACGAATTAAGTGCATTTAAGAAGCTAGGGGATACGAGATCTAGAAACTCCTTTGAAAGAGTCATTGCCCTCCAGCAGTGTAGCATTACATATGGTGGCGAGGTTCTCGCATATAGAAGTCAGATGAGTATCTCCAATTCCTTGAAGAGAATCCGAGAAGATGCTGAACAATTGATCCATAGGAGAATTGGCCGATTGAGCTTCATTTTGGAAAGTTGAATCCAAAACATTATCATCATCATCCTCATCGGAAGATTCAGAATTTGAGCTAAGATGAGAGGAAGGTTGAGTTTTTCGCTTCTTAGATAATGGAACAGAAGATTTATCCTTGCGAACATTGGCTTTAGTTTTGCCTTTAACTTTCGCAGCTATCACTTCCTCGGCGTCAACCTTCGCATACAAATGAAGATAAGAAATAGAGGCAACAATATTGTTAAATAACATAAAAAAGATATTTCTTACTTCATCCGTAAGCGATCGAAGTATTGCCAAGGTACTTGCCAGTGGATTTGCCTTGTAACTTTTCCTCAGTTTGACAATCTAAAAAATTTACAAACTCAATGAGTACAAAAGGAAAGAGGGATTGCAAAAGCAAACTGTGGGGACATACCTCTTCCGCCTTCTTGGGCCACTTAAATTCCCAAGGATGATAGCCTGCGAGATTTGCAGGGAGTACATGCGAACCTGCTATGTAAGGTCCACTTAAGAGCAAAGGAACAACCCACCACCTCTCATCTTTAGAGTGGCGAGGAGTAGTGTTCTTACCCAAATGCAGTCGATATCTTGCATGAGTAATTTATCCTCAGGGATATTATCTTTTCTCTTCAATCGAGCGCCCCAGCGAGATTTCTTGTTTCTCATGCCTATTACTTCATAATTTTCAAAGAAGTTTTCTACAGTGTATCTCTCAGGGATTATTTCTAAATTTACATATTCGGGATCTCTGGCATTGTTGGGATATAGAGATCCTTTGCCAGCACCACGGCTGGCAAACTCAAGCATTAGGCGGATACAATCGCCGCATAATTGATAGACCGCTCGCGAGAAGTTCGGATGGGAAAGGATTTCATAAAAGAGTGGCATCTCGGGATCATATAAAGGAATGGGAAGTCTGCGAGAAGTTGACCTAGCGAAACAATAATCTTGTGATCATCACATTGATGATCGAAAAAAGCAGCGGTGAGTATAGATGAACCTCCTTGATTAGGAATGGTAGAAAGGGTGAAACCTTCATCTTGCAACTTCTTCTGAATCTCAATAAAGCGAGGTTTGTACATACGACTAAGTGAAGCCATTATCAATATGGGAATGGATAAAAAATCGAAGATTAAGATATGATAAAAAAAGATCGAAGATTTGCAGTAATAGAAGCACAGCTTGCAGAAGAAGAAGATAAAAGAAAAGTTGCAGAGAGAAGACGAAAGAGGAAAAGAGAAAGATATGAAAAATATATAGAGAGAAACATCCTCGGGGGAAACGAGAGCATTTAATGTGAGAAGGGACGTGAATGGTCAAGAATAAACGATTGAAAGAGACGTGTCAGGAATAGAATGGAGGAGTAGACATCTGTGATAAAGTCCGTATGGAAAGATGAAACTGAGACAAGTACAAATGGTGAACTTGCGGCAGTTCAAAAATATTGATTCTCATGACATTCTCTCCTTCGCAGAGAAGACATGAGAAGAGGCAAGATGTAGGATCATAATATCGCCACAACAACAATTCGCGAAGACAACGGATAAAGACATTGCGAGTGAGTCGCAGAGGGTTAGATATAAATGACGCACTGGATGACGATAGGAGGATATGAAATCTGGCGAAGGTTAAGAAGTGTCGCGAGTATGAATATTTGTATGTCTGCGACGCTTCGCGAGACATTCCCGAAAATAAAGGACAGCTTAGCTGTCATTCACCATGTATTACCCTATATAAAGGGATGAGTGAATCTGTCTAAGGGGGTTCTTTTTGGATTGAAAAGCAAGTCATTAGGAGAGAGAAACAGAGCGAATGTAGTAAGATCTTTAGTGTAATTCCATTCTCCTGTGTAAACGTTTTAAGAAAATTATTAATAAATATTCATAATTGTTCATCTATTATCTGCTAAATGAATTAGTAAAACAAAATATAGTGAGGGGTGTATTGTGGGATTTCCTGCAACTACAAACCCAACGCGGGCCCGCATGGTCGGCCTCCCCAAAACAGTGGCATAGTTTGCCAAACCGTCCAGCCAAAACAACATGGACGTGAAACCCTAAACTAGGGTTACGGCACATTACATGTGTCGCAAATCAGTCTCAACCATCCATCTTCCCAGGCATAGATGGAGGGTGTAGATGTAGATTCAAAGGGCCCGGAACATGTTAACACAAACACCGTGGGCCCACCTACACACATGAACAATCGGTCAGGACCAACCATGTTTGGTTGTCCCAATTTGTGCGTGCAAAACAATGCATGAAGCACGGCCGGCCAAAACCCTAATTAGGGTTTGTATCGATCACGAGCGTCCGTTTTCTCCTGATCGAATGAGGGGCTTAGGAGATAATTAAACAGGTCCAGTGAGCATCAGCATGATCACCGTGGAAATATCTACCTCCTCACCCGACCGACCAAGGCATACCATGCTTGGTTTCTCCAAAACGCACGCCCAAACTAGTGTGGTCGCTCTTCCCAAATCACAAACTGATCTCGACCACTCAACTTCTCCAGAAAAATTGAGCGGCTTAGATCACGTTTCTATGAGGCAATGAAGTACAGGCGTGAACACCAGCCTACCACCCACACGCCGAATCAATCGGCCAGAACCGACCAGGCTTGGTCGTCCTGAAGCGCGCGCCCGAAGTGGGCATGATGCGTGGCTTTTGCGGCACCAGATTTCTATTGCAAATCGATCTCAACCGCTCCTCTTTGTCGGTCAAATTGAGTGGCCTAGATTGCACCTTTGTGAGACAGTGAGGTACGAATGTGTACACCGGCATGCCGTCTACACGCATGCCCGGTCGGTCCTTTCCAAAACACCTCTCATGCTTGGTTTCGACCAAGCTTAAGAGTGATGCCTACGCACCTCTTCAAAAGCCCTAAAACTTCATCAACGGTCGCAGATGAGTGTCACAGATCATCTCGTCCGTCCAACTCTACCAGCTTGGTCAAGCACCCTGGTTAGGAGTTAAGAGACCAGTAAGGCGTCACCACAATCACCGTCCACCACTCTTCCACATGGAGTGATCGGTCAAGTCAGGGCTTACCTGCATAGCCTCCAAACGATCACTCGAAGATGGCTGGACATGATGTTATTTTAAGACGCTTAAATTCGTGACTTACTCCGGTAAGCCTTAAAAACAGCAATGCTTCATACATGCTGAATATACTCGATGCAGTACCTGCGTAGAATACACACGATACTTCACAAGTATCGACTTCTAAATTATTTAGTCCAAAGATTACATGCTACTTTACGTGGGTCCCACGATCCACACACTCGAGACATCAATCATGTCACAAACCGGGGATACATGCGGGGTATTGGCTGGCGGTTTACGGCGTGCGGCGTGCAACGCGCCATCACAAGAACGTGTCAGGAAGTCATGGACGGTTAGAGATACAGGAGAAGTGGGCAAGACTGGTCGTGTAACACCAACACACAACTCCACTACTCCATCACTCAACTTCCTCCACTTCCCACGAGAGACGTGAATAAGGCTCAAATGACTTGTATAAATAGGTTATCCTCCCTATTTCCAACAACAGAACAAGGCAAGTCAAGACAAGACAGAAACCAAGTGTTAATACAAAACGTATTCAAACACTCAAAGCCTGCTTGCATCAATCGTAAGCCTGCTCACCTTTTTGTTACAAGTCATAAACAAGCCTACACCTTCACAATCTCAACACCTTATTCACTTCCCTCCCTAAGATCAACCCCATCTCCTTCACTTTGTGACTGAAGCAAGTCTGGAACGGCCATTTCTTGGTTTAGGCCAGAGTTGTACAGATTGATTTCTCAAATCACAAGCACTCACCGCGCAGTGCATTTGTTTAGGGTTTAGATTCATTACTCATCCACACATCTCAAATTACCAAATCCGGCAGGAATAGTTTTCACCCATAAACAATTGGCGACCACAGTGGGAGGTTGATCTCTCGGTTACAAAAAAATTGAATTCTCAATTTTTTCGGTTTTCATCTCGCGATGTATCCTCACCCGGAAACCACATGTGGTTCAGATATCATGGGAAGTGTAGCTAGAATGCTGGAGGATGTCTTGGAAAATCAAACCGGTATCGCTAGAAGACAGAGCGAGACATTCCGCCTTTTGAATGATATAACAGAACAATTACAAGAAGGGTCGGCAGGCATCTACTCAGACAGTGCAAGAAACGCTGGATCCTTATTCAGGAGTCACACCTTTACCAGTGGAGATGCAGAAAGAGCGCGTAATTATAGGGGACTCAGGAGAAACGAACAACATGGTCCAGCCAACAACGAAGACTCGAGGCAACTACATAGAGGAAAAGACTTGTCCGGGGTACCACAACGTCTGCTGGATGAAGAAAGAGAGCCTGCAGCTTATGGATCCCTGCTAGATGATTTATACCTCAAGACCCTTGTCGAAACCCGGAAGATTGCTCAATCCGCATCGACCTCTCAACTAAGTGAAGAAATGCTTGAGGAAGGAAAGATCAATCAAGGAACACGTGAGTACAGAGGATGGGAGCGTTCAATTCGATCACTCAGCAGTGATATTACGATACCTTCCACACCCCGTCACCAGGGCAAGCGATCCGCGGATATGATGGCACTCACAAGTCTTCCAACTTCATCTCCGAAACGTGCTCCGCATCGAAACCATGTAGAGACGCCACAACGCCCACGAACGCAGGAAGAGCTAGACTCGAAGTACCTACACTTTCCGTTCCCAATGGAAAATATTTTGGAGTTGCTGGAGGCGTGGGTACGAAACAGAGAGGTGGAGCTACCTCCTGTATGGCGTCCACCAACTGATCAAGAAGTAATGGACCCGAGGTATTTTCATTTCCACCGGTTCCTTCACCACCCTACCAGTGAATGCAACGCTTTGAAACGCATTGTTCAGAAGAAGCTTAATTCAGAGGAATAGCTTTCCCTATCTGGGAGATTAATGCGGACGATTTCCTTAGAGAGGCTACTTCGGTTTGATACAAGTAAGGCTTCAAAAGCAAGTAAGTTCTACTCAACAATTTTACAAGAAAGATAGTTTTAGAATTCACTGGGGACTTGGCATCCCACACATAGAGAAAGAGGCTCAATGATCAAATGCAATGTTTGTTTCCATTCATACTTCCTTTTTATGCGACATTTGCAATTTCATATGACATGTGCAATCATTCATGACCAAGATGCAAATTCCATTTGAAATAACCTCTTTCAGAAAAGTTATTCACAAAACTATCTCAAAATAAACCAATTCAATTACCTATTAATTCAAAACCGGAAGTCAAATTATCAAAGGATATCCTCACTATCACTCAAAAAGAAAAGCATCTAAAAGAAAAGACAAGTAGGTGGCACGAATCCTTCAAGGAAAGTCCTTCAGCAGCAACTCGTCCTTCTGGGCAAGAGCGACTTTCATCCTTTGAAGTACAACCTGCTTCGGCTTCAACTCCTTAGACAACTTTTTAACCTCTTCTTCCTGGCGAGTAACACAATATGCAGAAGGGACTTCATCTTGTAATTTCTGGAGCTCCTGAATCTCGGAGAACCCTTTGAAGAACCAAGGAGCATTGAAGCCGTACTGCGCAAACGCATCTCGATGGCACTTCCAGTCTTCAATCATGTCTTCAGAAACTGTTCGACCAGTCGTGACGCTCATCCCTTGGATAGAAAATAAAGCTTCCTGAACGCGGTTGACCAATGCAAGACAACTTTTGAGCTTCGTAGTGGTAGCAATGTGGTCGTGCTTCTCCCATATCGCCGTGTACAACCTTTCGAACTGAGCTGGCACACTGAATCCTCTAACCAACACATGACCTGGATAAGGGACAATGAAAGGAGGATCGAACAAAGATCCAGGCTGCGCTACCAATACTTCACCAGTCACAGGAGCCTTGTCAGTTGCAGGAGGTCTTTCAGGAGAAGTCACCACGATAGATTTATTGATTGGAACCTGCTCAGAACGTTCTTCAAGGGGAGCCACCTCAACAATAGCGGATGTTGCCTCTCTTACATTCATCCCAACATCTACTTCGCTCTGGGTGCTAATTTCCATCACGGCCCCATCAACAAAATTGCTTAGGGAGGAACCTTGTCCAACCGAGCTTGCATCATCTCTGTCATGGTCTGGAAAATGAGCAGTTTCGCCAGACTTCTCAGCATAAAGATCAGTGTTACCAGACTTCTGAGGATCAGTACCGCCAGACTTCTCAACATGAAGGCCAATGTTACCAGACTTATCGTTCTGAATGCGCGCCAACCTTGTGAAGACATTCTCTTTCGGAATTCCCGATTTCAAGCAAGGATCACTCTTAGAAGAATTTACTACGGAGAAATGAAGGAATCAACAGAAAGAGATTTAAATACCTGCATATTTGAGGAATTGAGGATCACCGAACCACATGCCTGCCTCTTAGATCTCTCTCCTGCTTGGGGACTGCAATCCTCACCTCTGGTCCGTTTGGCTGGAAGTGGCTTCAACCGGAAATGCTTCTTCAGGACGTCAGAAGATGGCTCACCACGGGAATCTGTCACAACATCCTCCGAGAATTCTTGGAAAGCCAACAGTTGCTTCCCCTAAAATTCCTTATACTTGTCAGTTACCAATGAGGTTCTCCCAATAGGCCAGAAAGGAAGACTCTGTGATGCCAAGAACACGTCAGCATCAAAGATACCCGGGAGGAGTTCTTTCGGAGCCTCCGACGGACGGATAAATGGAACACCCTGGTCAAATCCCATTTGGCGAGCAGCCCTGTCAATGTTGTACGGAGTCACAGTAAGAGCTTCGTTGAATAAAGACGGGATATATCCCGGAATGCAGCTGTGCAGATAAATCAGTTCTCCAAATTTCATAGTGTTGGCATCGGTACGCAACGCAACATCAGGACCGTCAGAAGCAATAGCAAAAGTCTTCGGCTGAGCAATGGGAGAGTGGATCGGCCCCCATGGACGGAAATTTACAGAAGACACATTATCAAAGATATCCACGAGTTTCGCACCGGTTCGGGACGCCCTCCTCGCCAACGAAGTATTCTCGAGCCACCATACAAATTGCCGAGCGAAGTTGCAGGAACATGAGCATAACTTTTGAAATGTTCCCACAAGAATGCCTGAAGAAAAGCGAAGTGGACATACGACTCCACCTTCTTGTACCCGTTGGAAACATGCATATCCATTGCTAAGGTGTCGAGATGAGAATACAGCGATCCAAGGAACAAGGCACCTAAGGGAAGAACTTCGCCTTTTGCTAGCTTTATAGCAATCTTGACCAGAACACCCCTTATGGTTTTCTTTCCAGAACCGTCGTCATATATATATCTCTGGATAGCCACAAAGACAGAGGGAATGCAATCACGCCGAGCTCGTTTTCCAACTCCCCGATCGGATCGGGTCTACAGGAGACCACTCCGATACCCACCAGGTGTAAAAGCATCTTGTATCTTTTTTCTCCTCCTTGTCCAGATCGTCGAATTATGCCACCTTTTGGAGTATAGTGTCATAATCACGTTGTTTCGTGTCAGAAAGCTCATAATAAAGATTCCCAGCAACAGGCAGGTTCATCAATGCAGCTACGCTTTCTAGAGTAATAGTCATCTCTCCCCATCTAGATATAGCTGTATGAGTAGAAGGGCGCCACCGAGAAATGAAAGTAATCAAGCCTGCAACATCTTTCTTAATTTCAAGAGTAGCAGATGCCACGACTGCATTGAGGATTTGCGCTTTGGTCAAATTGGCTTTAACATCCTTATTATTCAACATGCGTCTCATCCATCCTTCATAAGAAGCCAGCGGAGTATGATAAGTCTTGAAGTCGATAGGAGAAGGCGGATATTCATTTCTTCGAAGACAGAACCTCATCACAAGTGCCGAAGAAGAAGATGGATCAGCTTCCATATTTTCTGAATCGGAAAGCAAGACTATCCTATGAGAGGGATGTTTCCTAATGTTTGGAAAAGACAAGGTGAACAACTCATCAGCAATGTTTGGCATATCTTTGAAGCTGTCAACACTTCCCGACTTGGCACCAGCATTATCTCCAGAAGACATATCAACATGAGTTCTTTTCTTCATTCTACAATAAAGACAGGAGTCAGTACCTATATAAAAAACACGATACGTGCGCGAACTGCATTCACGTTGGAATGCACAAGGCTAGGATTGGGTCCAAACACCGGCTCAAGTTTCAAGTCCGGTACAAGTTTCAAGTCCGGTATCGGTTTCAAGTACCGGTATTGGTTTCAAGTACCGGTATTGGTTTCAAGTCTGGTATTACTCAAATTTCAAGTCCGGTGTTGGTTCAGGGCACAAGGCTAGTATAAGGTCGACTTTCAGTCAAGCATATGTGGGTGGGACCCACGTTCGGATCAAACACACATGGTGGGACCGCATTCATATGCACGTATTATAACACGGTTTTTCTTATGAGAATTGTGTTTACGAAATTCAAGCCAAATTTCTCTCCAAGCTACAACCTAAGAAGCTAGGTTTTGCATGCAACGATGGAAGAAGAAGCAAAAACGGCATATTCATGGGCTCGCGAAACTAAACAATTCTAGCAAAAATGGGCGGTTTTACTATCAATCTTGATGGGAAAGCTGAGCATGATGTATCTATCAAAAGATTTTTACCTAAGAAATTAGGGTTTTTAAAAAAAAAAAAAAAAAAAAACGAAACTTACCTTGGACGGACGGATGGCGGCGGACGTCTGGCGACAGCAACTCTGGCAACGGTGGTCGGCGGCGGCAGTGGAGATCACGGACAGGAGCTGCCAAACAAAAAAAAAATCGTGAGAAAAAGAAAAGGGGTTGGTCTCTTTTATAGACAAAAAATTAGAAAAATCCCAATAGAACAAGGATTCCTCTTTTGTTTGGATTCCTCTTTTGATTCAAATACCCAAAGAAGGAAACCGGCCCCACCAAAGGATTCCATACAAGCACAACGGCATGGACAACTAGCGGTCGGTCAATACTCTTCCGGGTAAACTTCTTTTATCCTGTCTTTCTCACGTATGTATGTCACCATCTCATGCCTACCCCACAATAGTGTAACCATTATGTGCTAGGCAGGGGACTTAATGTTGATGGTGGATTTTCATTTAAGGGCTGAAATTGTAAAAGCCAGAAAATTATGCGCTAACATCTTGCAAAAGATAAAGCCATTAATAAGTGATGAATACTTCTTCACTTTACTAATTCACCTAGAATAGAGCATGTGGCAACAATCCCGATGATTCTGAATTAAATACACAAAATTCATCCAGGTTGGAGCATGTAGCAACAATCCCATATACCCCGTGAATTCTGACATTATAAATTAATGCATGACCAGCCTCGTATTTCCGTACTCATTACGGTGCGGCATGACGACTAAGTGTTGTTCTCGGCGAGCAACACGAATCTCCAAGCATTAATAATAAAACATGTACGAAATACCCATACGAGGCTACAACTCTCGGTGTGTTATACTAGCCCGATTGAGCATGTTTGAACCTCGACCGACCATATCGGTCTCGAAAGCGATCACGACCATCCAACCTCACCAGAATGATTGGATGGCTTAGATTAAATCCATGACCCCAAGCAGGTATTGGAATATTCACCACCAACCCAACGCGAGCCCGCATGGTCGGCCTCCCCAAAACGGTGGCATAGTTTGCCAAACCGTCCATCCAAAACAACATGGACGTGAAACCCTAAACTAGGGTTACGGCACATTACATGTGTCGCAAATCAGTCTCAACCATCCATCTTCGCAGGCATAGATGGAGGGTGTAGATGTAGATTCAAAGGGCCCAGAACATGTTAACACAAACACCGTGGGCCCACCTACACTCATGAACAATCGGTCAGGACCAATCATGTTTGGTTGTCCCAATTTGTGCGTGCAAAACAATGCATGAAGCACGGCCGGCCAAAACCCTAATTAGGGTTTGTATCGATCACGAGCGTTCGTTTTCTCCTGATCGAATGAGGGGCTTAGGAGACAATTGAACAGGTCCAGTAAGCATCAGCATGATCACCGTGGAATTATCTACCTCCTCACCTGACCGACCAAGGCATACCATGCCTGGTTTCTCCAAAACGCATGCCCAAACTAGTGTGGTCGCGTTTTCCAAATCACAAACTGATCTCGACCACTCAACTTCTCCAGACAAATTGAGCGGCTTATATCACGTTTCTATGAGGCAATGAAGTACATGCGTGAACACCAGACTACCACCCACACGCCGAATCAATCGGCCAGAACTGACCAGGCTTGGTCGTCTTGAAGCGCGCGCCCAAAGTGGGCATAATGCGTGGCTTTTGCGGCACCAGATTTCTGTTGCAAATCGATCTCAACCGCTCCTCTTTGCCGGTCAAATTGAGTGGCCTAGATCGCACCTTTGTGAGACAGTGAGGTACGGATGTGTACACCGGCATGCCGTCTACACGCATGCCCGGTCGGTCCTTTCCAAAACACCTCCCATGCTTGGTTTCGACCAAGCTGAAGAGTGATGCCTCCGCACCTCTTCAAAAGCCCTAAAACTTCATCAACGGTCGCAGATGAGTGTCACAGATCATCTCGTTCGTCCAACTCTACCAGCTTGGTCAAGCACCCTGGTTAGGAGTTAAGAGACTAGCAAGGCGTCACCACAATCACCGTCCACCACTCTTCCACATGGAGTGATCGGTCAAGTCAGGGCTTACCTGCATAGCCTCCAAACGATCACTCGAAGATGGCTGGACATGATGCTATTTTAAGACGCTTAAATTCGTGACTTATTCCGGTAAGCCTTAAAAACAACAATGCTTCATATATGCTGAATATACTCGATGCAGTACCTGCGTAGAATACACACGATACTTCACAAATATCGACTTCTAAATTATTTAGTCTAGCATTACATGCTACTTTCTGTGGGTCCCACGATCCACACACTCGAGACATCAATCATGTCATAAACTGGGGGATACATACTGGGGTATTGGTCTGGCGGTTTACGGCGTGTAGCGTGCAACGCGCCATCACAAGAACGTGTCGGGGAAGTCATGGACGGTTAGAGATACAGGAGAAGTGGGCAAGACTGGGCGTGTAACACCAACACACAACTCCACTACTCCATCACTCAACTTCCTCCACTTCCCACGAGAGACGTGAATAAGGCTCAAATGACTTGTATAAATAGGTTCTCCTCCCTATTTCCAATAACAGAACAAGGCAAGTCAAGACAAGACAGAAACCAAGTGTTAATACAAAACGTATTCAAACACTCAAAGCCTGCTTGCATCAATCGTAAGCCTGCTCACCTTTATGTTACAAGTCATAAACAAGCCTACACCTTCACAATCTCAACACCTTCTTCGCTTCCCTCCCTAAGATCAACCCCATCTCCTTCACTTTGTGACCGAAGCAAGTCTGGAACGGCCATTTCTTGGTTTAGGCCAGAGTTGTACAGATTGATTTCTCGAATCACAAGCACTCACCGCGCAGTGCATTTATTTACGGTTTAGATTCATTCCTCATCAACACATCCCAAATTACCAAATCCGGCAGGAATAGTTTTCACCCATAAACAATTGGCGACCACAGTGGGAGGTTGATCTCTCGGTTATAAAAAATTGAATTCTCAATTTTTTCGGTTTTCATCTCGCGATGTATCCTCTCCCGGAAACCACAGGTGGTTTGTATATCATGGGAAGTGTAGCTAGAATGCTGGAGGATGTCTTGGCAAATCAAACCGGTATCGCTAGAAGACAGAGCGAGATATTCCGCCCTTTGAATGATATAACAACACAATTACAAGAAGGGTCGGCAGGTATCTACTCAGACAGTGCAAGAAACGCTGGATCCTTACTCAGTAGTCACACCTTTACCAGTGGAGATGCAGAAAGAGCGCGTAATCACAGGGGACTCAGGAGAAACGAACAACATGGTCCAGCCGACAACGAAGACTGGAGGCAACTCCACAGAGGAAAAGACTTGTCCGGGGTACCACAACGTCTGCCGGATGAAGAAAGGGAGCCTGCAGCTTATGGATCCCTGCTAAAAGATTTATACCTCAAGACCCTTGTCGAAACCTGGAAGATTGCTCAATCCGCATCGACCTCTCAACTAAGTGAAGAAATGCTTGAGGAAGGAGAGATCAATCAAGGAACACGTGAGTACAGAGGATGGGTGCGTTCAATTCGATCACTCAGCAGTGATATTACGATACCTTCCACACCCCGTCACCAGGGTAAGCGATCCGCGGATATGATGGCACTCACAAGTCTTCCAACTTCATCTCCGAAACGTGCTCCGCATCGAAACCATGTAGAGACGCCACAACGCCCACGAATGCAGGAAGAGCTAGACTCGAAGTACCTACACTTTTCGTTCCCAATGGAAAATATTTTGGAGTTGCTGGAGGCGTGGGTACGAAACAGAGAGGTGGAGCTACCTCCTGTATGGCGTCCACCAACTGATCAAGAAGTAATGGACCCGAGGTATTGTCATTTCCACCGGTCCCTTCACCACCCTACCAGTGAATGCAACGCTTTGAAATGCATTGTTCAGAAGAAGCTTAATTCAGAGGAATAGCTTTCCCTGTCAGGGAGATTAATGCGGATGATTTCCTTAGAGAGGCTACTTCGGTTTGATACAAGTAAGGCTTCGAAAGCAAGTAAGTTCTACTCAACAATTTTACAAGAAAGATAGTTTTAGAATTCACTGGGGACTTGGCATCCCGCACATAGAGAAAGAGGCTCAATGATCAAATACCATGTTTGTTTCCATTCATACTTCCTTTTTATGCGACATTTGCAATTTCATATGACATGTGCAATCATTCATGACCAAGATGCAAATTCCATTTAAAATAACCTCTTTCAGAAAAGTTATTCACAAAACTATCTCAAAATAAACCAATTCAATTACTTATTAATTCAAAACCGGAAGTCAAATTATCAAAGGAAATCCTCACTATCACTCAAAAAGAAAAGCATCTAAAAGAAAAGACAAGTAGGTGGCACGAATCCTTCAAGGAAAGTCCTTCAGCAGCAACTCTTCCTTCTGGGCAAAAGCGACTTTCATCCTTTGAAGTACAGCCTGCTTCGGCTTCAACTCCTTAGACAACTTTTCAACCTCTTCTTCCTGGCGAGTAACACAATCTGCAGAAGGGACTTCATCTTGTAATTTCGGAGCTCCCGAATCTCGGAGAACCCTTTGAAGAACCAAGGAGCATTGAAGGCGTCGCGCAAACGCATCTCGATGGCACTTCCGGTCTTCAATCATCTCTTCGTAAACCGTTCGACCAGTCGTGACGCTCATCCCTTGGATAGAAAATAAAGCTTCCTGAACGCGGTTGACCAATGCAAGACGACTTTTGAGCTTCGTAGTGGTAGCAATGTGGTCGTGCTTCTCCCATATCGCCGTGTACAACCTTTCGAACTGAGCTGGCACACTGAATCCTCCAACCAACACATGACCTGGATAAGGGACAATGAAAGGAGGATCGAACAAAGATCCAGGCTGCGCTACCAATACTTCACCAGTCACATGAGCCTTGTCAGTTACAGGAGGTCTTTCAGGAGAAGTCACCACGACAGCTTTATTGATTGGAACCTGCTCAGAACGTTCTTCAAGGGGAGCCACCTCAACAATAGCAGATGTTGCCTCTCTTACATTCATCCCAACATCTACTTCGCTCTGGGTGCTAATTTCCATCACGGCCCCATCAACAAAATCGCTTAGGGAGGCACCTTGTCCAACCGATCTTGCATCATCTCTGTCATGGTCTGGAAAAGGAGCAGTTTCGCCAACTTCTCAGCATAAAGATCAGTGTTACCAGACTTCTTAGGATCAGTACCGTCAGACTTCTCAACATGAAGGCCAACGTTACCAGACTTCTCGTTCTGAATGCGCGCCAACCTTGTGAAGACATTCTCTTTCGGAATTCCCTGATTTCAAGCAAGGATCACTCTTAGAAGAATTTACTCTGGAGAAATGAAGGAATCAACAGAAAGAGATTTAAATACCTGCATATTGGAGGAATTGAGGATCACCGAACCACATGCCTGCCTCTTAGATCTCTCTCCTGATTGGGGACTGCAATCCTTAGCTCTGGTCCGTTTGGCTGGAAGTGGCTTCAACCGGAAATGCTTCTTCAGGACGTCAGAAGATGGCTCACCACAGAATCTGTCATAACATCCTCCGAGAATTCTTGGAAAGCCAACAGTTTCTTCCCCCAAAATTCCTTATACTTGTCAGTTACCACTGAGTTTCTCCCAATAGGCCAGAAAGGAAGACTCTGCGATGCCAAGAACACGTCAGCATCAAAGATACCCGTGAGGAGTTCTTTCGGAGCCTCCGACGGACGGATAAATGGAACACCCTAGTCAAATCCCATTTGGCGAGCAGCCCTGTCAATGTTGTACGGAGTCACAGTAAGAGCTTCGTTGAATAAAGACGGGATATATCACGGAATGCAGCTGTGCAGATAAATAAGTTCTCCAAATTTCATAGTGTTGGCATCGGTACGCAACGCAACATCAGGACCGTCAGAAGCAATAGCAAAAGTCTTCGGCTGAGCAATGGAAGAGTGGATCGGCCCCCATGGACGGAAATTTACAGAAGACACATTATCAAAGATATCCACGAGTTTCGCACCGGTTCTGGGACGCCTCCTCTGCCAACGAAGTATTCTCGAGCCACCATACAAATTTCCAAGCGAAGTTGTAGGAACAGGAGCATAACTTTTGAAATGTTCCCACAAGAATGCCTGAAGAAAAGCGAAGTGGACATACGACTCCACCTTCTTGTACCCGTTGGAATCATGCATATCCATTGCTAAAGCGTCCAGATGAGAATACAGCGATCCAAGGAACAAGATACATAAGGGAAGAACTTCGCCTTTTGCTAGCTTTATAACAATCTTAACCAGAACACCCCTTATGGTTTTCTTTCCAGAACCGTCGTCATATATATCTCTGGATAGCCACAAAGACAGGAATGCAATCACGCCGAGCTCGTTTTCCAACTCCTGATCCAGCTTCCGGGTCTACAGGAGACCACTCCGATACCCACCCGGTGTAAAAGCATCTTGTATATTTTTTCTCCTCCTTGTCCAGATCGTCGAATTCTGCCACCTTTTGGATTATCGTGTCATAATCACGTTGTTCCGTGTCAGAAAGATCATAATAAATATTCCCAGCAACAGGCAGGTTCATCAATGCAGCTACGCTTTCCAGAGTAATAGTCATCTCTCCCCATCTAGATATAGCTGTATGAATAGAAGGGCGCCACCGACGTAAGTAACGAATTAAGTGTTGATCATAAAGAGAGGTCGCAGATTGGATGGCCATAGGGTTGGTAGTACGCAGCATGAAGTAGAGCTTGGAAACGCCAATGCAATTGCGTAATAATAATAACTCACTCTGTGAGTCATTCAGCTGCTGTACTTTGCTCATCAGGTGAACTGTCTTCTCAACCCTACTAACCACCATATTACTACAATCCTGGATGACCGGCCCTCCCAGCAATTTCACTCCAAGCACAGGCCTGCTAATTGTTGAAGGGAAAACACCTACCATGTTTCTTCTGGGATCAGGCGAAGGCTAAAAGATCTCAGTTTTGTTACCAAGCCTCTCTCAGGCCCCTCTCTTTGGATAATTGTCAAAGCCTTTGATACTTCCAGAGTATCGCCTGCAATAGTGCCGTCGTCAAGGTACCAGGCGTGAAAATCCAATGCACAGCTAGCTGCAATCTTGATGGAAAGTGGGTGTAACGTTAGTGCAAAAAAGCAGGGGACCAAGAGGGCCTCCCTGTTGTACCCCTTTCACAGAAGAAAGTTTATGCTCATTGTAGTAAAGTCTGGCATGGTGTGAGTAACAAAACTCAACCCATTTATAGATGTTAGGACAATGTAAATTGACTTCTTTAAGCATAGCTGACCTGTCGACAAGATTGAAAGCATAGCTGACCTGTCGACAACCCATTTATTATTATTTCCATAGTGATGAGACTAATTTTTTTGTTCTTGTAATAAAATTTCTTTCATAGTATTCTACTATTCTTTATCCGGGGATCGACGTATCGGTGTTGTTTTAGGGCTTCCCGGAGAATGTGGAACATGTCACTTCCCATGCCACCGGCAATTTCGGCAGCATGGCCAGAAGCATTGGAAAAGTGAGACACACTTCCATTGGAAAAATAACACTTCCGGAATCGTCTTTGACCACGAGATATATTGATGTACATTAGTTTATAACATCTGCCACTATAACTACCAATAAGAATGCATGAGAAATATGGAATGCTCGTTTCCATGGGAGATCATAGAGGAATGCTCGTTCCCAAAATATGGAAATCGATATTATATGGGAAAGAAATGTCGACGTTGTTGAAGAGAATGCATCTTTGAGGGATTTTACCCAAAACAATATGTAGGCAACCATTCCCAGTAAAACCGGTTCACCATTTCTTGGGCTTTTAACGTCACTCACAAACCCTAGTAGGATAGTTATCATTGTTGTATATGACATAGTCCGAACGAGATTAGAAACTATGGAGTTTGATTTAGTTGAAATCCCATCCAAGTCGATGCTTGTTGACCAAATTTTTGTGTTCTCTAGTGAACACATCGGCCGCAGATCTCCTTGTCGGTTCCTTTGGTGCCTGTCATTTTCAGAAATCATACGTTTTATCCCTTACGATGCCATTGAAAATGATGCAGAGTTAGGATAAGTTTTAAAACATTTGTTTGAGGACAAAAAAAAACACTTACCTTAAACCATCGAGGGCCTTTTGCATCTCTATAACTGTCCCTGAGAATGAGGCTGCTTTATCTGGGGCTGCAAATGAGGCTGCATAATGGATCAGGGTATTTCCTTTTCTGTCTTTCTTGGAAACCAGGCCGATCTTATAGTTTGTAGGTGCAAATAATCCACAGAGCTAGGTGGAACCATCCAGGCCAAGGGCGCACCAAGAGAAACAAGCACTAGAAGCACTGAATCACCCCATCAGGCCTGGGCGCGATGAAAGAGGAACGGAGACAGCTCGAAAAGTCGACATAAAGGAGAAAAGCTTTGATGTGACGCCCATCGAGTTAGAGGACAATTAATGCACTGACAGGGTTGGTGAAGAGATAAGAGAAGCTCGTCCGAAGCAAGACTCGGCCAAGAATCTGAAGGGCGACACCAATCACCTCCACCAAACGAAAGACGTCGGGTGATGACACCACTCGGCTAGATGATTCGGCTCGAGGAAAAGGAGAGATCGACCGAAGCACCAGCAAGTCGCCCGAGAAGAACATCCAGGAAGCTAGACCAGGCTCAACACTATAATATCGATGTATCACTACCTGCAGCTATAAATAGAGATCGTGTAGGAAGATAGAGGGAGGATTTTTTTTGGAGAGTAAGAAAGAGAAGCTATAGAGCAGTGTTGAGTGTATTGTGGAGAGAGCATTGTTGAGTGTATTGGATCCTTGTAACCTTGTGTGAAGTAATAAGATCATCCCTTAACCCCCGTGGACGTAGGTAATCATGCCGAACCACGTACATCTTGTGTTCTTCTACGTCTTTTGTTTATTTACTTCTTAGCATAGATATTTTGGATGTAGTAGTAGGATTTTCTACATCTACATTCTGGCGCCGACTAAGGGGAACGTATAACATCTCACCTTGCGTGCTAGTTGAAGCTAAGAGAGAAACTCTTTTGGTTAAAAGTGTTGATAGGCAGAGCTTGTGAGGTTTTCTTATCTTTGTTTTCCTAGCAAAACCTTATTGAGTTTAATATAAGTCTGCTTTGTGTTCTTGTCTTTCGTTTGAATAAAGTCGCCAAGACTAAATCATTAAGCTAGGCTGTTTGCTTAAGACGTCTAAGCGAGTTATTGGAAGATCGGTAAGCTCCCGAAATAACATCTTTTGATGTTGGTAGAAGCTAAAAGGAAATTCCATCTCGCTGACCACCATCTATTGATTCAACATCGTTAAAAGAGAGATTCAACAACTCCTATAAACATCTATTTGATGATAGTCGATGCTAAGTGAAAGACTCTAACGGTTGAAATGCATAGGTTGTTAGATTTATTGTTTAAAGATTACCTTCGTGTTTAAAAGCTAGATTTCGTTACATTTGTCTTCACTTACTTAATCCTTGAAAAGCTCACAGAGTTTTAGTTCTTCTTACCGAATCGATTCCGTCGAGTAAATGCCCTAAGATCCCTTACCTTTTGAGTGAGGGATTCCGATCGGGAAAGTTTGGTTAATCTTCTTACGTCGAGTTAAACGTTTTGTGTTTGAGTTAAGCTCCTTTATTAAGGGTCGCCTCGTCGTCGACCTAAGCTAACCGTTATAACCCCCAAAGCTCCCGAATGGATCATCTTTGATGATCGGTAGAAGCTAAGTGGAAATGTTATTTCGCTGTTTAAACCTTCTTAGCAAGTTAACTAAAGTACAATAGTGGTGGAGGCAAGACTAACTTGAAGTCATTGAGTTTAGTTTTCCGGAAACCACGGCTGGAAGGATTATAGTGAGCGCTTCGTTAAACAAGCCTCATTTTGATCCAATACTAAAAGCCTCACAGCATCAGTAGAAAACCAAAGGAATCCTACGGTACAACCGTCTCCGGGGATTCCCGTCAACTTGTGTAGGCAGACCGTCAGCACAACAGAGGTTGAGGGTTGCCATTATTATCAACCATAGCCAAGAAAGAAATCTTCCGATCTAACTTACGGATAATTAATGACTTCTGGCACTAGGAATGTTAGGACAAATAATAATTAAGGCATAGGGAAAGTACCGAAAGCGATGTGTCGAGACAGCTTTTCAAAGATTGTCCTTTACGGTCAAAACCACTTGACTGCTGAGATCAACACGCTAGCATAAATGGAAGTGTACTGTGAAAACTTTTCCCACCTTACACAGCAAAACTGCTGTACTTCATCCTTAACCTTTTCGAAAGCAGTTCGAAGTAAGTGTTGTATACTTTGCTGACGTAGGTACGAACGGGCGGGCGAGCCGAGGAACGAAGGCAGTACCGAAGGCAATGGCGAGTACCTACCGGGACGAGGAGGATCCTAAGGAACCGAGTCACAGCGGGATCTAGTGTACAAGAAGGACTCACGGATTCCCGACACGAAGATCATCGGCCAAATAACCCGAACGAGACTCAGGCACCAGTCAAAGGCATGACTACTGTCGACGAGGAGGTCGATTTAGGCCAAGACGATGATCTCCCACCAAGGATGCTGAGGATTAATGATAGGGTGTAGAATACATCCTATTTATTATCTATTGTTTATGCTTTCTTTGCTATTTTTCTTGTAAATTATGTATTTTACGCTTGTTTTGAGTTTTGTAGCTACTTTGGAGTCACACGGAGGAAAAGAAGGAGAAATTACTCTAATTGAGCCAAAAGGACAAAATTGTCATTTCATGGGCGGACACTATCCTAAGGGAGCCGAGCCAAGGTTAAGGGGGCAACTCTATGTAGAGAAATATAAAAACAAGCAGGGATACTAAGGATGTTGATGTTAAGGGGTGGCCACATGTTATTGGATATCCCCTACAACTATTGATTTGCCTGGCTAAGGGTGTCCCCTAGTGTGTAGAAGATGGTACCGTTATCCATCCCCTACTCCTACAACCCTAAATTGAGAATCTACTCAATCATTATCGCTCATTCATTCACCTTCACCATAGAGTTTCGCATGCTAGTAAAGTTAGAACTATCGAAGAACGCATTCTCATCCTTAAGTGCCGAAAAAACGGAGTAAAAAAAATCAAGCACACGCCGTGTTGAAATTGAGAGAGAAAAGCATCCGCCGCCATTAAGTCCGAGACCAAATCGAGACAACCCCATTCCTAAAATTGAGAGATGAATATGTTCATAGCTGTTAAGAAGGGCCACTCACTCACCATCGATAAGTTGCGTGGCGGCTCAAGGCATTGCACCTTTTTCTCCCACTCCCCAGGTTTGCTCAAAGCACAAAGAACACGGCGACACACTGTGTGGTTCCCGCTAGCTCAACAAGGAATTAGATTCTCAAAATTTCACAAAATTAAGACACAATAATGTGCATTCATTCAATGGTGCGCAGACATGACAAGAGCACACAACCGAGCTAACTACGGCTAAATGAGCTAAAGCCACACTAATGTAAAGAATGCGAGATGATTTAAGATGAGACGATTATAATGCAACAGATGGCTAAGGTATGCTCAAGATGCAAATGTAGATGCGGATGCACTAAATTCTGAGATGCAAAGCTATATAAAAAAAAAAATGAAACTAAATGATACTTAAGACGGGATTAACAAGAACAATGTAAAATGAATATGTACAAGGGTGAATCATAAAGCAAGCACAAAATGTTGAGGCACACCCAAGTCCGGCGCGGCGCAAAAACTTGGTAGGCCCGAGGATGTGTCTATTTTACCTACGGAAATACCGCAAGTGCACGGTGTCGCGATGTAAGCACCGGGCATCGCACGTCGAACCACGAGACATGGTGCCCTTATGTGATCTAAGGCTGCTTCAACTGAGTTCTAATGTGACAGAGTTAACAAGAGGTTGTAACATATATTTTTGCGCCGAAACGGCTGTTTTTGAAGTGAAATAAACCTAACTAAGGTAAACAAATAGTGACAGGGGATACTAAGGTCTCAAATTCACCTCTAACTCCTCTTGTGTGCTCACCGAGTTGAGGCATTCTTGCCCGTGATCGTGATAAGGGCGTGGTGTCAAACCCACCACCTATCTAAGGGGTTTCTCCATGTAAAGCTTCAATACACAGCTAAGGTGTTAACCCCAGAGTATTAGTTATCTAAATAAGTATAACTAATCAAAGGAATTAGCCTATAACTCTAAGGAATGAGCTAAGATACTAAACATAAGTATAACCTAACTACAATGCATCCATGGCGTTGGTATGCATTGTGAGAGAAGAATGTTAGATGCTAGGATTGAAATTACTTTAATCTTTAAGCATACAAGAATAGTTCAACACAGCTTAACATCACAGAAGTGGATTTAGGGTTTCATTGAAAACCCTAGCACCAAACTAGAACACAAAATACAACTATTGACCTGCCTGGCTAATCCGAGCGTGCCCTTAAACATCACAGTTTATTTATTTATACATGCCTCCCTCAAAACACCCAAACCCTAAAATTGATTAAAAACAGAAAATAAAAAGTAAATAATTCAAACCCGTGTCGCGCTCCAATCCTTCTTGTCAATCGCCTCCGAGACGCCATGCATGGTGGTTGGCTAACCACTAGATCTAGTTTTCTCTAAATTACTCTAAGTGAGAGAAAATCATTATGGGTGGTTATGGCGGGGAAGGTTCATCGGGGAGATGGGGGGGATGAGTTGCTCTGAACCGATAGAGACGGGAGAGGAGAGGAAAGAGAAGATGAGGTGAAATGAGGTAGTCGACTAGGGTATAGGTATGGGTCGTTTCTTTGTTGCGGAAACAGGGACAAAGCAAAACTCGATGAGAAGGCCTCAAGGAAGCCTGAGAAATCTCAACGGCTGAGAAATATGAGGAGCGACCGTAGGATGTAACTAGATGCGATCTCAACGGCTCAGATAATTCATAGCTCATTCTCCATAGATACTTGCCTCAGATTCTTTCGCTCTTTTGGCTCCTCGTTTCTTCTCGATTTATAAGCGCAAAAGATGAGTAAAATGCCAATAAAAAGATGTATAAATATGCACTATTTAGCACTCATCAATTATCGCTCATTCATTCACCTTCACCCTTCTTTGTTAAATGAGAGAGAAAAGCATCCGTCGCCATTAAGTAGAAAGAAAGATGGGTTAGAAAGAAAGATGGGGGAATGAGTGCTTCAATGAACAACGAGATGAAGAAGAGATTCAGATTGAGAATCGGGAAATGGGTTTCTTTGAGAGATGGAAGAGAAATTGATGTTAGGGTTCATATGAGGATTGAAGTGGTGGTAATGATTCGGGGGTTTGTGTTTGTGTATTTGAGAGTTGGTAGAAAGTTGGGTTTAGGTTGGAAGAAGAAGTGTTCAGCTCAGCCTAGAGAAGCAACAGAGGTCTCTGGTGGTGGTCGCGATCTGAGGAGAAGAAATTGAAGCTGTTCCGTCGATTATGGGTTTGAGTCTGAGAAAGAAATGGTTCCTGTTTACCAATAAGAAGAGCTGGTGATCCGAATTGAGAAAAGTGCAGATGGGTTCGATTTGTGTTAGCCTGAATTCAAGATGGAGATGTTGATTTTCAAGGATGTGGTGAAATTGGAAGACATAATTGATGCAGAATGGAATGATTGAATGCTTATAACTAGATGTATGTTAGGTGTGCGGTGAATTGAAGAAAAATGAGGCTCGAAAATGGCGGGAATCAGCCAGAAACAGAGGAAACTCTGTCCAATTTTTCTGCTCTGGCGAGTCGACTCAGTGAGTCCGATGAACGATCCAGACGATTCAACCCAATCCAGTTAGACCAATCAACCGAGTTAGATGCTGACTCGGTGTCTGAATCCCTGAGCACTTGACCAGATGACTAACGGAGACCGTTATCCTGACCGTTAACTCTGACGGATTAGTGACGGAATATTCCTTTGACGGAGAAGAAGATTCCGGCGACTATTCCGGCCGGATTCCATCCATAATACCAGCTTTTCGGCGACCAAAATTACAGATTTTTGTGTGGATTCTACTCATGGGTGTGAAGACTTGGACTTGGAATTGGATGGAGAATTTGGGTCAAATTTGGAAAGAGAAGATGGAAGATTGAGAAAGACTTGAAATTGGAAATTGAATTATTAAAGGAAAGGGATTCTATTCCTTGGAAGATTTGGAGAACATTGAAGCCTATAAGTAGAGAAGTTCTCTACACACTTTTATATCTCTTTACACACCTCTCTACACACACAACACTTGTGTTTTTGCTTTCAATTCTTCTTCTTAATTATTTGTGTGAACTTGAAAATTCTCCTTTTAATTATTTTGTGTGAATTTCAAAAACATGAGTAGCTAATTTTCTTATTGATTGAGGATGAATTCCTAGTTCTTAATATATGATTTGAGTTTTGTTTCAATTCTATCTTGAAGTTTTTCACATGATTATCGTTTGTTTTTACTAATAGGAATGTTTATTCATGCATGATTGATTGATAGATTGTTTAGAGTGCACGCTAAATTGATTTGTTAATTTGATCTAAAGCTAGTGAAAGTTAGGGGATAAGTAATCGTTTCTTGACTTTTTACATAAGTAGAAAACACGAGACCTTGCGGAGGGATTCCGTGGAGCAATTGTGTGTGAAAACAACGTTAGCAAGTAGACCTTGATCTAAGAGTCTAACTACTAATATTGACCTAATAAGTTCATAAATCTTAATGCGTTTATTTAAATTACATCTAGAGTGATCTACTACTAGGTGGTTTGGTAAATAGAATCCGGTAGTCGAAAACTTCCGTATCCGGTGACACAAGGGATTTAGGGGTTTAGCAATGATCTAGCTGCTTTACCTACGGTTGGTGATAATCTGTGACTAATAACAAGTAGAAAAGAACATAACTTTAATCATTGTTTTGCAACGAAGAATGATTCCTTGGTCTTGTCTCTCTTATTGATTTCAACTTTATCTTTTAATTGCTTTGTTTAGTTTCTTTTGCTTTATACATCCCCCCTTTTTGTGACAATTTTTACAACTAGAATCTCTTGCTCCTCGTGGGAACGAACTTGACTTCCATTATATTATTTTTAATTGAGTGGAAATAAGATATTAATTTGATTGCACCTACGACAAGCATCAAATTTTGGCGCCTTGCACGGGGAGCAATGGACGATTTTAGTTGTTTTCATTTTTCTTTTTGCTATATTCTTGCTTTGTTAGATTCTATAGCGTATCTAACTTAGTTTTTGAGAATCTTGTTTCAGGTTTTATACCTTTGGTGAATGCTTAAAAAGGGCAGACCGAGTCCAATACGTCTTCGATCCGGCACTCAACTAAAGGATTTCATTCGAGCGGTTAACACTCCACTTCCTCCTTCTTCATCAAGTGATTTCACAGATTCGGACAAAGAGGAAGAAACGATGGCTGATCGTACACTCAAGGACCTAGCTTCTCACAGGTTTGATACACAACAATGGTGTATCCAAACTAACTCAACCTTCGAGATCAAGCCGGGGTTGATTAGAGAGTTACCAAAGTTCCATGGCATGGTGAATGAAGATCCAAACAAACATCTTATGGACTTCTATACCATAGTTATGGCTATGCTTCCACCGGAGACTAATGCGGATGGAGCAATGTTGAAAGCTTTCCCGTTTTCTTTGGCGGGCAATGCTAAGGAATGGTTATATTATTTGCCTTAGGAAGTATCACAACATGGAATGGGATGAAGAAACTTTTCCTCGAGAGATATTTTCCCGCATCAAAAGCTACTCAAATTCTCCAGGAGATTTGTGGATTGAAACAACATGTGGGAGAGTCATTGTATGAATGTTGGGAGCGATACAAGAGGTTGGTAGCAAGCTGTCCACACCATCAATTTAGTGACGTTATGATACTCCAATAATTCTAAGAAGCTCTCAACCCAAGTGATAGGTCTCTTCTTGACGCCGCGGGTGGTGGTGCACTAGTGAACAAGACGGTGACCCAAGCTACCGAGTTGATTGAAAGTATGGCTGCGAACTCGCAACAATTCTACACAAGAGATGAACCAATGGTTAGGCGAGTGCATGAAGTTAGTGATTCATCATCACATCTTGATCAAAGAATGGGTAACATGGAGATAATGATTCAAAGGATGGCCGCGGTAATTATTCCGGATGGTGAGACCGAACAAGTAAATGATTTATATCCAAATCAAAAGCCAAGGTACGATCCATACTCCAATACCTATAATCCCGGTTGGAAGGATCATCCCAACTTTAGCTATGCAAACAAGCAAGCGGCGGCTCCTAATCCATATGCGCAACAAGGTGGTTTCCAACAATCACGCTTCCAACCTCAACAATTCCAACCACAACAAGTCAAGGAGCGTGATTCTTTGAATGATGACAAGCTCAATGCGTTAATGCAAGGTATGCAAGGTCTTACTTCTATGTTCCAACAAAGCCAACAAAAGACCGATTCGGCCATCAAGGATTTACAAACTCAAATGGGACAATTGGCGACCGATGTGAACCTATTAAAATCTCAAGCATCCACAAAACTTCCTTCACAACCATTTGTGAATCCAAGAGAGAATGTTAATGCGGTTACTTTAAGAAGTGGAAGACAAGTGGAGAGTCCAAGTCATCATGAAGAAGCTATTGAAGAGGTAGTCAAAGACAATGAGGAAGCCGCACCAAAGGAGAATTCAACATCAATCGACCAATCCAAGGAACCGGTTCCTACTTTCACTACTGCACCTCCTTTTCCTAGTCGTTTTGCTAAATCCAAGAAAGAAGCTCAAGACAAGGCACTTATGGATATCTTCAAGAAGATTGAAATCAACATCCCATTCATTGAGGCCATCAAGACAATTCCAAGGTATGCCAAGTTCATGAAGGAATTATGCATCAAGAAGGATAGGTTGCTTGATAATGAAATTACTAAAATTGGCGAGAGTGCGTCGGCTATGCTATTAAAGAAGATGCCTACAAAGTGTACGGATCCTGGCGGTTTCACGGTGCCAATTACTATTGGTAAGAAAAGGTTTGAACATGCTTTACTTGATTTGGGAGCTTCCATTAGTGTGATGTCGGCCGAAATATATGACTCCTTGAATCTTGGACCTTTGAAAGAGACGAGAGTTATTATCCAATTAGCGAACAAGTCTAACATATATCCAAAGGGGCTTGTAGAAGACGTGCTAGTGCAAGTAAATGAGCTTATTTTTCCGGTGGATTTCTTTGTGGTGGATATGGATAACAATGAAAACCGATCATCTACTTCTTTACTTCTTGGGAGGCCATTTATGAAGACCGCAAAGACGAAGATTGATGTTGATAAGGGTACACTCACTATGGAATTCGACAAGGAGATAATACACTTTAACATATTTGAAGCCATGCGCTACCCAAGTGATGTGCATTCCGTTTACTCCATTGATGTGGTTGATTCATTAGCGCAACAAATGGTGGAATTGAATCAAGAGGATGAACTTGATGTGGTGTTGCAAAAGAGCATTGAATTGGACATCCACGGATTGTCTAACTTGGATGTTGAAATCTCCAAGGAGTTAGTGGAGATGTGTGGTGCCTTAGCGACGATGCAAGAAGCTAAAAAGGGTAATGTTTCATATATTTCTTTACCCGTGAATGATGAAATACTTGTACCATCTATTGTGAAGGCTCCCAAACTAGAATTGAAGCCACTTCCGGATCATTTGAAGTATGCTTTCTTGGGAGATGGAGATGAGCTTCCGGTGATTATTGCAAAGAACCTCACACCGGTACAAGAAGACCGTTTGCTTAGAGTCTTGAGAGAGCACAAAACGGCTATTGGGTGGACAATTGCGGACATCAAAGGCATTAGTCCATCCATGTGCATGCATAGGATTCTAATGGAAGAAAACGTGAAGCCGGTACGTGATGCTCAACGTAGGCTTAATCCTCCCATGATGGAGGTTGTGAAGAAAGAGATACTCAAATTGCTAAGTGTGGGGGTAATCTACCCAATTTCCGATAGCAAGTGGGTTAGTCCGGTACAAGTGGTACCAAAGAAGTCCGGAGTCACGGTTGTTCGAAATCAAGACGATGAACTTGTTCCTACAAGAGTTCAAACCGGTTGGAGAGTGTGCATTGACTATAGAAAGCTTAATTCCGCAACCCGAAAGGATCACTTTTCTTTACCTTTCATTGATCAAATGTTGGAGCGGTTAGCGGGGCATTCTTATTATTGTTTCTTGGATGGTTATTCGGGATACAATCAAATTGTTATTGCTTAGGAGGACCAAGAGAAGACCACTTTCACTTGTCCGTTTGGAACGTTTGCATATAGACGGATGCCATTTGGCATTTGCAATGCGCCGGCTACTTTTCAAAGATGCATGGTAAGTATATTCTCGGATTATGTGGAGCGCATCATCGAGGTATTTATGGATGACTTTAGTGTTTATGGCAATTCTTTTGATGGTTGTTTAAACAACCTTGAACTAGTTCTTAAACGATGCATAGACACAAACCTTGTCCTAAATTGGGAGAAATGTCACTTTATGGTAAACCACGGCATAGTACTTGGTCACATTGTGTCCTCTCGAGGGCTCGAAGTGGACAAGTCAAAGATAGATTTAATAAGAAACTTACAATATCCCACTTCGGTGAGGGAGATACGTTCTTTTCTTGGACATGCAGGTTTCTATAGGCGGTTTATCAAGGATTTCTCCAAAATCTCATCTTATAGCCATTTATAAGTATTGGATTAATCAAGAGATGGAATGTGATCCTTCTTGGATCCTCCATGCCGATGTGCAAGTTATTACAAAAGGAGGTACCTTTTGACTTCAACAAGGAATGCAAGGATGCTTTTGACAAATTGAAGGAAATGTTGACAAGTGCGCCGATTATCAAATCACCGGATTGGAATCTTCCATTTGAATTAATGTGTGATGCTAGTGGTTATGCGGTTGGAGCCGTTTTTGGGTCTAAGAGTGGACAAGTTGTCCCATGTTATCTATTATGCATCTAGGACCCTTAATGATGCACAAATCAATTATTCTACCACGGAAAAGGAGTTATTGGCTATAGTTTTTGCGTTGGAAAAATTTCGATCATACTTGGTGGGTACAAAGGTTATTGTGTATTCCGATCATGCCGCACTAAGACACTTAATAAAGAAGAAAGAAGCTAAGCCAAGATTAATCCGGTGGATCCTATTGTTACAAGAGTTCGACATAGAAATTCGGGACAAGAGAGGTGTGGAGAATACCGTTGCGGATCATCTTAGTAGACTTGTTATGTCTCAAGAAGAACTTCCATTACAAGACCGCTTTCCAGACGAACAACTTTTCTCCATGGAAGAATCAACACCTTGGTATGCGGATATAGTGAATTACTTGGTGACAAGGAAAGTACCTAGTACAATGTCTAATTTCCAAAAGATGAAACTTAAGAAGGTAGCTAAGCAATATGTGTGGGATGAACCATACTTATGGAAATATGGCGTTGATCAAATAATGCGAAGGTGCGTACCTAACTCCGAATTTCAATCCATCCTCTCCTTTTGCCACACTTTTGCTTGTGGAGGCCATTTTGGTTCAAAACGTACCGCTCTCAAAGTTCTCGAGAGTGGATTTTATTGGCCCACCTTGTTTGAAGATTCATATGTTTTTTGTAAATCGTGTGATAGATGTCAACGAACGGGCAATCTAGGTGCTCGAAATCAAATGCCACTCACACCAATTCTCGCCGTTGAGATTTTTGATGTGTGGGGTATTTATTTTATGGGCCCTTTTGTCAATTCGAATGGAAACTTTTATATACTTCTTGCCGTAGATTATGTTTCGAAATGGGTGGAAGCTAGAGCCACCAAAACTAATGACTCTCAAGTTGTTTGTGATTTTGTAAGAGAAAACATATTTACAAGGCATGGTACACCAAGAGTGGTGATCAGCGATGGAGGCTCACATTTCAAGAAGGCTTTCCACGCTCTCCTCAAGAAGTACAACATAACACACAAAATTGGTACGCCTTACCATCCACAAACTAGTGGACAAGCGGAAATTTCAAATCGTGAGATCAAGTCCATTCTTGAGAAAACGATGAATACCACAAGGAAAGATTGGAGCTTTAAGCTCAACGATGCACTTTGGGCGTATAGAACGGCGTATAAGACACCGATTGGTATGTCTCCATATCGGTTGGTTTATGGCAAGGCTTGTCATCTTCCAGTTGAACTTGAACACAAGGCTTATTGGGCGATAAAGAAATTCAACATGGAGTATGATGAAGCGGGGAAACAAAGGAAGTTACAACTAAATGAGCTAGAGGAGATACGTAATGATGCTTACGAGAATGCCCGTATTTACAAGGAAAAGACCAAGCTTTTTCATGACAAGATGATTTCTCGTAAAAGCTTCATCGTGGGACAAAAAGTCCTTTTATATCATTCTCGCCTTAAACTATTTCCTGGAAAGTTAAGGTCCCGATGGATTGGACCATATGTTGTTACTAATGTTTTTCCTCATGGTGCAGTTGAAATTACTAGTCTTAGAGACAATTCGGTTTCCAAAGTCAACGGCCATAGATTGAAGCCATACTATGAGAACATCGCTTATGTGAATTTGGATGAACTTTCATTTCAAGATTCACTCCCTCTGGAGGAGTAATGTGCAGCAAGAGCTAAGTCGGGCCGTCGACTTTAAAACAAGCGCTTAATGGGAGGCAACCCATAGGTTTTGTATTTCTTATCCTTTTTATTTTTATTTTCTTTTGCTTTTTGTTATTTCTTTTTCTTGTTCCATATCATGTTAAAATTTCCCACCTTGACTTTACTAGGACGATTCAATTACATTGAGGACAATGTAAGGTTTAAGTGTGGGGGAGTGGTTAAACATGTATTCATTTAAAAAAAAAAAAATTAAAAAATTAAAAAAAAAAAGTTTTACATAAAACTTCAACTTTTTGAGATTTTAGAGTCACTAGCATACTTCTAGGTATGTTTACATAGAGAATTCTGACCGACATAACTGAACTTGGAAGTGTTAGAGAACTACATTCGGATTTCTTGCTTGTTAGAGTGTTAAATAATGGATTTAATCATGCCGGTGATGCAAATTTGGTGCAGGGAGAAATGCATTATTAGAGTTGCTGATCAATCATTAGTGGAGACTACCCGCATTCATATCATGTGAGGCACCGACCAGAAATTTTTCCATCTACTAAAGAGCTTTCTTTTGAGTGTGTGTCACCATACGTAAATTCCGGGTAGAATGGTGAGCTACCCAACCTCCCACCAATAGAAGCACTACTCTTTGATCTCTTGAGTGCTAATTTTGTCAATCATAAGGGTGACGTCTATAGATGAAACCCTCCTTCTTGTAGTTCGATTTGCATTTAGCACCATTCTCTCCACAACAACGGATCCATAGAAACACAATCATCATCAACAAGGAGCGACATCAAAATCTACAAGGAAAGTTGGAAAAAGTTCAAGGTTTACAAGCAACGAGAAAAAGAGCAATTTTCATATTCAAGTAAAGCAACATACAAAGAGCAGATTTTTACATATATGTTGAAGACTTACAATACAATGAGGTAATTTTATATCCAAGTATGAAGACTTATTTATAAGAGCGAAGAAAATAAAAAGGTGAGAATTGTTGAAGTTTATGATTTCGAGACGATACAAGTTGTGAAGAATCAAGTGGTAAAATACTTCTCCCACGGACACAGTTTGTTTTTTGTATTTTATTTTTCTTGTTCTCAAAAAATCATAAAAAAAATCATAAAAAAAATTGAAAATGACATAAAAAAAAAGAGAGAAAAAAAAAAAGAGACAAGAGAAATATTTGTTTTGTTTTTATTTATTTAATAAGCCGTGGGGAAGGAAAATCTATAAGGAAGTTTCAAGCGACAAGGATTTAAGGTAAAAAGAGTTACAAATTGTTAAGGATTTATGAAATTCAAGAGTTTATCATCAAAAGTTGAAGCCGAAGACGAAGACCAAGATAAAGACGAGGAGCGGAAGACGTTTCTATTGGATGCCGTGAGAGTGGTGTTATCATAATTGGCGATCGGATGTGAAGGTGAGTAAGTAATCTCATCCTCGATAATAGTGGTTGATTTCCTTTTTTAGAGATCGTCAGAAAAATGGTTTTTCAAAATGTTAAAAGATGTGGGTTTTTAAAAATATTTCGGAAGTTGTCCTTCCCACCATTCAACGTGTTGCAGGATTTCTCTCTTCAATCCTACCTACACACATGTGAGACCCATAAAAAAGCCGTCTTTTTGAGTGCAATTATCATAAAATCCTTTTTGGTGAGGCAGAAGTCGAGGCGAAATGCTTATTGATCGTTTCTCAAACACGCATTCTCTCATTATGGTGTGGTTATTTCTCACTCAACATTTAAGAATGAGAATATGTTCTTTAGTATTTCTAACTTCTTATTACTAGCATGCAGAAACTCTATGTCCTCATAACTCTTTGGATGCTTGGGACGCTGAAACGCTTTGAAGTTGTGAGTTTTTAGTTTGATTTGCTCGAGGACTAGCAAAGTCTAAGTGTGGGGGAATTTGATAGGGTGTAGAATACATCCTATTTATTATCTATTGTTTATGCTTTCTTTGCTATTTTTCTTGTAAATTATGTGTTTTACGCTTGTTTTGAGTTTTGTAGCTACTTTGGAGTCACACGGAGGAAAAGAAGAAGAAATTACTCTAATTGAGCCAAAAGGACAAAATTGTCATTTCATGGGCGGACACTATCTGGAGCTGAGCCAAGGTTAAGGGGCAACTCTATGTAGAGAAATATAAAAACAAGCCAACTGATGTTAAGGGGTGGCCACATGTTATTGGATATCCCCTGGGGTGTCCCCTAGCCTGTGTAGAAGGGTACCGTTATCCATACCCTACTCCTACAACCCTAAATTGAGAATCTACTCAATCATTATCGCTCATTCATTCACCTTCACCTGAAACTAAAAAAAAAAATGGACCGCTGCTGTTGAAATTGAGAGAGAAAAGCATCCGCTGCCATTAAGTCTGAGACCAAATCGAGACGCTGAACCTGAAATTGAGAGATGAATATGTTCATAGCTCGTAGAAAGAAAGATGGGTTAGGGAATGAGTGCTTCAATGAACAACAGATGAAGAAGAGATTCAGATTGAGAATCGGGAAATGGGTTTGCTGAGAGATGGAAGAGAAATTGATGTTAGGGTTCATATGAGGATTGAAGCTGGTGGTAATGATTCAGGGGTTTGTGGCTGTGTATTTGAGAGTTGGTAGAAAGTTGGGTTTAGGTTGGAAGAAGAAGTGTTCAGCTCAGCCTAGAGAAGCAACAGAGGTCTCTGGTGGTGGTCGCGATCTGAGGAGAAGAAATTGAAGTCGTCTGGTCGATTATGGGTTTGAGTCTGAGAAAGAAATGGTTCCTGTTTACAAATAAGAAGAGCTGGTGATCCGAATTGAGAAGAGTGCAGATGGGTTCGATTTGTGTTAAGCCTGAATTCAAGATGGAGATGTTGATTTTCAAGGATGTGGTGAAATTGGAAGACATAATTGATGCAGAATGGAATGATTGAATGCTTATAACTAGATGTATGTTAGGTGTGCAGGAATTGAAGAAAAATGAGGCCTGAAAATGGCCGGGAATCAGCCAGAAACAGAGGAAACTCTGTCCAATTTTTCTGCTCTGGCGAGTCGACTCAGTGAGTCCGATGAACGATCCAGACGATTCAACCCAATCCAGTTAGACCAATCAGCCGAGTTAGATGCTGACTCGGTGTCTGAATCCCTAAGCACTTGACCAGCTGACTAACGGAGACCGTTATCCTGACCGTTAACTCTGACGGATCAGTGACGGAATATTCCTTTGACGGAGAAGAAGATTTCGGCGACTATTCCGGCCATAATACCAGCTTTCCGGCGACCAAAATTACAGATTTTTGTGTGGATTCTACTCATGGGTGTGAAGACTTGGACTTGGATTTGGATGGAGAATTTGGGTCAAATTTGGAAAGAGAAGATGGAAGATTGAGAAAGACTTGAAATTGGAAATTGAATTATTAAAGGAAAGGGATTCTATTCCTTGGAAGATTTGGAGAACATTGAAGCCTATAAGTAGAGAAGTTCTCTACACACTTTTATATCTCTTTACACACCTCTCTACACACACAACACTTGTGTTTTTGCTTTCAATTCTTCTTCTTAATTATTTGTGTGAACTTGAAAATTCTCCTTTTAATTATTTTGTGTGAATTTCAAAAACATGAGTAGCTAATTTTCTTATTGATTGAGGATGAATTCCTAGTTCTTAATATATGATTTGAGTTTTGTTTCAATTCTATCTTGAAGTTTTTCACATGATTATCGTTTGTTTTTACTAATAGGAATGTTTATTCATTCATGATTGATTGATAGATTGTTTAGAGTGCACGCTAAATTGATTTGTTAATTTGATCTAAAGCTAGTGAAAGTTAGGGGATAAGTAATCGTTTCTTGACTTTTTACATAAGTAGCAAACACGAGACCTTGCGGAGGGATTCCTTGGAGCAATTGTGTGTTAAAACAACATTAGCAAGTAGACCTTGATCTAAGAGTCTAACTACTAATATTGACCTAATAAGTTCATAAATCTTAATGCGTTTATTTAAATTACATCTAGAGTGATCTACTACTAGGTGGTTTGGTAAATAGAATCCGGTAGTCGAGAACTTCCGTATCCGGTGACACAAGGGATTTAGGGGTTTAGCAATGATCTAGTTGTTTTACCTACGGTTGGTGATAATCTGTGACTAATAACAAGTAGAAAAGAAAATAACTTTAATCATTGTTTTGCAACGAAGAATTATTCCTTGGTCTTGTCTCTCTTATTGATTTCAACTTTATCTTTTAATTGCTTTGTTTAGTTTCTTTTGCTTTATACATCCCCCCTTTTTGTGACAATTTTTACAACTAGAATCTCTTGCTCCTCGTGGGAACGAACTTGACTTCCATTATATTATTTTTAATTGAGTGGAAATAAGATATTAATTTGATTGCACCTACGACACGCATCAATTAACCCGAGCCAGATGGGGCAAGGGAATGAGGACGACATGGTAGACGGAAGAACTGCATCGGATACTGAGGAAGAAGAGGAAGTGCAGACGATACAGGAGGAACGAGGGCGAGAAAGGCAACCGACAGAGTACCAGCACGAACTAGAACGAGAAGGTGAGAGGCTTAGGCGAGTACACTTAGCAAGGGGCGACCACAACCGAGACATCCCCCCAGCAGCGGCCGATCATCCCGTAGCTCCAATCGATCCCCCCGTTGTTCTCTCGACAAGGCCTCCAACTGCACCCCCCAATGTACAGGAAACCAAGTAAATGGCCACTCTAGCCATGAAAGTACTGACCCAATGTTACTTGCTATATTGGCAAGCCAAAGAAGGCAAGAAGACCTTATGAGAGAGCTGCAAAGGAGAAACCTAACTCTAGAACATGAAAACTACCGACTCCGTAACAAGAGAGCGGGGTCGAGAGGATCGTCGAGCCGAGGCACTTATAGAAATCACACCCCATCGAGAAACACCCCACCCCCATCCCCGAGCCGAGAACGCATACCCGACCCTAATCGACCAAGAGGAGGGTATGGGCCAGCCGAGGATTCTTCGACCGAGGAAGAGGCAACCAATGGGGGTACGGATGCGACAACCAAACGAAAGATCGAACAACTTGAGCATATGGTCAAAAAACTAACAGGAAACAACGAGGACGATAAGCTAGCAGAAGTAATCAGTGAAGCCCAGAAGACACCGTTTACCAAGGAATTGGATCGGGCTCCATTCCCGCCCAAGTGTACATTGCCGATCTTCCCATCTAGGTTTGACGGCACGGGTGACGCGGGAGAACACATCAAAATGTACAGCATGTCCTTGTTACAGTGGAAAAATTATGATGTGGTCATGTGCAAATTCTTCCCAGCAAGCTTGGAGGGCGAGGCAAAGAGCTGGTTCTACACCCTGCCCGATGAATCCGTTGGAAGCTATGCAGTCCTGGTGGAAACCTTCCTTGAGACTTACATGCATAACAGTATTGCTCGGCCCAGAGTCAATAAGCTCTTCACACTTGCACGAAGATTCAGGGAACCATTGCGCTCTTTAACGGACGGATGGAGCAAGTTATGTACGGACATTGGAAAGGTGCCAGTCGATCAACAGATATTCGGTTTCGAGAATTCATTGGGGAGAACAGATCCCATTTGTGTAGCAATGTACACTGAGAAGCCTAAAACATTAAGAGAGATCCGAAAGATGCAAGAGCACTACATCGCCTTAGAGGAGATTCAGGAAGGAGCGCAAGGTAGGGGAATACAAGAGGCAAGCGTCACAGTAGAGGAAACCCCACGAGAAGCCCCAAAACGATCTGAGAAAAGGCCGAGCACACAACATCATGGGGAAAACAAAAGAGTTTGGGTCGAGAAAGGAAAGAAGCCTCGTCACGAACCTAGATCTTACACTCCACTAAACGCACCATTAGAAGAGATATTCAAAGAAGTCGAGAAGAGGAATGATATCCGATATCCTAAGACTCGGGAATTCGGTTTGACGAAACAAGGAACCACCCAGAGTTTTGCCATTACCACCAGTTTCGTGGCCATTCAACTAACGATTGTCGGGAGGTGAAAGACATCGTCCAGCACCTAATCCGAGATGGATATTTACGACATTTCGTCAAGACATCGCCGACACCTGCCCAACCCGACGTCCCAGTGCACCAAATAAAAATCAATTGTGGCACCCAGTTCGCCTGCAACACCATATCGCACTCGGCAACTCAAGGATTCGATTTGGGAACCGTATCACCTCGAGGATTCATAAGAGGGATCGATCGGGCAAGGAAATCCTCAGTGTGGCCAAAACCCTGCCCATGGAACCATGGATGATGCAGTCGGTCAGCTTCTCGGCGAAAGACGTCCCATCGAATGGTCAAGCACATGGGGATCCCTTAGTGATAACTCTGCTGATCGAGGAGTGGGGCGTCCGAAGGATATTAATGGAAAACGGCAGCTCAGTCGAAGTCCTGTTCTATGACACCTTCAAGAGGATGGAATTGTCCGATGACATCCTAATCTCGTCGACCTACCGAATCTACGGCTTCAACGGTATGGTGACAGTACCAAAGGGAGAAGTCACACTCAGAGTCTCGGACGGGGAGGGATTCTTAGACACACTCACCACCTTTTGCGTAGTCGACGTTGTGTCGCCATATGAAGCAATTCTGGGTCGGCCTTGGCTTGCGGGAATCAAGGGAGTCGCATCGGCCTATCACCAAAGATTGCGGTTCCCATCGTATAGAGGAGTAGTAGAGGTACTAGGCGACCCCCAGGCGGCGAGGCAGTGCGTGCAGATAGACGTCCAGCAGAATGAAGAGAGGCGATCGAGGAAACGCCAAGAAAAGAACAAGTATAAGGAAATAAAGGCGAGAAGAGTTGGAAAAGGTGATGTCACAAGCAATCGCTACCTATGAAGCTGGCGAAAAAGAGATCTTATAGCAATCACAGGAGCCGATGACAGTCGGCGAACCAAAGCAAAATTTCTCGGCCTTAGAACCTACTCGACAAATCAATCTGGGTACCGAGGAAGAGCCAAAAATAGTAAGAATAGGGACTCTCTTGACAAACGAACAATCTCAGCAGTTGACAACTCTTTTGAAGGAGCACATGGATGTATTCGCCTGGCAAATGCACGATATGGAAGGAATTGACCCGGAAGTCTGCTCACATCACCTGCGGATAAACCCCAAGTTCAAGCCTATTCGACAAAAGATGAGAGGAATTGCACCCGAGCTGCAAACGGCGGTGGAGGCTGAGTTGAAGAAGTTGCACGTAGCAGGAATCATTCGAAAAGCCCAATACCCGCAATGGATATCCAACATGGTGATAGTCCCCAAAAGGAATGGAGGTGTTCGAGTCTGCATCAACTTCAGTGACTTAAACAAAGCATGCCCAAAGGATAGCTTCCCACTCCCCAGCATCGACCAGCTAGTAGAATCCATAGTGGGGTATAAGGCGATAACACTCATGGACGGATATTCAGGGTACAACCAAATACCCCTGGCCCCCGAAGATCAAGAGCATACATCCTCTTCACACCAAGAGGGTTGTATTGCTATACCAAAATGCCATTTGGATTAAAAAACGCAGGCGCCACCTATCAAAGGTTGGTGGAAGACATGTTTGAAGATAAAATACACGACACCATTGAGGTATATGTGGACGACATGTTGGTCAAAAGCAAGGTGGCCACCAACCACATCGACGATCTCCGAGACATATTTCAGACCATGAGAAGGTACAAGATGAGGGTAAATCCGGCCAAGTGCACTTTCTGGGTCACCTCGAGCAATTTTTTAGGGTACATAATCACCGACAAAGGCATCGAAGCCGACCCAGATAAAATCAGAGCCGTCGTGGAAATGCCGTCGCCTGTAACAGTTAAGGACGTGCAACGATTAAATGGGAACTTGGCGGCCTTAGGACGATTCATCTCTCGGTCGTCTGACAAGTGCAAGGATTTCTTCGGGACATTAAGGAAAGGAGAGAAGTTTAAATGGACCGAGGAGTGTGAAGAAGCATTTCAGAAGATTAAGCAACATCTCGCGAGTCTTTCGGTGTTACAAAGACCAGAGCCCGAGGACATACTAACACTATATCTTGGGGCAACCAGTTATGCCATTAGTGCCGTACTAGTCAAGAACATTGGAGGGGAGGAAAAGCCGGTGTATTTCGTAAGCAAAACCATGAATCCAGCAGAGAGGAACTACACCAGGATCGAGCAACTAATATTAGCGTTGGTATTTGCAACACAGAAGCTTCGGACGTATTTCCAAACCCACAAGATTCGGGTGCTCACAAAGTCCTCCATAGAATCAGTACTCGACAATGCAGCCAGGTCGGGACGGATCTCTAAGTGGAGTGCCCAAATAAAATAGTTCGACATTTTTTACGAAATGAGAACAACAGTAAAAGCACAGGCAGTGGCCGAATTTTTGGCAGACTTCCCTCTCAGCGACGAAGATGAAGTATAAGACATCCCCGGAATGGAGGAAGACCGAGAGGACCCGTCCGACCTACTCGAGACATGCAACCCGACACGATGGGAGGTTTTCGTGGATGGGTCATCCAATAAAGACAGATCAGGTCTAGGATTGGTCTTCACGACGCCAAAGGGCAAAAAGATGGTCCACTCCTTTAGGCTTGAATTTAAAGCGACTAACAATATCACGGAATACGAAGCAGTAATACATGCCTTGCGTTTGATAGTGGAGATGGGAATCCAAGAGGTACGGCTTACAAGCGACTCTCAGCTAGTCGTCCGATAAATCAGCGGGCAGTACGCCATACATGACCCCTTACTACAGAAATATTGGGAACTCGCCCAATTCTATATCGGCCAGATACCGAGCATCAAGTTTCGGCATATCTGTAGGAAGGACAATCGCCACTCGGACGCCCTAGCATACATTGCTTCCATGTTGACAGATGCAAGCGTCGAAGGCATCAGAGTTATGAGAGTCTTAATGCCCTCAGTACCTGAGACCATGGACATCGGCGCGCATGTCGCAGCAACCACTATTGATCAGTATCGGGCCGATGATTGGAGGAAACCAATTCACGAGTATCTCGAATCCGGAAAGTTGTCCAAGGGGCGACCCGAGATCAATAAAATCAAAAGCAAAGCGGCTGCGTACGAGCTTCGAGACGGCACTCTATACAGAAAGTCATACCTAGGACCATTACTAAGGTGCCTGAGTAAAGAAGAAGGGCATACTATCCTCAACGAATTGTACTATGGGGCAGCGGGAAACCACAGCTCAGGCCATAGCCTAGCAGCACTGTAGGATCAGAATATCGCAGCTACAATACTTCGCGAGACTAATAAATGACGACATTGCGAGTGAGTCGCAGGGAAGTAAAATAAATGACGTAATGAATGACGAAAGCCATAACACGAAGAAGATATGAAAATATGGCGAAGTTTAAGAGTGTCGCGAGATTGTATACTTGTACGCTTGCGATGTTTCGCAAGCCATTCCCGAAAATAAAGGACAGCTTAGCTATCATCCATTGTGTACTACCCTATATAAAGGGTTGAGTAAGTCTGTTGAAAAGAGAGTTCTTTTTGAATTGTTAAGCAAGTCTTTAAGAGAGAGAAAGTTTTAAGAGTGATTGTAATTCTATTATTCATTTCTATTTCATATTGTAAAGATTCAAGTATTCAATCAATAGAAATCATAATCATTCATCTTAAAATGACTTAATTGTATAAATTCTAGTGAGGGGTGTAGTGTAGGATTTCCTGCAACTACATAATGGCGCTAGAAACAGGGAGTGATTGAAGATAAAAGATTGGATATTGTCATTAAAACGGTAAAAATCAAGAGTATGATGGATAAATTGAAGAAAATTAGAATCAGAGAGAGTAATGAAGAAATGGAATGTAATATGATTTCAAAATCAATGGTTAATGAATTTCATGAAAGTATTAAATGGAGAATACATAAAAGAGATTTTGAAGGAAAGAAAATCATATCAGCAAAGGAGGTGTTACCCTTGAAAGAATGGGAAAAACAGAGAATTATATTCACGGCAACAGAGATGTCAGGAGAGAGCTTAAATCACACATCTCCTCTAGTAATTACGATAAGTGCCAGCAAAGAAGAAGGAAAATTAACAAAAACAATGGAAGAATGGGCAATAAATAGAACTTTAGTGGATACAGGGAGTTCGGTGAATATAATGTTTTATCATGCATATAAAAAATTGGGGTACAAAGATGAAGAAATGACTTCGGCAACATGTCATATCTATGGTTTCGGCAAATCAATAACAAAACCTAAAGGGGAAATAAAAATACGAATTTTGTTGGGAGAAATTGAAACAAATGTGACGTTATGTGTAGTAGATATGGAATCACCGTATAACATACTGTTGGGAAGGCCATGGATACACGCAATAAAAGCTGTAGCATCAACATTTCATCAATGTGTCAGATTTCCTATGCCGAGTGGAATTGGCGAAATTAGAGGAGATACCGATAAAGGAAGAATGTATCATCAAATCGAAGTAAAACATTATGAAGAACGAGTGAAGAGGCGAAAATATCGCAAGAAGATGGCAAAAGCAGCAAAAAAGGAAGAAGAATTTAGAACATATATGATAAGAGCGGAAGAAGGAAAAGGAATATGTGGTGAAGAGAGTGATCTCGCAAAGGAAATAAGAGGACCAACGCCCATGGGAGAAACGAAGGCTAGCTACATTTCGGCAGAACCAACAAAGGAAGTGAATATTGGAACTGAAGAAGAACCCAAGATGTTAAAAATTGGAACTAAAATGGAGGTAGATGAAGAAATAAAAACCGTTGATTTGTTGCGAGATTATAAAGATATCTTCGCATGGGATATGGATGAGATGCCTGGAATAGATCCATCTGTAGCGTGTCATAAATTAGAGATTGATAAAAATGCCAGACCATTCAAACAAAGAATTAGAAAGATCGCAATGAAAAGATATCATCCTTAAATAGAAGAAGAGTTGCGAGAAGATGCTTGATGCTGGCATTATTAGGCAAGCAAAATACCCCGAATGGATAGCGAATATGGTCGTAGTTAGAAGAAGAAAAAAAGGAATAAGAATTTGCATAGATTTCACCGATTTAAACAAAGCTTGTCCAAAAGATAGTTTTCCCTTACCAGATATTCCGCAGATGGTCGAATCAGCAGCAGGAAATGAAAGGATATCTTCCCTGGATGGATTTTCATGAGATCAAGGAAAATAATAAAATATGATAAAATATAGAATTTGGGCGTGGGATTGGTCACGGCATGACTGGTCGGCCGGTGATCCAGTCCCCTAGCGCCTTGACTATTATTTTATTATTTTCTTTCCTATTTGCATAGGTTCATCGTCTCGTCGTATTTTGAAATACTTGTTCGTGCGGTGATTGTTAGTGCATCATCGTTGAGTACACTTACACCATTTTGGTCGGGGCTTACTCAAAGGTAGCTCAGATGCCCGTGTGTTGAATATTTATTACTAACCCGTGGAATTCTCTTTGAGAAGAACCATAAATTGAAGTAACGAAATATTATGAAAATATTGAATATTTTCCAGGATTGATTAATGAATCTATTGATTTCGAGAATAATTAATTAATGGCTCTATACTAGCACGATCATCTAGGAGCATTAATTATTCAGAAATTGAGTGATATGAGCTTGTTGAAGCGTCATATTTTCTTTCATATGGTCAGGGAAAACATTGTTACATCCTGAAGACGTTATTGTTCTATACTAGTAGGCTAGCTGTCCAGGAGCCGTCTAATCTTTTGATTCTATATAGAAGTAATTACTGAAATTGCTCAGTATTCGTGAGATATGCCGCTGCCTCGGTTGAGAGACTACATATCCATATATATATATATACTCTGAGAGACAGTATTCTCAGTCAGAGATTCTTATAGCATGATCTTTCTTGCTTCCGATAAGAGACATGAGCCTCAATATTTATCTGATTGCTGGATCAGGAATACGTATAAGTATGGGTTTACGATTTTAGCCTTTGCCGAAAATCCACCATCTACAGGTACCCAGTAATTGTCAAACACATTACTTTGGTACCCAACATTTAAAATATTAAGGGTTGGTACCTGGATCCGTGAGAGACTGTCAAGCCAAACCATTGACTAAATTAAAAAATAATTGTTTTTAATAACAAATTAATTATTTTAAAAGACCCCAAAAGACCCCTTTAATCGGACGATTTTAAGAAAATATGCTAAATGAATGACATGAGATTCTTCTCCTACCTCCAGATTCATTTCTATGAGAAACTCTATTTTCATCTTCCATATCCTAACATCACCACATTGACCACCACCACTTATATCACACTGTAACCACCACCCGAGTTTCTCATTTTTCTTCTTTCCTACCAAAACGTAAGTTAGTAAGTTTGAAAAATTAGGAACATGTCATTTTATACAAGGGAAAATGGACAGTAAGGGAAGTTGGCTCTAAATGAGAAATCTTATGCTCATGATAATCAATATATGTTTGATGTAAAAACAAGATGAATAATGGAAGAATTACAGAAAAATTAGATTACAAACTAAAGAGTATTTCAGGCATTTAAGTTGTCTGAATCAGACACTGACTCCACAAAACTATGCATGGCTGACTTAACTAAACTGAGTAAATTCAAACCTATTTGACTTGACTAACTATCCTATTACCCCCCCTCAAACTGATAGAGGCTAACTCGAAACAGTTTGAACAAGAAATAAACTGAAAAACTCAACAACAACAATTAAAATGAAACATGTCTGACATGATATGGAACAGAGCCAAAAGAAGAAACTGTAGTAGAAGCAGCAGTTGTAAACTCCTCAGCACCAGAAACTGAAGAAGCTGTTGTGGTAGAGATATTATCATTGGCAGGAAAAATAGATGTACCTAATGTTAGAGCACTGCTCGGTCGAACTCGCATGCGTTGCTATCTCAAGCATGTTTGTCAATGTTAGTGATCAAAAGTATAAGTCTTGATTTCTAGTCTACTTATAGATGTCTCGGACTAGGACATAAATTGTGTAGTTGAGCCTTAGACTTCACGGCGTTCATCATTTGAAGACGAAGAACTACTAAGGAGAGCTTGTGGAACTTCATCGACAAAAGGTATGTGGAGACTAAAACTCATCTATCACTTGGAAAGTCTATTCTCACTCTATCTCCTATATTGAGACATAAATCGTGTTACGATATAGTTTTCTATTTTACACATTTGAGATTTCGATCTGAGTTTAACTCGCTTACATATTTCTCGGAATATGTGTTGGCAAGATTTCGCTTCGACCAAGTTCATCTTATATTCTTGACGCAAGTCAAAAGATGATCATGTTAAAATTGCCGAGTAACATCTTACATGGTTTGTTTGATACAATCATTTGGTGTAGACTTGGAATGTTTCGTTATGATTATTTCAATAACTTGAAAATTGCTTTGATGCTAATAGTGTGTGAAAACGGCTATTGTCATCCTCTAAGAAAGTTTCAATGATTGAAATAAGAGTTTAGAACACTTAACCATTAATTGGATATGTCATGTTGTGTATTCTTGCACATATGTAATCCATGTTTGGGAACCATAGTATGCGCACCCGTTCGCGTACCTATTGGCTTGAGAAATCCGGGAACCTAAGTATGCGTACCCATTTGCGTATTGGCGTACAGGTTCATGTCCTAATATTTCTACTGGGATTGAAAGTTCGCGTACCCGTTTGCGTACCGGCGAAACCTAATCTTGCTCCGGGTATTTCAAGTATGCGTACACATTTGCATACTTGAAGGTTAAAGTTCTAAAACCGGTTATGTACATGAACATAAACATTTATATAATAAGGAATGCAATCTTTGCAAACTGTGGCTATAATGTTCATGAATTGATTCGAGTGAATCAAACCGATTTTGCTTCAATTGTGTTCTTGTATACTTCTATGAGAATATAGCAATTGAACAACTCTTTAGCTAGTTTCATTTGAGTCATTTGAACTAGTTATGGTTAAGATGAACAAGGTTGATATGAGAGTGTTCATATGGCTAACTTCGGTTAACTATTGTTGAGCCAACATGGTGTACACGTTTAGGTACGGTTACATAAACCTAAATGAGGGTACATTTTATTTGTGTGTGTGGATGGTGGTTTTTAGTTCAGGGCTAAAATTGTGAAACCCTGTGCTTTGATGTGCTTTCATTCTGCTAAGAAACAGAGCCATTTAAAAGTGATGAGTGCCCATGCATCTTTATTTACATTTGTATTGAGCAATTAAGTATGTTTATATATGAAATTTAATACTGACATGACATGACGAATAATGCTCGCGCCCAGCCGACTAGCATGAATCTCCCGAAGTGTCAGGATTCATATGCATGTGGAAGTACTCAATCAGAGGCACGCAAAGTTATGCTGCCATTTGATATTAAACTAGTGGTTTTTTGTATCAGTATGCAAAATCCACCAAAAATTGATTGATTTTGCGGCAACCTGCAAAATTCAGTTCTTTAACCTAATTTTATTAATTTACAAAAATTAGGTTTTTTGCGCCCTGCGCAATATCTCGAACCCTATTCGTCGAGACCAAACCTAGGTAAGCTAGGAAATTAATCCGCCATGGAGCTAGCAGGAGCAAAGTCCTACCAGAAATCAGATTACAAGAAATAAAGAGTAGCCGCAGTGAATAAGAGCAGCAACAAGAGGAGGCGTGGCCACGCCACTTGGACGGCCAGTTCGCCCAAACGGACGCCGCCCGTGGCTAGCCGTCTACGCACATAAGATTGGTTGCCGACCCCTTTCCCATCGACCAATCAGATCGCTTTAAACCCGCCACACACACTTTTAAATAATGTTAGAAGTTGGTTGGTCGATGCGCCAAATTCCTTAAGGAATTTAATCTATACTGCCCATGTCAGTCTCAAAAAACGATCACGGCTGTACGTTTTGGCCACTTGATTTATCAAACCTAGTCGCCTCCTAACATGGTCGGACAAGCGTCATCGTGTACACTGGCGGGCCTACTAATGCCTAGGCTAATCGGCATCTCTCCAACTCGTAAGTGGAGCCACTAAACGTTTATCAAAACAGTTTGCCACACGAGTTACAAAACCCTAATTTATATTAAGCGGTATTACATTACTGCCGCAAAACGATCTTGGCCGCCCAACTTCGCCATCCGAATTGGCCGGCCTGGATTCGACTTAAATCAACGTTCAAGGAGCGAACACGTTCCCCAGCGGCCCAACTATTGTGTTGGCCGATCGAACAACTCCCAACACGACGCCAACATGGTGATACCTGACTGACGGTCCTAGGCATGATCTAATCCATCCAAACATGCTGGTGAAGTTGGATGGTCGTGATCAATTTGAGACCTTAGTGGAATTTCCTGCGACCCTTTAAGCATTACGCCGGCCATACTTTGGGCAAACACACGTTGCTTTATGGCTAGGGCAGGAGATGGTAGACTAGGCAGGTAGAGAGGGAGCCCACCGGTGTGCAGGTCAAGCTTGTCCGACCGGTCATGGGATAATCCACGCCGTCCAATCATGCCGGTGAAGTTGGACGACCGTGGCTGGTTTTGAGATTGCTGTTAGCGGTCTTGTGCGCACAAGCTTTTCCAAGCTTCTCCACACCAGTCCAACCATCCTACTTTAGGCTGGTGTTCGGTGGTTATTTGGGAGGTATGGCATGTATTCGACCGACCAGGGCATAAACGGGCCCGCTGGTGGTTATTAAGGTGGTAGCCTGCTCCTGCTGAGGATCGTCTAGGCTGGTTAAATCATGCGGCCAACTTGCGTGGTCGTGATTATTTCTGAGACTGACATGGACAGTCCAGATGCTCAATCGGGCTAGTATAACACACCGAGTGATGTATGCTCAATCGGGCTAGTATAACACACCGAGAGTTGTATGCTCAATCGGGCTAGTGTAACACACCGAGAGTTGTATGCTCAATCGGGCTAGTATAACCCACCGAGAATTGTAGCCTGTACGGGTATTTCGTGCATGCCTCATTAGTGACACTTGGAGATTCGTGTTACTCTGCTGGGAGCAATACTCAGTCGTCATGCCGCACCAATAATGAGAGTTCAGCGAGAACATCACAGGAAATACAAGGATGGTCATGCATTAATTGATAATGATATAAATTCATAGGGTATATGGGATTGTTGCTACATGCTCCATTTTAGGTGAATTAGTAAAGTGGAGAAGTATTCATCACTTATCAGTGACTTTATCCTTTGTAGGATGTCAGCGTATAATTTTGGCTTTTACAATTTTAGCCTTAAATGGAAATCCACCATCAACATTAAGTCCCCTGCCTAGCGCATAATGGTTACACTATTGTGGGGTAGGCATGAGATGGTGACAGATGGGTACATTGAAATGACCAGGCTAAAGTAGATGCATATTTACCGCATATATAGATATCGTCAGGTTCTGTCTGGAGATGGTCAAACCTGATTAGGGTTGTGGAGGAAGCAGGACTTGGTCAGGTGAGTCGGTTCCCTTTGGTTTCCTCTGTACATATCTGGACAGAGCTTGGACCGTTTCTTGGACTGGGTGTACTCCCTTCCATTATACGGCGGCTTCTCTCAAATATATCCGATAAGTATTGTTGATCATTATCCCGAATTAGCAGTCTTTATAGGTGGCAAGTGAAGACTCCTTTTCTCCCTGGGATTCTGTTGGCTCGTGAAATATAAAGAAAATTCTAAGGACTACTCCTATCGTTTTCTTCTATATTCCAGGTACTTCTCCGCGCTTATCCGTTCTTCTGATTGATCGATGATGATAAAATTTTTTTTTTTTTGTGTAACCATAACTTCTTCTTCTTTGCAGTTTATCATGGAAGCGGTTGGTGATGATCACTCTGTAACTTCTCCAAAAAAAAGTTTCGAAGTCAACAGGCCAGGGGAGGCTGGTGCATTTGAGGAGGTAATGGCTAAGATTGATCTCCCACTCCGCGAAGTCGGTCGTGCTATCTGGGGATGTCCATTCTCGCACTGCGTATTGCCGGGGGACGTATCTCGTGCCCTTTCACTGCGATCGACATGGAGGAGCAATGGAGGCGCGATGAAGCGTTGCGAGTACCGACGAGCGCAAGAGCTGAGAGGTTTGCAGCACGGTTAAAGAGGCGGAGGGTTGAACACAAACGACCTCTTGGTGAAGATAAATGTGATTATCCAATCCACGATGACGTGATAATCCTCGATTCTGACACAGACGAACCTGAGCGTCTGAAAGTGACCAACACAATTCCCAACGCTACTGTGGTTTTTGAGGAAGATGTGGAAGTTGTCTCTACTGATGCTGTTGAGGCAACAGAGAAGTAGTGGGTGTAAACTGACTCGGCTTCCCTCATAGTAAAGACGTGGTTTTCTACATTTTCACACGACCCCACTTCTCCATCACTCAACTACCCCCACTTCCTATGAGATCAGGGTGCGTGCAACTATGACTGATATAAATAGGTTTCGACCTATTTTGACCAACAACAGGGAGTTTTGGTTATCAACACAATATCCAGAAGAAAACACCAAAGAAAACACAATAGCCAGTTCCATATTCTGATACATGTCATAAAATAGCCACACCTTCAGAGTTAACCATTCTGATTTGAACACCTTCTTCGCTTCCCTCCCTAAGATCAACCCTTCTCCTTAATTTTGTGACCGGAGCAAGACTGGAACGGCCATTTATTGGTTTAGGCCAGAATTGTACAGATTGATCTCTCGAATCTAAATTACTCCCGTGCAGTGCATTTGTTTAGGGTTTAGATTAGTTTCTCGGCGGCACACCCAAATTTACCATTTCCAGGAGAATCAGTTTTTACCCCAAAACAACGGACGACCACAGTGGGAGATTAACCTCTCGGTTGCAAAATCAGTTTGACATTTTCATTCCAGTTTTCTTAATTTCAAAATGGTGGATCTTAAGTCTGGATCAGCAACAAATCCCGATGTTACTGGCGCTGACAACACCCCTAGCGTCAACATTCCTGCATGTGACACCAATGTACCGCCTGCCAGCACGATCGACGCATCTCGTAGCAGTATACCCTCTACCACCAACACCAGCGGCGCAAGAAGTGTTCCTTCCGGTGTGACACCTCCTATCACCACACCCAGAGACGCTGCCGCCTCTCCCAATGTTTCTTTGAGCATAACTCCCCCGATTACTACCAGAGCTACTGCCACTCCCCCATCAGGACGAGAGGCTGGGGGAGCCAGAGGAAGCCAACCCCCTATTACCATTGTTGATTTGATGGAAATATAAGAAGTTCTCGCCAAGGCTCAAACGGACATGGATACCACTCAGAAAGAGGTACTTACTTTCCTTAAAACATTAACGGAGCGGCTACCACAAGAACCACATCAACCTCAAATGGAGCCAATGAGGAGTACTTTTAATACTCCCGGTGCAGGCACCTCGGTAGGGCGCGCCTTTATGGATGAAGAGTCTCTTTTTGCTCCTGAACGTTCATTGGAAAGAAATCAGCCATCCAATTTCATCACGCGTGAGGATATGGAACGACTTCTCCGAAATCGAAGCAAAGAAAACCCGGTAGACTTGCACCAGCATCAACCTCCTTATCCTCCTGATGTGCAAAGAGTTCCTCTCCAGAGAGGATACTCTTATCCTCAATTTTCCCTGTATGATGGTACTGGTAATGCTCGTGAACAATATCTCGTTTTCTGGAATCCTTAAGAGAGCACGAATACAATCATGTCCTCCGCCTGAAAGAATTTTCGAAGTCACTTATCGGAAGAGTGTACATCTGGTACAACAACATTGCACCAAACAACATATCCAACTGGTGTGATATGGTTACCGCTTTCTACAAGAAGTATTTCTTCGTGTCTGAACAAATCACCTTTTCATACTTGGGAAGAATGTTTCAACGAAACAATGAGCATCCAAATGATTATGTCAAGAGGTTCAGAATTCAGGCACTGGATTATCACGACCCAAATGTAACTGAAAAACAGTTGGTGGATTCATGTATTAACGGTATGGTTCTCATCTATCGCGCCCTACTGGAGAACCTGCGCTTTCAGACATTCTCTGAACTCCATGAAGCTGCTAAACAGTCGGCTACAATAGCACCAGCACTGTTGGAAAGAACCAGACCAGCCAAGGGTGGGGATGCACGCGAGACTCGAGGAAACAGGCGCCTCATCAACAAGCAATATAATACCGGTCGTTCAGTAAGCGTAGTGGGTGAAGCAGGAAAGAGGAAAGCTCCAGCATTGGAACAACAACCCAAACGTGTGGCACCAGCGCATCAGACAACTCCACCCCAGAAGACCGCGACTAAGACCCATGTGCAACAACAGGAGACTGGAGATGCCGCTCCAAACTTCCCTTTTCCAATTGAGGAAGTAATTGAACTCCTGGAATCGTGGATTCAAGATGACGCCATCAAGCTACCACCTATAACATGTCCACTAACCGAGGAAGAAATGGCAAATCCCAAATATTGCCGTTACCATAGGTTCGTCAACTACCCAACCAGTGACTGCAACAAACTGAAACACATTTTCAGGGAGAAAGTAGATGCAGGAGAACTTCAATTAGGCACCGAAGGAGTTCACAGAGACCCTCTTCCCGTCAGGAGCTACATGATTTCTGGGGACTCCGTCCACAAGACCGTACAGGCTATGATGGAGCATTTATGTGAGATTCTCTATTTCTCCAAGGCGCAGCATCAAGACATATTTGCAGCTCTTAATCGTGTTGTATCAGACAAGCGTCTTGTTCCAGTCAGGGAAGCCGCTCCCAACCCCAATCTTTCATGCGATTGATAGATGCAACTGCGGACTCCTAACCACCGCTCACTTGAAGGATTTCGAGTCCGAAAACACATTTATTGACGCGGCCTCTGATTTAACATTGTCACCATCAAGACTCTGAGAGCTGCAAGGATTTCAAGGCAGGAAGCCGTTCACTACCCAACCATAATCAAAAACTCGGAAGGAGAATCCAGAGACGCTTACGGGTACATTAATCTCGAAATCAAGGTGGGAGACGCTCTAACACACGCCAAATTTCATATAGTTAAAGAGTACCCAAGTTATGATATGGTCCTAGGGAGCTCATAGATACACGACAACAAGGCGAAGCTAGGAGTATGTCCTTTTCCAGTGTCTATACCCGAAAGGGTCTCAAACCAGCCATCCAATCCTGAAGACTATTTTTTGTCGTATCAAAAACTCGCGAATGTGACGCAGCTGCCTAGAGAGAGCGCATCAGCATTTGTTCGCAGATTCCGAACACAAGTAAGTCTTATTGAACAACCATTTTTACAACCGGTCACTCTTCCTTCTTCCAAGGCTTGGGGACTCGATCCGATTATCAACTCAGACGTCACTAGGAGATGTGAGTGGGATGCTGGTCCTTTCCAGTATTTTATCAAGAGTTTAAAAGCTGTCTCAGTCAAAGATAAGGTATCTAATACCAAGTAACAGTGCAACGCCCAAATCCCTTTCAAGTTGGGGATATGGTAGTAAGGATTGCTGCTCAACCTACTTCGCCCGATTCCACAGAAGGAAAAGATGAGTCGTATCTGGTAGCAGAAGTTATATTTGGAGGCTACTGCAAGCTCATCAATACTGACAAGCTAGAAGGCGTAATAATGCACGCCTGGTGGCTCAAACCTTTGAATACCTAAAATATCATGTCGCCTCTTCCCTAGAGTTTTCCTTTAGCATTTCCCTTTTTATGCAATATTCGTAATTCCTCCAAAATTATTGCACCGACTTGCATTCATAATTAGAATTTCAGTTTATCAATTAATCGAAGCATTATTTCTTTTCAGAAAATTACTCTTGAGTCATTCCAAAACAGAAGTCTCAAATAAACTCAAAACCCTCAAAAAAAAACAATTACCTACTAGCTCAAAGCCAGAAAATTAGAAGCATCTCTTATCTTCCAAAAACCATACTCAAAGGGGGAATATGCAAAGGAAAAAGGAAGAATAAAATATTCAAAGGAAATTTTCCAGTGGCAGTACATCCCTTTTAGAGAGGACATCCTTCATGCCCTGAAGAGCAGCATGCTTCAAATTCAAGCCCTGAGACATGCTCGAGGAATCTGTAGAAGGAACTTTGTCTACGAATTTCGAATTTTTGGAACCCTTTCACAAAATTGGAAAGAAACGCACAACCACTTCTTCAGAAATGGCGTCTATGATCATACATATCTAGTTGACGCCGCCACAAATCTCCAAGAAGCATGTAATTTGCAAGGGAAAATCAAAAAGAAGAAAACACGACTTGCTGACCAAGTACTATTTGTGTGTCGTCTTCCCATCTACCATATTGTATCGCCTCAGAATAGAAGAACTCGTTTTTTCACAATCAAGGTGCTAATCGTGGCATTCGAAGAATGAATATGAGGATCTACCATAACTCTACCAAAGGATGTGACATCTAAAGTTCCAAGGTATTATGAGATTTTTTCCAAGGATTTGGATCCCTCAGTAGGGAGATTTCATTCATTCATCCAATTAGAAACATAAAATTATCAAAGCAGCATGAATAAAGGATTATTATTCCCTGGCTCCAGCCACACAAATAAAACCACTGAAAGATGCTTATCTACGAAAGAGAATAACAAAGTGGGATATCTAGTTATCAACATCAATGCCAGGGTTAATGGCGCCCTCACTGGAGTTCTCTTTAGAAGCCGCTTCAATGTCCTCTCCAGAAGCAGAAGTCGCTTCAATATTCTCTCCAGAAGCCGCTTCACCATTCTCTCCAGAAGCCGCTTCAATGTCCTCTCTAGAAGCAGAAGACGCTTCAATATTCTCTCCAGAAGCCGCTTCAACGTTCTATCCAGAAGCAGAAGCCGCTCAAACGTTCTCTCCATAAGCAGAAGCATCATCGTTCTATCCAGAAGACGCTTCAATGTCCTCTTGTTTATGGGTGAAAATTATTTCTGTCGGTTTTGGTAATTTGGGGTGTGTGGATGAGAAATGAATCTAAATCCTAAACAAATGCACTGCACGGGAGTGCTTGTGATTCGAGAAATCAATCTGTATAACTCTGGCCTAAACCAAGAAATGGCTGTTCCAGACCTTCTTCGGTCACAAAGTGAAGGATATGGGGTTGATCTTAGGGAGGGAAGCGAAGAAGGCGTTGAGATTGTGGAGGTGTTGGCTGTGTATGACTTGTATCAGAAAGCTGAACTGGCTTGCAGAATGTAAGCTATCAGTTCTGGTGTTTGAATATGATTGTATCAACACTTGGTTTTCTGTCTTGTCCTCTCTTGTGGAAATAGGGACAAGAACCTATTTATACAAGTCATTAAGCCTAACCCAGTCTCTCATGGGAAGTGGAGGAAGTGGAGTGATGGAGTAGTGGAGTTGTGTGTTATTGTCACACGACCAGTATTTCCCACTTCTCCCGTCATCACTAACCGTCCATGACTTCCTGACACGTTCTTGTGATGGCGCGTTGTGCGCTTCACGCTGTAAACCGCCAAACCAATACCCCAGTAAGTATCCCCCAGTTTGTGACATGATTGATGTCTCGATCGTGTGGATCATGGGACCCACAGAAAGTAGCATGTGATGCTGGATTAAATAACTAAGTTAACATCGAATATATTCAGCATGTGTGAAGCATCGCTGTTTTAAGGCTTAACGGAGTAAGTCACGAATTTAAGAGTCTTAAAATAGCATCACGTCCAGCCATCTTCGAGTGATCGTTTGGAGGCTATACAAGAAATCCCTGATTTGGCCGATCACCTCACGTGGAAGAGTGGTGGACGGTGATTGTGGTGATGCTTTGCTGGTCGCCTAACTCCTGACCAGGGCTGCCTAACCAAGCTGGCGAAGTTGGACGGACGAGATGACTTGCGACCCACATCTGCGACCGTTGGATTAGGGTTTAGGATCTTGAAGAGGTGCGCAAGCATCACTCTTCATCTTGGTCGAAACCAAGCATGGGAGGTGTATTAGGCAGGACCGACCGGGCATGCGTGTAGACATCTTTCCGGTGTACACGTCCATACCTCATTACCCCATGAAGATATAATCTAGGCCACTCAATTTGTCTGGCAAAGTTGAGTGGTTGAGATCGGTTTGCGGCAGAAATCCGTTGCCGCAAAGGAATCGGGGACCGCGCGTCCATGCCTAGTTTGGGCGCACGAATCGAAGCGTCTAGCCATGGTCGGTCTTGGCCGATTAGTCTGGCATGTAGACGGGCCCACGGTGATCGTGTTGACATGCTCAGGACCTGTTAAGTCCACATCTACACCTTCCATCTATGCTTGCAAAGATGGATGCTCGTGATCGATTAGTGACACATGTAATATGCCGCAAACCCTAATTAGGGTTTTGGATCGGTCGTGTGTACACGATTTCAGCCTAACGGTTTGGCAAGCTATGCTCCTCCTTTGGGGAGGCCGACCATGTGGGGCCTTCATTGGGTCAGTGGTGAACATGGTGATACCTAACTGACGGTCCTAGGCATGATCTAATCCATCCAAACATGCTGGTGAAGTTGGATGGTCGTGATCAATTTGAGACCTTAGTGGAATTTCCTGCGACCCTTTAAGCATTACGCCAACCATACTTTGGGCAAACGCACGTTGCTTTATGGCTAGGTCAGGAGATGGTCGACCAGGCAGGTAGAGAGGGGGCCCACCGGTGTGCAGGACAAGCTTGTCCGACCGGTCATGGGATAATCCACGCCGTCCAATCATGCCGGTGAAGTTGGACGACCGTGGCTAGTTTTGAGACTGTCGTTGGCGGTCTTGTGCGCACAAGCTTTTCCAAGCTGCTCCATACCAGTCCAACCATCCTACTTTAGTATGGTGTTCGGTGGTTATTTGGGAGGTATGGTATGTATTCGACCGACCAGGGCATAAACGGTCCCGCTGGTGGTCATTACGGTGGTAGCCTGCTCCTGCTGAGGATCGTCTAGGCTGGTTAAATCATGCGGCCAACTTGCGTGGTCGTGATTATTTCTGAGACTGACATGGACAGTTCAGATGCTCAATCGGGCAAGTATAACACACCGAGAGATGTATGCTCAATCGGGCTAGTATAACACACCGAGAGTTGTATGCTCAATCGGGCTAGTATAACACACCGAGAATTATAGCATGTACGGGTATTTCGTGCATGCCTCATTTGTGACACTTAGAGATTCGTGTTACTCTGCTGGGAGCAACACTCAGTCATCATGCCGCACCAATAATGAGAGTTCAGCGGGAACATCATAGGAAATACAAGGCTGGTCATGCATTAATTGATAATGTTATAAATTCATAGGGTATATGGGATTGTTGCTACATGCTCCATTTTAGGTGAATTAGTAAAGTGGAGAAGCATTCATCACTTATCAGTGACTTTATCCTTTGCAGGATGTCAGCGTATAATTTTGGCTTTTACAATTTTAGCCTTAAATGAAAATCCACCATCAACACCTCGCTAGAAGCCGAAGCCGCTTCAATGTCCTCTCCAAAAGCCACATCAACATCTTTTTTCAGAGGCCGCTCCTATGCACTCTTCGGAAGCTACTCCGACATCCTTTTCAGAAACTGCTTCAACGGCCTTTTGAGGATGCTCCGGTTCGTCCACATCAGAGTTGAGAATTATGACGCCATTATGGATATGCAAGTCAACAAGATCCGGGAAAATAAAGGACTCTCTATTTGTCGAGAATAATAGCTTTAGATGCGGAATATCAACCGACTATATGCTCATCCACCTGGAACTGATTGGCGTGTACTAAAAGAATGATCATCACATGCCTTGATACTTCATCAGACGTATCTTGCTCGAAGACCCAACTGGCCTCTATCCCGATAACGTCTGTTTAAACTTTCCTCGTGATTTTTTTACCTTTCACCATCTAGTGCTTACCCCGCAACAATGTCACTGTTACGTACTAAGCAGGGGACTTAATGTTGATGGTGGTTTTTAGTTCAGGGATAAAATTGTGAAACCCTGTGCTTTAATGTGCTTTCATTCTGCAAAGAAACAGATCCATTTAAAAGTGATGAGTGCCCAGGCCTCTTTACTTACATGTGAAAGGTTCTAAAAGCGATCTCTTTCATAATAATCCAAAGGTCACTTGTGGTGAGCAAGACATTGTTCACCCTGTTTGTACCCAAAATTAATTTTAGGCACAAAACACAATTGTTTTGATGATGATGATGAAGAAGTAAGACAACCATAAAAAATAAATAATGAAGACAAGAATTTTACGTGGTTCGGCAAGTAATGCCTACGTCCACGGATGAATCCCCTTAGGGAGAGAAGTTTTATTTATATAGGTATTACAATGATTTTTCTCTTGGTTAGAAAACATATCTAAGCAAATGAAATGTGGTGAAAATGGTAGCACCCTCTCCTCCAGTTGAGATTTTCTTCCTCCCTCTTTTGAGTTGGTATTTGGCCTCTATTTATAGGCAGAAAGTAGATCTAACTTTAGGGGTCAATAGTTATCCTAATAACTTCCCCCATCTGTATAATTCCAAGAAAAGAACCAGATTCATGATAAAATTTGTTATTCCCTCTAATACTTGTCATAATCTTAAATAATTATTATCTTGAATAATAATCATAACCATTTAATATAATTATCCTCTTTCTGTTAGGATTTTGCAATTATCTTAAATAATTATTATCTTGAATAATAATTATAACCACCTAAGATAATTATCCTCTTTCTGTTAGGATTTATCTGGGCTTCCATAATAAGCAAAAATGGGTTTCCATAATAAACCAAATGGGCTTCAATAATAAGCCAACTGGGCTTCCAAAATAAGCCAGTTATATTTCCATAATAAACAAAATGGGCTTCAATAATAAGCCAGCTAGGCTTCTTTAATAAGCCTTGGGTTTCTTTAATAAACCGACCAGGCTTCCAAAATAAGCCAACTGGGCTTCTATAATTAGCCATGTGGGTTTCTTTAATAAACCGACGGGTTTCCATAATAAACCAAACAGGTTTCTCCGATAAACCGTGTTTTACCGTTATGCAATAGCTTGTGCGGTACGCACGTGCACCATTTTAATGGGGTACAAACATCGCCCCCTCTTAATTTTCAACTTGTTGATGGATTAAGAAAAATGCAATACTAGCTTTCTACCACATGATACGACCTGGGCTGTCTTGCTTCAATTAATGTTCACGTACCAAAATATTCCACATACGAAATATTACGCACGTCTTTTTAGTGTTCCACGTTCATTTTACGTGAGAGACCAAATTTTCCGAAAATGCTATGCTGAGTGACGTTTGTATGTCGAAGTCCACGTACCATAGTGGGATCATTAACTTCTTCCCATCAAATTAACTCTTCAATAATACGTTGGTTGTTCTCCTTACAACGAGACTTTATAAGCAAATGTATAGTTTGAAACACATTCATTGTCATAGTAGCACATGTATATATACTAACTTTTAGTTTAAGAGAATATGCGGACTCACTTGACATTTCGCATGAATCGTTGAAAAATTGTAACTCCAAAGTCTTTTTGTACGCGACGCTTTTAGTTTGATGTCAACTGTCCCATAACGAGTTAGGATGCTCGCATCGACGAAAATACTAACTTTCCCACAGTCAAGTATGTGATTACAGCTCACGATAGCACTCTTGATGTACATCTTTTCTTGGAATGCAACAAGAACCGCCATATTACGTCATGCTTTGACTCCCTCAATTTGATCATTGTAATTTGAGACTTTAATTCTCAAAGAATCGCCGATTATAGGAGTTTGTTTCTTGCACGGAGACCTTGAGCCTGTCTAATATAAGTGGGCGAGTGACGTAGAGTAACTTTAATTCTTGTCTTTTTCCGCAGAGGTTCTCTTTGTTAGAACTTTCATTTCCTAACTCGTATTTCTTGTAGCATACTGTCAGAACTTATCTATTTTGCGTGAAAACTCGTTCCTTGGTCGTTCTCACTTGAATGAAGGTTGCCCCCGTATCCAGACAGACACACTTATTGCCCATATGTTCTCGTACTCTCCTAAAATTTGCCGCCTCAACGCTCTTGTGTCTGCGAATAATAAATGTACGACAATCTCAGGTGTACAGGTTGACTGTCACTAACTTTTTGTCATACATTTCCCTTCTTTTTCTCCATCTCCTTTACCAAACGCTTTTCGTTTTCTCCTTCTATTTCATCTTTTATTTATTGAAACATTTCTTCTCTTATTCCTGAAGTACTTCTATCAAAACACTTCGCTTTTGTTTATCTCTTTTCTAGACGCAACTATTTCCTTGATAAGCAAAACACTTCGTTTTTGTTTTTCTCTTTATTAGAAAAACAATGCAAGTATTTCTTTAATAAATATATGCAAAAGTGTTCGCAATTGTAATTATAAACTCGATTTACAAATGTAACAATTGATGAGGACTTATTTCCCAAGGCGTTCGTTTGTCCAACCTTAGTTGCCCCCATTACTTGAAATGATACTGAATGAAATATCTTCTATTGTTCAACTTCTTTAAACAAGTTGTTTTTGATTCCGTGCTTGGTGTCACTTTATCCGCCCCCAATATCTGGAGAAATATTCCCAAATTGCAAAGACGCCCCTAGGTGAAGCAGGAAATAAATCTATAATATATGATCCTCACTTTCCAGATGGATACGTGCTTTTGATCAGGTACCTTTGTCATAGCCATCTCTATTTCTGGGTGCATCATGGTTTTTCTCTTTCCGAATCGCCCTCAAAATGTTGTCTTGGTGTGGCGTGTCACTCGCTTCCGGACCCTTTCATTTGTACATGACAACTTTGCTTTCTTTGCTTACTCAGCTCTCCCATACCAATAAGACTCTCGACTGTTTCTTTTCGATTGTGTCTCGCAGAGTGTACAAGTGTATACAGATCCAATGATGTATACAAAAGTATACAGTTCTAGCGATATTGGGCCTTGTCGCCTGGGCTATTGTCTAGTATCAGTTAAATCTCATATTTATTTAGACCTTTGGTTTGCTTTCGAATATAGTAGTAAAGAATTGCACGGAAAGAGAAGCTCGGTCTTGTCACCTGTATACAGTTGGCTTGGGACTGCCCATCAAACTAATAAGGTGCTAGTTACTTCCTTCATGACTCCTTGTTGGTGTTCATGGCGAGTGGTGTGTTAAACTGTTTCGACTGAAATTTGGAATGCAAGCTTTGTTTGCATTCTTATTCTCTCTGCCCTGAGCTGATTTCGCAGGTCCCTAACTTTGGGCGATCCCAGCATGTGGCTGACAACAAGTCTCCTTCTAGGGTTGCAGTAATAGTGACAAGTTCGAGGAACAACTTCCACCAAGATACTATCTAGGAAGTACGCTTTGATTCCTTCATGTCTTCCTGTCGGCGCTTGTGCTTTGGTTGTTAACTTGCATTAATTCCCATCATGCGGCTGAGAGTACTGGTATACAGATATATATGGATGGATTTGGTGATGCAAGACTGTGGTTCGCCATTTTCGAATGTAAAACAACAGCTTTCCCCTCGTAGCGTGTATCTACGTCCATATCTACATTGTACTATGACGTGCATCCGTGATGGAAGAACTTGGAGCTGTTGCGGAATGAACTTCACATGCCATAACCACTACGGATTGAATATATGATTGGAGTTGCGTACTTGAAGTTAGCCTCTGCTCGTTTGTAGCAAGTCTTCCTCGATCTCGTTGGTACAGTTTATGGAATGTGGAATGTAGCCTCCTTCAATGCTTTCATGTGGACTGGCATCCCCTTGTTGTTTTTCCCTTCAGTAGAGGTCTTAGGACAATTGTACGCACTTGTTTCGCCATATGAAAATTGACTACTGCATTTGAATTCAGAATTCGTGAATTCAAAGCTCTACTCCTCATGCATAATCAAATGACGCGATCTGGATCTTCATGAGCAGTACTGTGATTTGATCTTTTCTCCTTGTTGGTGATGCGCACACATGGAAATCATCAGGTAATTATTGTTGGCCGTTGATCCACCAATTTTTCTTTTTGTTAGCTGGATATTGTATTTAATATCCAGTACATTCCTTGATCGGAGTGAATAACTTTCATCCCAGAAAATTGACACTATTGACATTAATACCGGTGTATACGTGAGAAGGAGGAGATGAGTAACGGGGCGTGGAGTGTATTTCTAATCTGTCTGTATTTGATTTACTGCGAACCACCAAAACCATGACTTCTTTGCAAGAACTGTTGGAACAATTGCCGAATTATGCCTGCACAAAAATAAAATCAAACACGAAACAAATTGTTATGGCTGAGTCGCGGACTAGGTCGCTTTCTTTAAGACGTTTCGCGGCTCTGCCCAAGATTATGCAAGCAGTTCTTCGATGGCGCGTCGTCCCCAGGATAAAACAGCCGAGATCAATCTCTTACATAATCACTGTTGCTCGGTGAGAGGATGTGAAACTTCTACACTTCATTCTTGCTCATAAACTCTTTAGAAAAACCAAGGATGATCACACACTTGTTTTTCTTTCTCACAAAAGTTCATTTTCTTTGAAAAACCCAAGAGACATAAAAGAGAAAAACTCTCTATATTCTTTTCATCAAAATCTGATTTATGATAGTCAAAGAAATAAATATAATCTTAAATGTAAAACATTATTAAGGTGTTAATTAACATCATTAACTCATTCAACAAAAAACGATTTTTGACATTAACTCAAAACAAATTTATTCTTTAAGATGAAGAATAATTTTCATTTTAAAACCATTTTAATGAGACACTAATTTATTGGAAATAAATAATGTTTTTAAAACATATACTCCCAAAAATCCCCCACTTATTTTTTTCAAAACATTGAGCAAGAACCTACAGAGTTGTGCATAAGCAAAGGTGTCTCGCGACTTGAACCTTTACGTAGTGTTAATAGGCTCTCTTAAAATCTGACCATAAAGTGAACATAAGTCTTGAACTCTAGGAGATAAAAAGATTACTCAACACACACGACTATACTAGTGTAAAGTCTAAAGCCAGCACATTACGGCCCTGTGCTTGTATCCCAGTTTAATGAATGATCTAGAGAACTGCCCATATTCTCATAGAAAGCGGCCACACTTTCACATTCATATAGGTGAGTCTATCAAGAGTGTACTCCTGAATGTACCCCACTCTAAATAGAGATATAAACATCGTTAAGAGTTTTAAATTTTAAAATTAAAAATTAAACTCAACCTTTACTCGTTTCAGGATGTCATGCCGTGGGATGAATTCTTCAAAAGCATGATTCTCGCATCTCCATATCACCTATGACTTCGTCTAGTCCCTTTGAACCTATTTCTAGGTTGGGTATCCATCATAGATGACTCAATCTCAATGGGCATCAACCTCATCCCTAAGATGTATTCACATCTTCTTATCAATCCTTTCGTCAAAGGACTAATGGAAACTCGTTTTAAACACTATATAATCCATATTCTCATAAAATCAACTCTTATAGTTGTCGTTACATTCTCAATTCATGCAATAGCCGCGGTACTATCACATTGGATTAATATGTCTGTTCCTCTATCTATTAGAGGATCGAATCGCTCCATCCCTTAAAGGATTCAACTGAAAGGATGTCCAATCAGCTTCGCAATATCCTTAAAGGATTGCGGTAACCATTTAGATAGTGTATTTCTAGGCATATGATGTGTTTGAAACACCTCATAACCTTCTCAATATTTTACCAATTTTCCATACTAGGATTGGCAAATCTGAATATAAAACCCCCACTATGAAAGCAATATATTACACCCCCACTACAAAAAATACTTATATATATAGTCAATCACGCAGCAAAGAAGCATACTGACTGAGCTACCATACTCATGTCTAGTGCAATCACACACAATCTCAAAAGCATTAGCACTAAACCAAATGAGTGAAAACTTGTTTACAAATCGGACTATATATATTTCTGTCTCTTTTAAAAATTCTATTTTCATTGAAATGAAAATGATCCAAAGAAAGAAAAAATTCATTTCAAAAATATACACCATCTTCATTCAAGTCTTTCATGTCAAATAGCAAACTAAGCATGTTCTCAATTTCATTTTCATCCTATAGGTTAGAATAAAAATTCAAAAAATCACTTATGCATACAAAACAAAGAGTATTGTGCATTTCACTTTCATCAATTCTGAAATCATTCGAATGAATCAAGTAAACAATTTTTATTTTATAAATTGTTTTAAAGTTGTTTTTTCAGAATATAACTGATATCTTATCTAACTTATATGATTTATTTTATTGCAGAAACTACACTATTTTCCATGCTTGGTTTACATAGATTCTCATCCTTAACTTACACAAAAGTATATATTTCTACTTATGACTATAACAAATCATACATTGTATAAACAACATCAACAAAACAAGCATGTAAGTTATTTAGCGATATGAATGTAAGAGTCAACAATTTTCTGTTTGTTTGTCTAAAAACAGTAGGCTCATAAAAACATTTTGCCAAAGATTTAATAGTTTGAAGAACAAAGTTACTCTCTATAAGAAGTTATCTTTCAAATTATAAGCAACAACATATTCATGACTAAAATTTAGTCTCACTATATATGCTTTTCTAGGTTCATTCTTAGTGAATTACTTGTCACCTTCATTTTTCTAGTTCCTCTAATTTAAATCAAATGTTTTAAAGCATAGGATATGGAATCCCCACTATTTTTTTGACTCAAACAAGAATTTCAAAACAATATCCAAAGATCCCAAAAATTGTGAAAAACTAATAAACCAATGATCTAAACCCAAAACGTTTTGCACAATATAGAGAAAAATTCAAACAATTTTCTTGAAAATAACATTTTCTAACTCACTACTCAATAGATCATATTTGACATCAAAACAAGTTACTCTAAGCATCTTTATAAAATTCTCAAATATTTTATTTCATCCAAAAAAAAACATTGAAAGTTGCGTAAGATTTCAAAGTGTACATGCTTTTATGAGTTAGGTAAGATTACATACATGTTACTCAAAAATTCACCAAGTTTATAACATGCTCTCATTCGTTACTAACTCATTCATTTCTTAAAAGCATGACAAAATCTCATATTTCAAATATTCAAAATTCAATTCATATTATGATAAAATTGTAATATTATATTCAAATATTTTATCTATAACATATTATTTGTAATAGCGCAATGATCAAATTCAACAAATTTCTAATCTCAATCTTGTTTATAACAAGATACACGGAAACTAGATTCTAGCTCATTTCGAAAGTAAAATATAACATTCTCATACTCATCACTAACTTATCAACTTCATTAAATCATGATAAGGTCTCATGTCCCAAGCATTCAAAGTTCATTTCATGTGATGATAAAATTGCAATATTATATTCAAACATTTTATCCATAACATATCATTTGTAGGAGTGCAATGATCAAATTCAACAAATTTCTTATCTCACTCTTGTTTATAACAAGATATGAACATCTTGTTATTAACAAGTTGAACATCTTGGAAACTAGATACATCTTTAACAAGATTGTTCTACCCAAAGTAAACTTTTAGGCTATACCAATACCGAAAGTCCTAGTGATGTGAGTATATCTCACGCCACTTTCTTTCAAAACGATTTGGTTCAACTTTTGAACCATAGCCTATCGAAACAAATATGGTGCAAAACACCAATATATATCAACCTCTCACCGATCCATAGTTCACATTAACTAAGCTTGAAAAGCGTTGTTAATAACATTTGATATCCTTGCAATGCCGTGCAAGAATAACAAATAATATCATAATCAATATTATGTTCATTTCTTAGTGAGAGTTGATATTCACATTTGTTTTGACCAGGTTTCTAATTATTTCGGTTTTGGGTTCGTATAAAATTCCATCTCATAAATTCAAAACTTATATGAGTCACATGTTTATTGTCATACACAATAATTCTCAATATCTTGTTTCCCTAAAATTTATTCTAACATTGAACAATCAACTTATTCAATTTAGAATGACATTATTTGATCACTACAATAACTACAAATAGTTCATCAAACATACCTCAATTGCTTTTAAATCTCAATTGTAATTATGTAAGTGCACACCAACAAAGAAATCAGCAACCCCATTGCTTCACACATCGATTAATCTCCCGCAATTTTATTTCATTGGAAAATAAAATTTTGCTCAAGTAAATGAATTTTCACCTGTCACAATCATTTACATGTGAGCATTTGGAACCAAAAATAAGTAACGTATGCACTTACATAATTACTTAAAAATCAATCAAAATATAGTACTCCAAGTTTCTCTTGAGTGTCAAATAAAGATTCAAAATTATATGGTTATAACATCATATATTTATAACTCTCTATCAAGCATTTTATCAAACATATGTGGTGCACTAGTTTGATTGCTAACAATAATCTTCCTTTTCATTACCAAAACAAGAGTACGAAGTAATAGCATCAAAACATGATCTTTAAAGTAATTTCTTACATCTTACATCTCTAATCTCAAGTATCATGTCTCCTGCTTTGGACAAACATACACAACGATTCTGAAATTACCAAATCTCTCAAACTAAATATCCAAATGGAAATTTCAAAATGGTTTTTCAAAATAAGTTCCTGATCTACAAGTTTCATGTTATACACGAATCCAAAATATCAACACAAAGATCATAAAAACGAATTCAACAAGGACTAAATTTCTGCTCGTCAGAAAATTTCAGCAACGTTGTGCAGTTTTCTAAAATACTTTAAAAATACTTTTCGGACTCCAAAAATTCTGAAATTTGACATGGATGACCCTCATGATGTCTAATATATCAGGTTAAAATTTCTAGACCTAATTCATTTCTATATAGGAGATAAAAATACATCTCTACAACATGTTAAAAACATCCGTTTCACATCAACAATACTTTTCTATGTTAGATATTCATGATAAAAATATTATCCATGTTACAATCCTAATCCATAAAAATCAGACATAAAATTTAACTCTAGGTATACCTAAAATCTCAAGCATCATTTTCAATTGTCAAAGAAAAATTATACAAATTATAATTCTATAAAACGAAATAAAACAATGATACTTAACGCGTTCAAGCAATTATTTTCTTTTTGATATCCATGGCAGAATATAAACGTCTTAAAATTGTTGGAACAATTGCCGAATTATGCCTGCACAAAAATAAAATCAAACACGAAACAAATTGTTATGGCTGAGTCGCGGACTAGGTCGCTTTCTTTAAGACGTTTCGTGGCTCTGCCCAAGATTGTGCAAGCAGTTCTTCGACGGCGCGTCGTCCCCAGGATAAAACAGCCGAGATCAATCTCTTACACAATCACTCTTGCACGGTGAGAGGATGTGAAACTTCTACACTTCATTCTTGCTCATAAACTCTTTAGAAAAACCAAGGATGATGACACACTTGTTTTTCTTTCTCACAAAAGTTCATCTTCTTTGAAAAACCCAAGAGACATAAAACAGAAAAACTCTCTATATTCTTTTCATCAAAATATGATTTATGATAGTCAAAGAAATAAATATAATCTTAAATGTAAAACATTATTAAGGTGTTAATTAACATCATTAACTCATTCAAGAAAAAACGGTTTTTGACATTAACTCAAAACAAATTTATTCTTTAAGATGAAGAATAATTTTCATATTAAAACCATTTTAATGAGACAATAATTTATTGGAAATAAATAATGTTTTTAAAACATATACTCCCAACAAGAACAATTTTAATATCCCCATATCAAACCATCATGGAGTGGTGCGGTATCGAAAACTTGACTTGTCTGTAAAAATGGTAGCAATGGGGATGACCATACAAACCGATAGTCTGTATTATCTTTACATTAATGGAGATTTGTCCTTTGATTCGGTTCTTCGCACCCCAATTAGAAGCTAGTGTGCTAGTTGATGGAGTGTTGGCTTCCAATTGGATAAGATTAGTGCTTCTCTTCTGTTAGTGTAACATGTAGGTTCCTTCTTTTGATGAGTCTGTGAAGTCTTGTACTTCAACATTGGGTTATCGTCGTCTATCATTTGGATGTTTGCTAACTGGTTGCTCCGGTTCCTCAAATTGCTACTTTTCCTTGGTTTCATGACTGATCTATGATATCAGTAATCACACATGAAACAAGAGACGAAACATATCTATGTTCCCGGGAGATGGTGGATGCTTTGGTGGAACTCAGACAGTCTTTCCTTAACTATGCTTTGCGCTCGCGGAGAGATGCTCAGTTTGTACTCGGTGAAAGATTAGGCACAAAATTAAGTCAAACAAATGGCTTAATATAACCACCAAACGGTTTAACAAAGTGCAGCGTATAGCGTTAATAAAGTAATAAAGCAAAAGACTCAACATCATTATATCTCCGTTCACCTAAATTGGGATTAACATTCATGTAAATTAAGTGTCAAAAGGCAAAAGGAAAAAAGATGCGCAAACCGAGTAGAGATGGCACTGGCAAGAAGTGAGTGGGGATTTCGGATGTATTTATTTGACAAGACTAGCATGACTTTTCGGTGTTGCAAGACCTCGTTCTTCTACGGTTTTCGACTGTTTTTTTTCTTTCTTCTTTGCTGATTTTTGCATCGAACTCATGCACGATTTGTTCCGCACCTTTCTCAATAGCTAAACACGATTGTTTCATACGAATTCCCTTAGTCGGCGCCAATGTTTGTACCCAAAATTAATTTTAGGAACAAAACACAATTGTTTTGATGATGATGATGAAGAAGTAAGACAACCATAAAAAATAAATAATGAAGACAAGAATTTTACGTGGTTCGGCAAGTAATGCCTACGTCCATGGATGAATCCCCTTAGGGAGAGAAGTTTTATTGATATAGGTATTACAATGATTTTTCTCTTGGTTAGAAAACATATCTAAGCAAATGAAATGTGGTGAAAATGGTAGCACCCTCTCCTCCAGTTGAGATTTTCTTCCTCCCTCTTTTGAGTTGGTATTTGGCCTCTATTTATGGGCAGAAAGTAGATCTAACTTTAGGGGTCAATAGTTATCCTAATAACTTCCCCCATATGTATAATTCCAAGAAAAGAACCAGATTCATGATAAAATTTGTTATTCCCTCTGATACTTATCATAATCTTAAATAATTATTATCTTGAATAATAATCATAACCATTTAAGATAATTATCCTCTTTCTGTTAGGATTTTGCAATTATCTTAAATAATTATTTTCTTGAATAATAATTATAACCACCTAAGATAATTATCCTCTTTCTGTTAGGATTTATCTGGGCTTCCATAATAAGAAAAAATGGGCTTCCATAATAAGCCAACTGGGCTTCCAAAATAAGCCAACAGGGCTTCCAAAATAAGCCAGTTATATTTCCATAATAAACAAAATGGGCTTTGATAGGGTGTAGAATACATCCTATTTACTATCTATTGTTTATGCTTTCTTTGCTATTTTTCTTGTAAATTATGTATTTTTACGCTTGTTTTGAGTTTTGTAGCTACTTTGGAGTCGCACAGAGGAAAAGAAGAAGAAATCACCAAAATTGAGCAAAAAGGGCAAACTTGTCATTTTATCAAGGGCGAAGACTATATGGAGCCCAGCCAAGGTTAAGGGGTGACTCAAATTACTGAAGGAAAGACAATAATAGTTAAGGGGAGGTCAAAGAGGTGTCCCTTATCCAAAAGAAGGGAGTGAGAATAGCACAATTGGGATGTACTTATGGTGGGTGTTTGAATCCACCCACACCCTAAACTCTGACCCATACCCAAGCCCACATGTCTGAATCCACCCATACCCTAACCGAAACCCGTACCCGGATCCATGCCCGAATCCGCCCCATTTAACCCAGCCCTAAATCGAGAAGATTATCTTCTCCTCTTTCCTTTCTTACATAGCTGAAAGAGAAAAAAACAGCAGCTCTGCCATTAAAGTCTGAGACCAGATCGATCGAGTTATTAGAGCTATCGTTGCTGGGAGATGAAAGTTGCCGCTGTTGTGAACCAGGAGAACAGACCGAGAGACCAAATCGAGAGCTAAGAGATGAAGAGATCGATGCTGCAATTGATTCAGATTGAGAGGAATTAATGGGTTTGTTGGTTGATAAATCGAGGAATTGAGAAGTAGATCGAAACACAGAAATCAGACCGAGAAGGGGAATGGGAGATTGAGACGTTGTTGCTCTCTGAGTTGAAATGAGAAGGAATCGATGGAGCTTCCATTAGATTCAATGATGGTGAGTTTCATGGGTTGATGAACTGACGCGAAGGAGATGTTAGAGATCGAGAGAAAATGATGAAGTATGAACTTCAGTGGATGAGTAAGGGGTTGGTTGTAGTCTGAGAAATCGAGACCGATTGAAATCGAGGATAAGAAATTGAAGATGGGGATGATACTGAGAATGGGTTAGTGAGCAACTGGTGTGGTGGTTCTGGTGGTACTGGGATTGTGAAAATTGAAGTTACAGGAGTAGCAGAGGAGATGTGGGTATTGTTAGTATGGCACTGAAGAACTGTGCTGTGAGATGGGTTTGGAATTAAAGCTGTTGCAGTTTAGATGAGATTGCAGGAGAAATCGAATGGGTTGCGATTGATGGAATGAATTGCTTTAGATGAATGTTAGGACTGTCACAGGGAATGAAGACATAGATCGGCCGGAATATGGCCTGGGAAAGTCCTGTAATTGAACGGAACTCGGCCGGTTTTCTGTACCGGCGAGTCAACTCGGAGATGACCGATCCAGGCGAGTCCGATGACCGTTCCAGAACGATCCCGATGAGCCGATCTGACCCAACTCAGACCACTCAGCCGACTAAGACTGCTGACTCGTTGTCTAACTCACTCTCCCCTTGACCTTTGACTAACAGTTGACTGACGGTTGACCCGTTTGACCGTTAGTTCTAACGGAGGACTGACGGAATATTCCGTCGAATATTCCTTCGACGGACAGAATTTTTAGATGGCCGACGGCGACTATTCTGGCCGGATTCCGCCATAATACCGATTTCCGGCGACCAAAATTCCAGAATCTTCTATGGACTTCTCTCATGGGTGTGAAGACTTGGGCTAGGAATTGGATGGAGAATTGGGCTCAAATTTGGAAAGAGAAGGTGGAAGAGTTGAGAAAAGCTTGGATTTGGAAATTGAATTGCTAAAGGAAAAGGATTCTAATCCTTGGAAGATTTGGAGAATATTGAAGCCTATAAATAGAGAAGTTTTCTACATCTTTTACACACATCTCTACACACACAACACTTTTCTTTTCTTATTCTTTGTGTGAACTTTTAGCATGAGTAGCTAATTTTCTTATTGATTGAGGATGAATTCCTAGTTCTTAATATATGTTTTGAGTTTTTGTTTTCAATTCTATCTTGAAGTTTTTCACATGATTATCGTTTGTTTTTACTAATAGGAATGATCTTAATGACATTCATGATTGATTGATAGATTGTTTGGGTGGCCAACCAAATTTTGGCGCCGCTGCCGGGGAGCAACGGGCGATTTTAGTTGTTTTTATTTTTCTTTTTGCTTTATTCTTGCTTTGTTGGATTCTATTCCGTATCTAACTTAGTTTTTGAGAATCTTATTTCAGGTGCCGGTTTTCCATGTATGGTGGACAAGAGCAAGCATATTACAACAATCAATACGGTTTTCAACCTCAATATTATGGCAACTTCCAACCATCCTTAGGATACAATCAAAACCAATCTTTTGGCTATGATCAAATTCCTACAGAACCTTATGGATATTCTCATACATATCAACAACCTTATGTCGGGTATGTAAGTGGACAATCACAAGGATGGGAGGATAGTTTTGTTTATGATCAGAAATTCTCTAGTTTTGCAGATAAGATGTCTGCCATGATTGGGGATCTTCAACAAAAGTTTCAAGAATGACATCGAGAAATTCAAAGGAATTCGGAGAAAATATACGAACAAATTAACCAACCTTTGGAGACTTTTGATGACGCTAGTGTAGATTACTTGAGCCTTGATCTTAATAATGATCAATCACCTATTCAAAAGGTAGAGCTTGAGGAAGATGCATTTATTGCTTGGAAAAAATTTCTTAGGGAAAGATGGGAGTCCGCGAAAGTGTATGAACGTTGCAACAATGAGGAAATTATTCCAACTCCGGATCATAATAACGATCCTTCACCTATTCAAAAGGAGGAGATTGGGTGTGACTTACCGATTGTTATAAACGGTGTAACACCCGCACATGAAGATCTTATAATCTATACCGATGAAAATCATTTTAGTGAATGGCCCGATTCCGATGATGAGAATGTTGAAGAGATGATGCTAGAGGATGAAACCACATTTATTGATTTTGTGGAAGACCCAATTGAACTTGCCAATGATTTTAATGATGCCAAGACTTTGGTTAAGGTAGAAAACGACGAAGAATGGTTGCAAGGTTTAATAGAGGACCACGATATACAAGAGGTAAGTAATTCACTTGAATTTTTTAAGGATGAAGAGGATTCTATAATACAAGAAATTGTGCAAGGTTTGTCTAATCCTTTGCATATTGCTTCTTCTCCTTTACCTCTTATTGGTTTGAATGTATGTGCTTCGAAAGTATTTTTGGATGATTTTGTTTCTAGATATCCACCATTGGAAACACTTGATGCTAACACTATGCAGGTTTGCCAAGAGGAACACATGGAAATTCCCAAATTCTATGTTCTTTATACACTTCCGAGTGTGGACGAGAATAAGTGTGGGGGAAATTTCTATCGAGCGATAATTTCATTATTGTTTTCTTGTGCTAATATTTGTATGGAGTTATTGTTTGCAAAACAGGTATTATGGGTGGATCCTCAAATTTTCCGATTGTTAGTATATGGGGAATGAATCTCGCAAGAGCTAAGTCGGGCCGTCGACTTTAAAACAGCGCTTAATGGGAGGCAACCCATAGGTTTTGTATTTCTTATCTTTTTGCTTTTTGTTATTTCTTTTTCTTGTTCCTTATCATGTTAAAATTTCCCACCTTGACTTTACTAGGAGGATTCAATTACATTGAGGACAATGTAAGGTTTAAGTGTGGGGGAGTGGTTAAGCATGTTTTTAAAACAAAAATTACAAAAAAATTAAAAAAAATTAAAAAAAAAAAAAAAAAAGGTTTTTACATAAAAACTTTCAACTTTTAAAGATTTTAGAGTCACTAGCATACTTCTAGGTATGTTTACATAGAGATTTTGACCGACATAATTGAACTTGGAAATGTTAGAGAACTACGTTCGGATTTCTTGTTTGTTTGAGTGTTAAATAATGGATTTAATCATGCCGGTGATGCGAATTTGGTGCAGGGAGAAATGCGTTATTAGAGTTGCTGATCAATAATTAGTGGAGACTACCCGTATTCATATCATGTGAGGCACCGACCAGAAATTTTCCATCTACTAAAGAGCTTCTTTTGAGTGTGTGTCACCGTACGTAAATTCCGGGTAGAATGGTGAGCTACCCAAGCTCCCACCAATAGAAGCACTACTCTTTGATCTCTTGAGTGCTAATTTTGTCAATCATGAGGGTGACGTCCATGGATGAAAGCTTCCTTCTTGTAGTTCGATTTGCAGTTAGCACCATTCTCTCTCGACAACAACGGATCCATAGAAACACATTCATCATAAACAAGGAGCGACATCAAAATCTACAAGGAAAGTTGGAAAAAGTTTAAGGTTTACAAGCAACAGAACGAGAAAAAGAGCAAATTTCAAATACAAGTAAAGCGACATACAATGAGCAGATTTTTACATATATGTTGAGGACTTACAATACAATGAGGTAATTCTATATTCAAGTATGAAGACTTATTCATGAAAGCGAAGAAAATTAAAAGGTGAGAATTTTTGAAGTTTATGATTTTAAGGCAATACAAGTTGTGAAGAATCAAGCGGTAAAATACTTCTTCCACGGCCATGGTTTATTTTGTATTTAATTTCTCTTGTGTTTGAAAAAAAAAAAAAAAAAAAAAAAAAAAAAAAAAAAAAGAGAAATATTTGTTTTGTTAATAAGCCGTGGGAAAGGAAAATCTATAAGGAAGTTTCAAGCGACAAGGATTTTTAAGGTAAAAGAGTTACAAATTGTCAAGGAATTACGAAGATCAAGGGTTTATCATCAATAGTTGAAACCGAAGACCATGAAGATCAAGACGAGGAGCGGAAGATGTTTCTATTGGATGCCGTGAGAGCGGTGTTATCATAATTGGCGATCGGATGTGAAGGTGAGTAAGTAATCTCATCCTCAATAATAAATGGTTGATTTCCTTTCTTAGAGATCGTCAGAAAAATGGTTTTTCAAAATATTAAAAGATGTGGGTTTTTAAAAATATTTCGGAAGTTGTCCTTCCCACCATTCAACGTGTAGCAGGAATTCTCTCTTCATTCCTACCTGCACACATGTGAGAACCATAAAAAAGCCGTCTTTTTGAGTGCAATTATCATAAAATCCTTTTGGTGAGGCGAAGTCGAGGCGAAATGCTTATTGATCGTTTCTCAAACACGCATTCTCTCATTATGGTGTGGTTATTTCTCACTCAACATTTAAGAATGAGAATATGTTCTTTAGTATTTCTAACTTCTTATTACTAGCATGCAGAAATTCTATGTCCTCATAACTCTTTGGATGCTTAGGACGCTTGAACGCTTTGAAGTTGTGAGTTTTTAGTTTGATTTGCTCGAGGACTAGCAAAGTCTAAGTGTGGGGGAATTTGATAGGGTGTAGAATACATCCTATTTACTATCTATTGTTTATGCTTTCTTTGCTATTTTTCTTGTAAATTATGTATTTTTACGCTTGTTTTGAGTTTTGTAGCTACTTTGGAGTCGCACAGAGGAAAAGAAGAAGAAATCACCAAAATTGAGCAAAAAGGGCAAACTTGTCATTTTATCAAGGGCGAAGACTATATGGAGCCCAGCCAAGGTTAAGGGGTGACTCAAATTACTGAAGGAAGGACAATAATAGTTAAGGGGAGGTCAAAGAGGTGTCCCTTATCCAAAAGAAGGGAGTGAGAATAACACAATTGGGATGTACTTATGGTGGGTGTTTGAATCCACCCACACCCTAAACTCTGACCCATACCCAAGCCCACATGTCTGAATCCACCCATACCCTAACCGAAACCCGCACCCAGGATCCATGCCCGAATCCGCCCCATTTAACCCAGACCCTAAATCGAGAAGATTATCTTCTCCTCTTTCCTTTCTTACATAGCTGAAAGAGAAAAAAAACAGCAGCTCTGCCATTAAAATCTGAGACCAGATCGATCGAGTTATTAGAGCTGTCGTTGCTGGGAGATGAAAGTTGCCGCTGTTGTGAACCAGGAGAACAGACCGAGAGACCAAATCGAGAGCTAAGAGATGAAGAGATCGATGCTGCAATTGATTCAGATTGAGAGGAATTAATGGGTTTGTTGGTTGATAAATCGAGGAATTGAGAAGTAGATCGAAACACAGAAATCAGACCGAGAAGGGGAATGGGAGATTGAGACGTTGTTGCTCTCTGAGTTGAAATGAGAAGGAATCGATGGAGCTTCCATTAGATTCAATGATGGTGAGTTTCATGGGTTGATGGCGCTGACGCGAAGGAGATGTTAGAGATCGAGAGAAAATGATGAAGTATGAACTTCAGTGGATGAGTAAGGGGTTGGTTGTAGTCTGAGAAATCGAGGAGAAGAAATTGAAGATGGGGATGATACTGAGAATGGGTTAGTGAGCAAACCTGGGTGTGGTGGTTCGGTGGTACTTGGGATTGTGAAAATTGAAGTTACAGGAGTAGCAGAGGAGCTGTGGGTATTGTTAGTATGGCACTGAAGAACTGTGCTGTGAGATGGGTTTGGAATTAAAGCTGTTGCAGTTTAGATGAGATTGCAGGAGAAATCGAATGGGTTGCGATTGATGGAATGAATTGCTTTAGATGAATGTTAGGACTGTCACAGGGAATGAAGACATAGATCGGCCGGAATATGGCCTGGGAAAGTCCTGTAATTGAACGGAACTCGGCCGGTTTTCTGTACCGGCGAGTCAACTCGGAGATGACCGATCCAGGCGAGTCCGATGACCGTTCCAGAACGATCCCGATGAGCCGATCTAACCCAACTCAGACCACTCAGCCGACTAAGACTGCTGACTCGTTGTCTAACTCACTCTCCCCTTGACCTTTGACTAACAGTTGACTGACGGTTGACCCGTTTGACCGTTAGTTCTAACGGAGGACTGACGGAATATTCCGTCGAATATTCCTTCGACGGACAGAATTTTTAGATGGCCGACGGCGACTATTCCGGCCGGATTCCGGCCATAATACCAGTTTTCCGGCGACCAAAATTCCAGAATCTTCTATGGACTTCTCTCATGGGTGTGAAGACTTGGGCTAGGAATTGGATGGAGAATTGGGCTCAAATTTGGAAAGAGAAGGTGGAAGAGTTGAGAAAAGCTTGGATTTGGAAATTGAATTGCTAAAGGAAAAGGATTCTAATCCTTGGAAGATTTGGAGAATATTGAAGCCTATAAATAGAGAAGTTTTCTACATCTTTTACACACATCTCTACACACACAACACTTTTCTTTTCTTATTCTTTGTGTGAACTTTTAGCATGAGTAGCTAATTTTCTTATTGATTGAGGATGAATTCCTAGTTCTTAATATATGTTTTGAGTTTTTGTTTTCAATTCTATCTTGAAGTTTTTCACATGATTATCGTTTGTTTTTACTAATAGGAATGATCTTAATGACATTCATGATTGATTGATAGATTGTTTGGGTGGCCAACTAAATTGATTTGTTAATTTGATCTAAAGCTAGTGAAAGTTAGGGGATAAGTAATCGTTTCTTGACTCTTTACATAAGTAGCAAACACGAGACCTTGCGGAGGGATTCCGTGGAGCAATTGTGTGTGAAAAAAACGTTAGTAAGTAGACCTTGATCTAAGAGTCTAACTACTAATATCAACCTAATAAGTTCATAAATCTTAATGCGTTTATTTTAAATTACATCTTGAGTGATCTACTACTAGGTGGTTTGGTAAATAGAATCCGGTAGTCGAGAACTTCCGTATCCGGTGATACAAGGGATTTAGGGGTTTAGCACTGATTTAGCTGCTTTACCTACGGTTGGTGATAATTTGTGACTAATAACAAGTAGAAAAGAACATAACTTGATTCATTGTTTCGTAACGAAGAAGGATTCCTTGATCTTGTCTCTCTTATTGATTTCAACTTTATCTTTTAATTGCTTTGTTTATTTTCTTTTGCTTTATACATCCCCCCTTTTGTGACAATTTTTACAACTAGAATCTCTTGCTCCTCGTGGGAACGAACTTGACTTCCATTATATTATTTTTAATTGAGTGGAAATATTGATTAATTTGATTGCACCTACGACACGCATCAGGCTTCAATAATAAGCCAGCTAGGCTTCTTTAATAAGGCCTGGGTTTCTTTAGTAAACCGACCAGGCTTCCAAAATAAGCCAACTGGGCTTCTATAATTATCCATGTGGGTTTCTTTAATAAACCGACGGGTTTCCATAATAAACCAAACAGGTTTCTCCGATAAACCGTGTTTTACCGTTATGCAATAGCTTGTGCGGTACGCACGTGCACCATTTTAATGGGGTACAAACATCGCAACTTGATTGTGTTGTAAGTGCATCCTCACCAAGGAATGCCCTGCTATGTATACGGTGAGGGAAGCACGAGAATTGGGGCACACAGATTATATTCGGCAAGGCTGTAGAATTCGACTGGATTCTTCTAAAAAGGTATGTCTATAAACCTGAGCAAGATTTGTGATTTTATAATGATGCATGTACCTTGCTTATTGTTCATTTCTACCTAACTTGATATGTGTTTAAGGTTCTTAAACGTTTAGGTTTGAAAATAGTAGTTTTGGATGTTTGGACTTCATGATACATCTACCAGATATGCATAACATCATTCAAAATCGAAATCCAGGGGTTTAAGTACGCATACCCGTTTGCAAACTCCCTCAGGTCATGAAAATTCGTTTGCAAACCGGTATGCATACTTTACGTCGATATTCGGTAAACTTGTTTTGGCCGTAACTTCTTCGTCCAAGCTCGGAATGACCTCATTATTTTTGAATTCTCTTCCTCTTTGAATTCTCTTAAAAATAGAGATGAGAATTCCTGAATTTGGATGAGTTAGGATTGGTATTTGTCCTGTCTCTTTTTTTTGAGTGTTTTGATCCGTTTCGTCACACTTGTTCCACTTCTCTTGGACTTGGGCGCTTGGATTCTTGGAGTAATACTCTTCTAAGCTCATATGTAGCTTTTACAAGAATGTTGTTGGTGATCACAAAGAAGGAAGTTCAAGAATGGGCTGTAGTACGCATTGCTATGGGATTCTTGAATGTTCACAATTATCTTATGTGAACTATGGTGCATGGTCGTGAATGACTTTGTATGTTCTTATTTGTTAAGAAAATCTTTTTATATGCCTGTTTATGGGAGAAAACTATTTCTGCCGATTTTGGTAATTTAGGGTGTGTGGATGAGAAATGAATCTAAACCCTAAACAAATGCACTGCACGGGAGTGCTTGTGATTCGAGAAATCCATCTGTACAACTCTGGCATAAACCAAGAAATGGCCGTTCCAGACTTGCTTCGGTCACAAAGTGAAGGAGATGGGGTTGATCTTAGGGAGAGAAGTGAAGAAGGTGTTGATATTGTGGAGGTGTTGGCTGTTTTACGATTTGTATCAGAAAGCTGAACTGGCTTGCAGAATGTAAGCTATCAGTTCTGGTGTTTGAATATGATTGTATCAACACTTGATTTTCTGTCTTATCTTGTCCCATCCTGTGGAAATAGGGAGGAGAACCTATTTATACAAGTCATTAAGCCTAACCCATGTCTCTCATGGGAAGTGGAGTGATGGAGTAGTGGAGTTGTGTGTTAGTGTCACACGACCAGTCTTGCCTACTTCTCCTGTCATCACTAACCGTCCATGACTTCCTGACACGTTCTTGTGATGGCGCGTTGTCCGCTACACACTGTAAACCGCCAGACCAATACCCCAGTAAGTATCCCCCAGTTTGTGACATGATTGATGTCTCGATCGTGTGGATCGTGGGACCCACAGGAAATAGCATGTGATGCTGGATTAAATAACTAAGTTATTTAGGAAGTCGATATTTATGAGATATCGTGTGTATTCTATGCAGGTAACGCATCGAATATATTCAGCATGTGTGAAGCATCTCTGTTTTAAGGCTTAACAGAGTAAGTCACGAATTTAATAGTCTTAAAATAGCATCATGTCCAGCCATCTTCGAGTGATCGTTTGGAGGCTATACATGCAAGCCCTGATTTGGCCGATCACCTCATGTAGAAGAGTGGTGGACGGTGATCGTGGCGATGCCTTGCTGGTCGCTTAACTCCGAACCATGGATGCTTAACCAAGCTGGTAGAGTTGGACGGACGAGATGATCTGTGACGCTCATCTGCGACCGTTGATGAAGTTTTAGGATTTTGAAGAGGTGCGCAAGCATCACTCTTCAGCTTGGTCGAATCCAAGCATGGGAGACGTTTTTGACAGGACCGACCGGGCATGCGTGTAGACGGCTTGCCGGTGTACACGTCCGTACCTCACTGTCCCATGAAAGTGTGATCTAAACCACTCAATTTGTCCGGTAAAGAGGAGCGGCTGAGATTGATTTGCGATAGAAATCCCATGCCGCAAAGGAGTTGAAGACCGCACGTCATGCCTACTTCGGGCGCGCATTTCGAGACGTCCAACCATGGTTGGCCTTGGTCGATCAGTTAGGCGTGTAGATGGGCCCACAGTGATCATGTTGACATGCTCGGGACCCTTTGAATCTACATCTACACCCTCCATCTATGCCTGCGAAGATGGATGGTCGTGATTGATTTGCGACACATGTGATATGCCGCAAACCCTAATTAGGGTTTCATGTCCACGCTACTTTGGCTGGACGAATTGGCAAGCTACGCTCCTCTTTTGGGGAGGCCGACCATGTGGGACCCACATTGGGCCGGTGGTGATCACGCCAATCCCTGTCTGATGGCTAGGGGTCTGATCTAGGCCATCCAAACATGTCGGTGAAGTTGGATGGTCGAGATCGATTTAAGACCCTCAGTGGAATTTCCTGCGACCCTTAAAGCATCACGTCAGCCGAACTTTGGGCGAGCGTTTGCCCCTTCCTGGCTAGGTCGTGAGATGGTCGGCTATGCAGGTAGAATGGGGGGCCCGTCGGTGTACATAACGGTGATTGTATGACCGGGAATGGGGCGATCCGCGCCGGCGAAGATGAACGAACGTGATGGATTTGAGACTGCCGCAGGCAGCCTTTGTTCGTACGAGCTCCTCCAAGCCGCTGCATACCATCCTGTATATCCAACTTCAGGCTGGTGTTTGGTGGTTGTTTGGAGGGCGTGACTTGTACTTGACCGTCCATGGAACTAAGGGGCCCGCTGGTGGTCATTGCTGTGGTTGCCTGCTCCGCTAGGGTTATATCTAGTCTGGTGTTTGGTTAAATCGTGCGGCCAACTTGCGTGGTCATGATTGTTTCTGAGACTGATATGGACAGTCCAGATTTAAAATATGCTCAATCGGGCTAGTATAACACACCGAGAGATGTATGCTCAATCGGGCTAGTATAACACACCGAGAGTTGTAGCCTGTACGGGTATTTCGTGCATGCCTCATTAGTGACACTTGGAGATTCGTGTTACTCTGCTGAGAGCAACACTCAGTCGTCATGCCGCACCAATAATGAGAGTTCAGCGGGAAAAACACAGGAAATACAAGGCTGGTCATGCATCAATTAATGCTATAAATTCATAGGGTATATGGGATTGTTGCTACATGCTCCATTTTAGGTGAATTAGTAAAGTGAAGAAGTATTCATCACTTATCAGTGGCTTTATCCTTTGCAGGATGTCAGCGCATAATTTTGGCTTTTACAATTTTAGCCTTAAATGAAAATCCACCATCAACATTAAGTTATTAGCTTGGTTGAATCAGTTTCATCTAACAGTGAATATTGAATGCTTTGTTACTAAGGTAACTTAGATTGCAAAACTTGATTTGAAAATTATATAAGGGGAACTCTAGCAACTGGAAAAACTAATCCCCACACCTCCTGTTTGATACTAGTTGGTTTTTCTAGAGTCGATTCTCCTTTAACCTTAGGTTTTTTCTCGAGACCCTGTAGGTTAACGACTGAAAGACTTCATTGGGATTGTGAAGCCAGACGAAACTACTTCTCTTGTAGTTGAGCGATCTGATCTTGCCATTTTCTATCGTACGAGTTCAATTGAATAATTGACTTGAGATTATATCTTCGATAGGGCAAGATAAAAAGAAATCACAAACATCTTTGTCTCATCGTTTGTGATTCTACAATATCTAGTTTCACTACCATACGATTTAGATTATTGTGAGGTGATTGATAATACTAGGCTGTTCTTCGGGAATATAAGTCCTGGTTATCAATTAGTTCCTGCTCACCTTGATTTATCAAAAGACGGAACAAAAACTCATAGGTTTGTATTTGGGAGACAGATTTATCTATTATCATAGACTTTTCTGTGTGATACAGATTTGTTTATTGAAGACTTCGACTTTGGGTCGTAGCAACTCTTAGTTGTGGGTGAGATCAGCTAAGGGAATCAAGTACGTAGTATCCTGCTGGGATCAGAGATGTAAGGAGCGCAACTATACCTTGAATCAGTGTGAGATTGATTAGGGTTCAACTACAGTCCAGACCGAAGTTAGTTTGTAGTAGGCTAGTGTCTGTACAGTGGCTTAATACAGTGTGTGTTCAATCTGGACTAGGTCCCGAGTTTTTTCTGCATTTGCAGTTTCCTCGTTAACAAAACTTCTGGTGTCTGTGTTATTTCTATTTCGCATTATATTTTGTTATATAATTGAAATATCACAGGTTGTGCGTTAAGATCAATCAATTAGAATATCCAACCTTTGGTTGTTGATTTACATTGATTGACACTTGAACATTGGTCATTGGTATCGTTCAATTTAATCTCTCTTATATTTAATTAGACTCGCAGATTTTTATTTGCTTGAGTAATAATTAAATCGAGAGATAAAGATATTAACTCCAGGATATAATTTTTATTAAAATTGAGTCTGACTGTCTAGTTGATTCTCTTAAAAGTATATTAGAGTTAGTCCATATAGATTGCTAATCGAAATATTGGGCGAGGTTGTTACACCCCCGCTTTTTCAGTCTCAAAAAACGATCACGGCCGTACGTTTTGGCTACTTGATTTATCAAACCTAGTCGCCTCCTAACATGGTCGGACAAGCACCATCGTGTACACTGGCGGGCCTACTAATGCCTAAGCTAATCGGCATCTCTCCAACTCGTAAGTGGAGCCACTAAACGTTTACCAAAACAGTTGGCCACACGAGTTAAAAAACCCTAATTTATATTGAGCAGTATTACATTACTGCCGCAAAACGATCTTGGCCGCCCAACTATGCTAGCCGAATTGGCCAGCCTGGATTCGACCTAAATCAACATGCAAGGAGCGAACACGTTCCCCAGCGGCCCAGCTATTGTGCTGGCCGATCGAACAACTCCCAACACGGCGGCAACACCAAAAACGTTGGCCCTAAAATAGGTTGGCCACACAATTTTTTTTAAAACCTAAATTAAATCAACGGCAGCCATTAACTGCCGCAAATCATCTCGGCCACCCAACTTCGCAAGATGAATTGGCCGGCCTAACTCCTACTTTAGGTATCCAACAAGATCTAGTCGTGACCAATAAGATATCATCATAGTTGCCAGCCATCACTCTCCTATAGAGACCGGCCGGCCTGCCTTTGGCGCGCGTGAATGGATCCTGGCAGCTTCCTGAAAATGGCCAGTCATGCTCCATTTAAGACATTAAGCTCCGCGACTAATTTAAGCGAGCTTTATACAACGATGCTTTACATGCATCGATTATTTTAAGTTGCTTGCTTAAAAGCGATGCTTTACATGCATCGAATACATACGATATTTTACGAGTATCGGCTTCACAAATAACTTAGTTATTTAACCTAATAGCGTCACATGCTATTATTTGCAGCAAGTCTCATGACTTGGCTCGTCACACATGACTACCTGCCACCTAGCTTGCACGTGGTTGGTCAGAATAATTAGACAAGACCCATCAACTTGCTACATATTTTCTATAAAATACTCGAGACATCAAACGTGTCACAAACTGGGGGATGTTCAACAGGGTATTGGTCTGGCGGTTTACGGCGTGCGGCGTGCAACACGCCCATTATGAGAAAGTGTCAGGAAAGGAGGACAGTTAGTGGCAGCAGAGAAGTAGTGGGTGTAAACAGACTCGTCTTCCCTCATAGTAAAGACGTGGTTTTCTACATTTTCACACGACCCCACTTCTCCATCACTCAATCACCCCCACTTCCAGAAGAAAACACCAAAGAACTGATAGCTTACATTCCGCAAGCCAGTTCCATATTATGATACAAGTCATAATATAGCCAAACTTTTAGAGTTAACCATTCTGATCTCAACACCTTCTTCGCTTCCCTCCCTAAGATCAACCCTTCTCCTTCATTTTGTGACCGAAGCAAGACTGGAACAACCATTTCTTGGTTTAAGCCAGAATTGATCTCTCGAATCTAAAATACTCCTGTGCAGTGCATTTGTTTAGGGTTTAGATTCATTTCTCGACGACACATCCAAATTTACTATTTCCAAGAGAATCAGTTTTTACCCCAAAATAACTGGCGACCACAGTGGGAGATTAATCTCTCGGTTGTAAAATCAGTTTGAAATTTTCATTCCAGTTTTCTTAATTTCAAGATGGTGGATCTTAGGTCAGGATCAACAACAAATCCCGATGTTACTGGCGTTGACAACACCCCTGGCGTCAACATTCCTGCCTGTGACACCAATGTACTGCCTGCCAGAACGATCAACGCATCTCGTGGAACTGTACCCTCTACTACCAACACCAGGGGCACATGAAATGTTCCCTCCGGTGTGACACCTCCTATCACCAGAGCCAGAGCAGCTGACGCCACTCCCAATGTTTCTTCGAGCGTAACGCCCCCGATTACTACTAGAGCTACTGGCACTCCCCCATCAAGACGATAGGCTGGGGGAGCCAGAGGAAGCCAACCCCCTATTACCATTGTTGATTTGATGGAAAGACAAGAAGTTCTCGCCAAGGCTCAAACGGACATGGCTACTACTCAGAAAGAGGTACTTACTTTCCTTAAAACATTAACGGAGCGGCTACCACAAGAACCACGTCAACTTCAAATGGAGCCAATGAGGAGTACTTTTAATACTCCAGGCGCAGGCACCTCGACAGGGCGCGCCTTTATGGATGAAGAGGCTCGTTTTGCTCCTGAAAGTTTATTGGAAAGAAGTCAGCCATCCAATTTCAGCCTGTTGCAGTCCTTGGTCGGATGATGGACAAATCTATGGTAGCGGCAGTACTTGGGGTCCGCCATGTCTTTCTCAGTTGGTCGTCATCTGATAGGAGGAAGCTTGATAGCATCGTCTTGAATCCATGCCTCCAAGAGTTCCATCACTTCACTCATGGGGAATGGGAAGCCTGCATCTTCGGTGTCTTGTGCAGGAGTCTTGCCCGCTCCCTTTTGAGAAGAAGTCGTGTGTGCTGGAGCCGCACGCTTGGGTTGTTGTTCCGTTACCGAAGCTTTCCTTTTTCCTCCTTCGCCTACCACGCTCACAGAAGGACCAGTGTTGTATTACTTGTTTGTGAGATGCCTGCTTCCTCGACTCTCACGTGGATCTTCGTTTCGAACAACCCTGGTTCTCTCTAGCAATGCTGGGGTAGTTGTGGCTGAATGCTTGGCAGCTTCATGGAGTTCGGAGAACGTTTGAAAGCCCAGATTCTCTAGTAAAGCGCGGTATATGGGTATCATCCCGTTAATGCACAACTCCACCAACTGACGCTCAGTGACGTTCGGATCATGACAATCTAGTGCTTGAGTTCTGAACCTCTTAACAAAGTTGTTCGGATGCTCGTTGTTCCACCGAGAGACTCTCCCCGAGATCTGAAAAGGTGATCTGCTCAGATACGAAGAAATACTTCCTGTAGAAAGCACTGACCATCTCGCCCTAATTGGATATGCTGTTAGGTGCGATGTTGTTGTACCAGGTATATGCCCTTCCCGTAAGTGACTTCGAGAACTCTTTCAGGCGGAGAACATGATTGTACTCATGCTCCCCCAAGGATTCCAAAAATCGAGAGATGTGTTCACGAGCGTTACCAGTACCATCGTAGAGGGAGAACTGAGGAGAGGTGTATCCTCTTAGAAGAGGGATTCGTTGCACATCTTGAGGGTACGGCGGCTGATGCTGGTGTGCAACCATAAGATTTCCTTTGCCTCAGTTTTAGAGAAGTCTTTCCAGGTCCTCACGTGTGATGAAGTTGGATGGTTGGTCCCTTTCCCTTGGGCATTCAGGAACAACACGAGATTCTTCACTCATGTGGGTCCGAGTGGAAACGCCTGCCCCGGGTGTATTGAAGGCATCCCTTGTTGGCTCCAAGGGTTGCCGTGAATCTTGTGGCAATCGTTCAGTTAAAGTTTTGAGGAAAGTGAGTACCTCTTTCTAAGTAGCAGCCATATCCGTTTGAGTCTTAGCAAGAACTTCATGCCTCTCCATCAAGTCTGCGATGGTAATGGGATATAGTCCTTCTCTTGTCCCTCCAGCTCCTCGTCCTGATAAAGGAATGGAAGTTGTTGTTCTGGTGATCGTCGGAGGTATTACACTTGAGAATATACCGGGATTCGCGGCTGCTCTGGCTCTGGTGATAGGATGCATTACACTTACTGGAACATCTCCTTTTCCACTGGCGTTGGTGGTAGAAGAGACGGCTCCACGAGATGTATTGACCACAGTTGCTCCACTGACAGGTACATCAATACTGAGAGTGTTATCTGCACTAGATCCATCAGATTTTATTGCCGATCCTAACCTAAGTTCTACCATCTTGAAATAGATTGATGATTGAATTGAATCTAAGATCTACCCCTTCGAAATTGACAAAATTGAATTAGATTTTGAAGGAATTGACTTTACAACCGAGAGATTAACCTCCCACTGTGGTCGCCAATTGTTTATGGGTGAAAACTATTTCTACCGGTTTTGGTAATTTGGGGTGTGTGGATGAGAAATGAATCTAAACACCAAACAAATGCATTGCACGGGAGTGCTTGTGATTTGAGAAATCAATCTGTACAACTCTGGACTAAACCAAGAAATGGTTGTTCCAGACTTGCTTCTGGTGCGTGTCGTAACCACAACAAATTAATTAATACTTTACTACCTAATTAACAAGTAATATAGGGTAGTCAAGGTCGATCCCACGAGGAGCAAGAGATTCTAGTTGTAAAAATTGTCACGAAAAGGGGGGTGTAAAAAGCAAAAGAAAATAAACAAAGCAATTAAAAGATAAAGTTGAAAGCAATAAGAGAGACGAGATCAAGGAATCCTTCTTCGTTGCGAAACAATGATTAAAGTTATGTTCTTTTCTACTTGTTATTAGTCACAGATTATCACCAACCGTAGGATAAAGGTGTACGCTTAGCTAGCCCCAAAATCCCTAATTTCACCGAGTAACAGTCCGCTTAGTTATCGATTCTATTCAAAAGAACCACCTTGAGGTCCGCTTACAAGATGTAATTCCCGAGAATGCATTAAGATTTATGAATTTAGGTTTAGTACTAGTAGTTAAACTCGGTTCGCTTGGTTCACTTTCTAGCGTTGTTTCTACACACAATTGCTCCACGGAATCCCTCCGCAAGGTCTCGTGTTTTCTACTTGTGTAAAGTGTCGAGAACGATTACTTATTCCCTAACTTATACTAGATTTAGATTAAACTAACAAATCAATTTAGCATGCATTCTAAACAATCTATCAATCAATCATGAATGTCATTAAGATCATTCCTATTAGTAAAAACAAACGATAATCATGTGAAAACTTCAAGATAGAATTAAAAACAAAAACTCAAATCATATTAAGAACTAGGAATTCATCCTCAATCAATAAAATTAGCTACTCATGTTAAAGAGTTCACACAAAGAATAAGAAAAGAAAAGAATTGTTGTGTGTGTAGAGATGTGTGTAAAAGATGTGTGTAGAAGTTGTAGAAAACTTCTCTATTTATAGGCTTCAATATTCTCCAAATCTTCCAAGGAATAGAATCCTTTTTCTTTTGCAATTCAATTTCCAAATCCAAGCTTTTCTCAACTCTTCCACCTTCTCTTTCCAAGTTTGAGTCCAATTCTCCATCCAATTTCTAGCCCAAGTCTTCACACCCATGAAAGAAGTCCATAGAAAATTTCCGGAATTTTGCTCGCCGGAAAATCGGGATTGTGGCGAGGAATCCGACCGGAATTGTCGTCGTCGGCCACCCGAGAATTTCTCCGTCGAGAGAATATTCGACGGAATATTCCGTCCAGGTCCTCCGTTAGGACTAACGGTCAAAGTGGTCAACCGTCAGGTCAACCTGTTAGTCAGCGGGTCAAGGGGAGGAAAGTCACTTCTATTCACCCGCTTACATCGGGTCTAATCGGGCTGATTCTGGGTCGGATCGGCTCTTCGAACTCGTTTCGATCGGTCATCGCTGCAAGTCCGATTTGACTCACGGTGTAGAAAACCGCCGAGTTAGGTTGTATACAGGGCATTTCCGGCCAAATTTTCAAGCCATTATCTTCACATGTTAAGAAGCCTATCATTCATCTAATTCATTCATTATAACTCAGGCATTCATTCCATGTACAAATGCTGCTATTGCACTCTTGAGTTGAACTGCAGCATTATCATTTCAGTACCTTGCTTCCGTAATAAAGAATCGTAATTCTTATTAGCAACACAGACTGTAATCACTGCACCAGCATAACTTCTTTAGCTTCATGAACCCTCCATAATCACCACAGCTCTAACTCTTCTATTCAACCATCATCTCAGACAACTGCAAACCCATCTGTATCTTATGTTCAACCAACAACACCACCACCAGATTCAGAGCACCATCTGTATTCAGCCATTACATATCAACATCGCCACCAGAACCCTTATTGTCGATTTCAGCAGTACCACCAACCCATGAAACTCACCATGACAGCAGCAGATTCAAACCGAAAACAATTGCTCGATCTGATTGCAGCTTCATCCTCAATTCCTTCTTCCACCCATTATTTCAATTCTTCTATTTCAGTCACATCTGTTCTTGGTTTGATTTCAGCCCGCTAACCATCATCGATCACTCTCTTCTATCGGTTCACTCAGCGGCAGCGTCTCAATCGCCTCACAGCTCAACCTCAACAGAACCACCTTCATCTCCTCAATCATCTTCTTAATCCCCTGAACAAGTCGAACCCATTTCCTGTTTCGTCTTCTCTGAGCTTTTGAACATCATCTTCTCGACCTTGTATTAACAGCAGCAGCAGATACATCCATAGCTAACCCTCCTCTTCTGTTCTTCGAAATCATCACAGATCCCCTTTTTCACAGTACAACCCTAATTTTAATTTCAATATCTTCTTCTCTTTTCATAAATCGAATCAGTGTTGAATCCGCTACAACCCCTCTTCAATTTTATCTCTAGTTTCTCGATTTGACAGTACTTCAGCTCCTCTCGATTTCTCCCTCGATCTCTCTCAGCAGCAGTCGCTGCTTTAAATTCAGGTGAAGTGAATGTGAGAAATCGATTTTAGGGTTGAAATGATTTGGGTGGATATTTACACCCAGTGGATAGGTACCACCCTCTAAATGATAAGGGCCATCCTACTTGGAAACCCCCTTAACCTCTGCGGGCCTGGCTTTAGTACTCCTCCAAATTGGGTCGCCCCTTAACCTCAACTGGGCTCCATATATCAATCGCCTGTAAAATGACCTTTTTGCCCTTTTGGCTCAAATTGGGTGATTTCTTCTTCTTTTCCTCCGTGTGACTCCATAGTAGCTATAAAACTCAAAACAAGCGTAAAATACATAATTTACAAGAAAAATAGCAAAGAAAGCATAAACTACTAGATAGTAAATTAGGTGTATTCTACACCTATCAAATTCCCCCACACTTAGACTTTGCTAGTCCTCGAGCAAATCGAACTAAAAACTCACAACTTCAAAGTGTTCAAGCGTCACAAGCATCCAAAGAGTTATGAGGACATAGAGTTTCTACATTCTAGTAATAAGAAGTTAGAAATACTAAAGAACATATTCTCATTCTTAAATGTTGAGTGAGAAATAACCACACCATAATGAGAGAACGCGTGTTTGAGAAACGATCAATAAGCATTTCGCTCGACTTCGCCTCACCAAAAAGGATTTTATGATAATTGCACTCAAAAAGACAGCTTTTTTATGGTTCTCACATGTGTGCAGGTAGGAATGAAGAGAGAAATCCTGCGACACGTTGAATGGTGGGAAGGACAACTTCCGAAATATTTTTAAAAACCCACATCTTTTAATATTTTGAAAAACCATTTTTCTGACGATCTCTACGAAAGGAAATCAACCATTTTTATCGAGGATGAGATTACTTACTTACCTTCACATCCGATCGCCAATTATGATAACACCACTCTCACGGCATCCAATAGAAACATCTTCCGCTCCTCGTCTTTATCTTGGTCTTCGTTTTCAACTATTGATGATAAACCCTCGAATTTCATAAATCCTTAACAATTTATAACTCTTTTACCTTAAAAATCCTTGTCGCTTGAAACTTCCTTATATATTTTCCTTCCCCACGGCTCATTCAATAAAAATAAGAACAAATATTTCTCTTGTGTTTTTCTCTCTTTTTTTTTTTTTTTTTCTTTTCTTTTTTTTTTTTTCAAATTTTTTTTTTTTTTTTTTTTTTAACAAAACAAGAGAAATTAAATACAAAATAAACCATGGCCATGGAAGAAGTATTTTACCACTTGATTCTTCACAACTTGTATCGTCTTGAAATCATAAACTTTCAAAAATTCTCACCTTTTAATTTTCTTCGCTTTCATGAATAAGTCTTCATACTTGAATATAAAATTACCTCATTGTAGTGTAAGTCTTCAACATATATGTAAAATCTGCTCATTTGTATGTTGCTTTTACTTATATTTGAAATTTGCTCTTTTTCTCGTTCCGTTGCTTGTAAACCTTAAACTTTTCCAACTTTCCTTGTAGATTTTGGTGTCGCTCCTTGTTGATGATGAATGTGTTTCTATGGATCCGTTGTTGTCGCGAGAGAGAATGGTGCTAACTGCAAATCGAACTACAAGAAGGAAGCTTTCATCCATGGACGTCACCCTCATGATTGACAAAATTAGCACTCAAGAGATCAAAGAGTAGTGCTTCTATTGGTGGGAGGTTGGGTAGCTCACCATTCTACCCGGAATTTACTTACGGTGACACACACTCAAAAGAAAGCTCTTTAGTAGATGGAAAATTTCTGGTCGGTGCCTCTCATGATATGAATACGGGTAGTCTCCACTAATGATTGATCAGCAACTCTAATAACGCCTTTCTCCCTGCACCAAATTCGCATCACCGGCATGATTAAATCCATTATTTAACACTCTAACAAACAAGAAATCCGAATGTAATTCTCTAACATTTCCAAGTTCAATTATGTCGGTCAAAATCTCTATGTAAACATACCTAGAAATATGCTAGTGACTCTAAAATCTTTAAAAGTTGAAGTTTTTAAAGTAAAACTCTTTTTTTTTTTTTTTCAAAATTTTTTAATTTTTTTGTAATTTTTGTTTTAAAAACATGCTTAACCACTCCCCCACACTTAAACCTTACATTGTCCTCAATGTAATTGAATCCTCCTAGTAAAGTCAAGGTGGGAAATTTTAACATGATAAGGAACAAGAAAAAGAAATAACAAAAAGCAAAAGGATAAGAAATACAAAACCTATGGGTTGCCTCCCATTAAGCGCTTGTTTTAAAGTCGACGGCCCGACTTAGCTCTTGCAAGATGCATTCCCCATATACTAACAATCTGAAAATTTGAGGATCCACCCATAATACCTGTTTTGCAAACAATAACTCCATACAAATATTAGCACAAGAAAACAATAGTGAAATTATCGCTCGATAGAAATTTCCCCCACACTTATTCTTTTCCACACTCGGAAGTGTATAAAGAACATAGAATTTGGGAATTTCCATGCGTTCCTCTTGGCAAACCTGCATAGTGTTAGAATCAAGTGTTTCCAATGGTGGATATCTAGAAACAAAATCATCCAAAAATACTTTCGAAGCACATACATTCAAACCAATAAGAGGTAAAGGAGAAGAATCAATATGCAAAGGGTTAGACAAACCTTGCACAATCTCTTGTATTATAGAATCCTCTTCATCCTTAAAAAATTCGAGTGAATTACTTACCTCTTGTATATCGTGGTCCTCTATTAAACCTTGCAACCATTCTTCGTCGTTTTCTACCTTAACCAAAGTCTCGGTATCATCATAATCATTAGCAAGTTCAATTGGGTCTTCCACAAAATCAATGAATGTGGTTTCATCCTCTAGCATCATCTCTTCAACATTCTCATCATCGGAATCGGGCCATTCTTCCCTCATATAATCTTCCTCGGTATAAATTGTAAGATCTTCTTGTGAGGGTGTTACTTCGTTTACAACAATAGGCAAGTGATACCCAATCTCCTCCTTTTGAATAGGTGAAGGATCGTTATTATGATCCGGAGTTGGAATAACTTCCTCATTGTCGGAACACTCATACACTTCCGCGGACTCCCATCTTTCCTTAAGAAAGTTTTGCCAAGCAATAAATGCATCTTCCTCAAGCTCTTCCTTTTGAATAGGTGATTGATCATTATTAAGATCAAGGCTCGAGTAATCTACACTAGCGTCATCAAAAGTCTCCAAAGGTTGGTTAATTTGTTCGTATATTTTCTCCGAATTCCTTTGAATTTCTCGATGTGGTTCCTCCCAAACATAAGGTTGCTGGTTTTGTAGTGATTCTTGCAACTTTTGTTGAAGATCCCCAATCATGGCCAACATCTTATCTGCAAAACTAGAGAATTTGTGATCATAAACAAAACTATCCTCCCATCCTTGTGATTGTCCACTTACATACCCGTCATAAGGTTGTTGATATGTATGAGAATATCCATAATGTTCTGTAGGAATTTGATCATAGCCAAAAGATTGGTTTTGATTGTATCCTAAGGATGGTTGGAAGTTGCCATAATATTGAGGTTGAAAACCGTATTGATTGTTGTAATATGCTTGCTCTCGTCCACCATACATGGAAAACTGGCACCTGAAATAAGATTCAAAAACCAATTTAGATACGGAATAGAATCCAACAAAGCAAGAATAAAGCAAAAAGAAAAATAAAAACAACTAAAATCATCATTTGCTCCCAGCAACGGCGCCAAAATTTGATGCGTGTCGTAACCACAACAAATTAATTAATACTTTACTACCTAATTAACAAGTAATATAGGGTAGTCAAGGTCGATCCCACGAGGAGCAAGAGATTCTAGTTGTAAAAATTGTCACGAAAAGGGGGTGTAAAAAGCAAAAGAAAATAAACAAAGCAATTAAAAGATAAAGTTGAAAGCAATAAGAGAGACGAGATCAAGGAATCCTTCTTCGTTGCGAAACAATGATTAAAGTTATGTTCTTTTCTACTTGTTATTAGTCACAGATTATCACCAACCGTAGGATAGCAGGTACGCTTAGCTAGCCCCAAAATCCCTAATTTCACTGAGTAACAGTCCGCTTAGTTATCGATTCTATTCAAAAGAACCACCTTGAGGTCCGCTTACAAGATGTAATTCCCAGAATGCATTAAGATTTATGAATTTAGGTTTAGTACTAGTAGTTAAACTCGGTTCGCTTGGTTCACTTTCTAGCGTTGTTTCTACACACAATTGCTCCACGGAATCCCTCCGCAAGGTCTCGTGTTTTCTACTTGTGTAAAGTGTCGAGAACGATTACTTATTCCCTAACTTATACTAGATTTAGATTAAACTAACAAATCAATTTAGCATGCATTCTAAACAATCTATCAATCAATCATGAATGTCATTAAGATCATTCCTATTAGTAAAAACAAACGATAATCATGTGAAAACTTCAAGATAGAATTAAAAACAAAAACTCAAATCATATTAAGAACTAGGAATTCATCCTCAATCAATAAAATTAGCTACTCATGTTAAAGAGTTCACACAAAGAATAAGAAAAGAAAAGAATTGTTGTGTGTGTAGAGATGTGTGTAAAAGATGTGTATAGAAGTTGTAGAAAACTTCTCTATTTATAGGCTTCAATATTCTCCAAATCTTCCAAGGAATAGAATCCTTTTTCTTTTGCAATTCAATTTCCAAATCCAAGCTTTTCTCAACTCTTCCACCTTCTCTTTCCAAGTTTGAGTCCAATTCTCCATCCAATTCCTAGCCCAAGTCTTCACACCCATGAAAGAAGTCCATAGAAAATTCTGGAATTTTGCTCGCCGGAAAACTGGGATTGTGGCCGGAATCCGACCGGAATTGTCGCCGTCGGCCACCTGAGAATTTCTCCGTCGAGAGAATATTCGACGGAATATTCCGTCCGGTCCTCCGTTAGGACTAACGGTCAAAGTGGTCAACCGTCAGTCAACTGTTAGTCAGCGGGTCAAGGGGAGGAAAGTCAGCTTCTATTCAGCTGCTTACTGGTCTAACTGGGCTGATTCGCTGGGTCGGATCGGCTCTTCGAACTCGTTCTGGATCGGTCATCGCCGGTACCGATTTGACTCGCCGGTGTAGAAAACCGGCCGAGTTCTGGTTGTATACAGGGCATTTCCGGCCAAATTTTCAAGCCATTATCTTCACATGCTAAGAAGCCTATCATTCATCTAATTCATTCATTATAACTCAGGCATTCATTCCATGTACAAATGCTGCTATTGCACTCTTGAGTTGAACTGCAGCATTATCATTTCAGTACCTTGCTTCTATGTAATAAAGAATCGTAATTCTTATTAGCAACATTGCATCAGTAATCACTGCACCAAAGATAACTTCTTTAGCTTCATGAACCCTCCATAACCACCATGCTCTAACTCTTCTATTCAACCATCATCTCAGACAACTGCAAACCCATCTGTATCTTATGTTCAACCAACAACACCACCACCAGATTCAGAGCACCATCTGTATTCAGCCATTACATATCAACATCGCCACCAGAACCCTTATTGTCGATTTCAGCGGTACCACCAACCCATGAAACTCACCATGACAGCAGCAGATTCAAACCGAAAATAATTTCTCGATCTGATTGCAGCTTCATCCTCAATTCCTTCTTCCACCCATTATTTCAATTCTTCTATTTCAGTCACATCTGTTCTTGGTTTGATTTCAGCCCGCTAACCATCATCGATCACTCTCTTCTATCGGTTCACTCAGCGGCAGCGTCTCAATCGCCTCACAGCTCAACCTCAACAGAACCACCTTCATCTCCTCAATCATCTCCTTAATCCCCTGAACAAGTCGAACCCATTTCCTGTTTCGTCTTCTCTGAGCTTTTGAACATCATCTTCTCGACCTTGTATTAACAGCAGCAGCAGATACATCCATAGCTAACCCTCCTCTTCTGTTCTTCGAAATCATCACAGATCCCCTTTTTCACAGTACAACCCTAATTTTAATTTCAATATCTTCTTCTCTTTTCATAAATCGAATCAGTGTTGAATCAGCTACAACCCCTCTTCAATTTTATCTCTAGTTTCTCGATTTGACAGTACTTCAGCTCCTCTCGATTTCTCCCTCGATCTCTCTCAGCAGCAGTCGCTGCTTTAAATTCAGGTGAAGTGAATGTGAGAAATCGATTTTAGGGTTGAAATGATTTGGGTGGATATTTACACCCCAGGGATAGGTACCACCCTCTAAAGGATAAGGGCCATCCTACTTGGAAACCCCTTAACCTCTCGCGGGCCCGGCTTTAGTACTCCTCCAAATTGGGTCGCCCCTTAACCTCAACTGGGCTCCATATATCAATCGCCTGTAAAATGACCTTTTTGCCCTTTTGGCTCAAATTGGGTGATTTCTTCTTCTTTTCCTCCGTGTGACTCCATAGTAGCTATAAAACTCAAAACAAGCGTAAAATACATAATTTACAAGAAAAATAGCAAAGAAAGCATAAACTACTAGATAGTAAATTAGGTGTATTCTACACCTATCAGCTTCGGTCACAAAGTGAAGGAGATGGGGTTGATCTTAGGGAGGGAAGCGAAGAAGGTGTTGAGATTGTGGAGGTGTTGGTTGTGTATGAATTGTATCAGAAAGCTGAACTGGATTGCAGAATGTAAGCTATCAGTTCTGATGTTTGAATACGATTGTATCAACACTTGGTTTTCTGTCTTGTCATCTCTTGTGGAAATAGGGAGGAGAACCTATTTATACAAGTCATTAAGCCTAACCCAGTCTCTCATGGGAAGTGGAGGAAGTGGAGTGATGGAGTTGTGGAGTTGTGTGTTAGTGTCACACGACCAGTCTTGCCCACTTCTCCCGTCATCACTAACCGTCCATGACTTCCTGACACGTTCTTGTGATGGCGCGTTGTGCGCTGCACGCTGTAAACCGCTGACCAATACCCCAGTAAGTATCCCCAGTTTGTGACATGATTGATGTCTCGATCGTGTGGATCGTGGGACCCACAGAAAGTAGCATGTGATGCTGGATTAAATAACTAAGTTATTTAGAAAGTCGATATTTATGAAATATCGTGTGTATTCTATGCAGGTAACACATCGAATATATTCAGCATGTGTGAAGCATCGCTTTTTTTAAGGCTTAACGGAGTAAGTCACGAATTTAAGCGTCTTAAAATAGCATCACGTCCAGCCATCTTCGAGTGATCGTTTGGAGGCTATACAGGCAAGCCCTGATTTGGCCAATCACCTCACGTGGAAGAGTGGTGGACGGTGATCGTGGTAATGCCTTGCTGGTCGCCTAAATCCTGACCAGGGCTGCCTAACCAAGTTGGCGAAGTTGGACGGACGAGATGACTTGCGACCCACATCTGCGACCGTTGGATTAGGGTTTAGGATCTTGAAGAGGTGCGCAAGCATCACTCTTCAGCTTGGTCGAAACCAAGCATAGGAGGTGTATTAGCGGGGACCGAGGGCATGCATGTAGATGACTTGCCGGTGTACACGTCCATACCTCATTACCCCATGAAGATATAATCTATGCCACTCAATTTGTCTGGCAAAGTTAAGTGGTTGAGATCGGTTTGCGACAGAAATCCGTTGCCGCAAAGGAATCGGGGACCGCGCGTCCATGCCTAGTTTGGGCGCACGAATCGAGGCGTCTAGCCATGGTCGGTCTTGGCCGATTGGTCAGGCGTGTAGATGGGCCCACGGTGATCGTGTTGACATGCTCAGGACCTGTTAAGTCCACATCTCTATGCTTGCGAATATGGACGCTCGTGATCGATTAGTGACACATGTAATATGCCGCAAACCCTAATTAGGGTTTTGGATCGGTCGTGTGTACACGATTTCAGCCTAACGGTTTGGCAGGCTATGCTCCTCCTTTGGGGAGGCCGACCATGTGGGGCCCACATTGGGTCGGTGGTGAACATGGTGATACCTGACTGACGGTCCTAGGCATGATCTAATCTATCCAAACATGCTGGTGAAGTTGGATGGTCGTGATCAATTTGAGACCTTAGTGGATTTTCTGCGACCCTTTAAGCATTACGCCGACCATACTTTGGGCAAACGCACGTTGCTTTATGGCTAGGTTAGGAGATAGTCGACCAGGCAGGTATAGAGGGGGCCCACCGGTATGTAGGACAAGCTTGTCCGACCGGTCATGGGATAATCCACGCCGTCCAATCATGCCGGTGAAGTTGGACGACCGTGGCTGGTTTTGAGATTGCCGTTGGCAGTCTTGTGCGCACAAGCTTTTCCAAGCTGCTCCACACAAGTCCAACCATCCTACTTTAGTCTGGTGTTCGGTGGTTTTTTGGGAGGTATGTATGTATTCGACCGACCAGGGCATAAACGGGCCCGCTGGTGGTCATTAAGGTGGTAGCCTGCTCCTGCTGAGGATCGTCTAGGATGGTTAAATCATGCGGCCAACTTGCGTGGTCGTGATTATTTCTGAGACTGACATGGACAGTCCAGATGCTCAATTGGGCTAGTGTAACACACCGAGAGATGTATGCTCAATCGGGCTAGTATAACACACCGAGAGTTGTATGCTCAATCGGGCTAGTATAACACACCGAGAGTTGTATGCTTAATCGGGCTAGTATAACACACCGAGAGTTGTAGCCTATACGGGTATTTCGTGCATGCCTCATTAGTGACACTTGGAGATTCGTGTTACTCTGCTGGGAGCAACACTCAGTCGTCATGCCGCACCAATAATGAGAGTTCAGCGGGAACAACACATGAAATACAAGGCTGGTCATGCATTAATTGATAATGCTATAAATTCATAGGGTATATGGGATTGTTGCTACATGCTCCATTTTAGGTGAAATAGTAAAGTGGAGAAGTATTCATCACTTATCAGTGACTTTATCCTTTGCAGGATGTCATCGTATAATTTTGGCTTTTACAATTTCAGCCTTAAATGAAAATCCACCATCAACATTAAGTCCCCTGCCTAGTGCATAATGGTTACACTATTGTAGGGGTAGGCATGACAGATGGGTACATTGAAATGACCAGGCTAAAGTAGATGCATATTTACCGCATAGATAGATATCGTCAGGTTCTGTCTGGAGCTGGTCAAACCTGATTAGGGTTGTGGAGGAAGCAGGACTTGGTTAGGTGATCCGGTTCCCTTTGGTTTCCTCCGTACATATCTGGACAGAGCTTGGACCGTTTCTTGGACTGGGTGCACTCCCTTCCATTTTACGGTGGCTTCTCTCAAATATATCCGATAAGTATTGTTGATCATTATCCCGAATTAGCAGTCTTTATAGGTGGCAAGTGAAGACTCATTTTCTCCCTGGGATTTTGTTGGCTCGTGAAATATAAAGAAAATTCTAAGGACTCCTCCTATCGTTTTCTTCTATATTCCAGGTACTGCTCCGCGCTTATCCGATCTTCTGATTGATCGATGATGATAAAAAAAAAAAAATTGTGTAACCATAACTTCTTCTTCTTCGCAGTTTATCATGGAAGAGGTTGGTGATGATCACTCTGTAACTTCTCCCACTCAGCGAAGTCGTTCGTGCTATACAGGGGATGTCCATTCTGCACCTGCGTATTGCCAGGGGACGTATCTGTGCCCTTTCAGCTGCGATCGACATGGAGGAGCAATGCAGGCGCGATGAAGCGTTGCGAGTACCGACGAGCGCAAGAGCTGAGAGGTTTGCAGCACGGTTAAAGAGGCGGAGGGTTGAACACAAACGACCTCTTGGTGAAGATAAATGTGATTATCCAATCCACGATGGCGTTATAATCCTCGATTCTGACACAGACGAACCTGAGCGTCTGAAAGTGACCAACACAATTCCCAACGCTACCGTGGTTTTTGAGGAAGATGTGGAAGCTGTCTCTACTGATGCTGTTGAGGCAGCAGAGAAGTAGTGGGTGTAAACTGACTCGGCTTCCCTCATAGTAAAGACGTGGTTTTCTACATTTTCACACGACCCCACTTCTCCATCACTCAACTACCCCCACTTCCTATGAGATCAGGGTGTGTGCAACTATGACTGATATAAATAGGTTTCGACCTATTTTGACCAACAACAGGGAGTTTTGGTTATCAACACAATATTCAGAAGAAAACACCAAAGAACTGATAGCTTACATTTCGTAAGCCAGTTCCATATTCTGATACAAGTCATAAAATAGCCACACCTTCAGAGTTAACCATTCTGATTTTAACACCTTCTTCGCTTCCCTCCCTAAGATCAACCCTTCTCCTTAATTTTGTGACCGAAGCAAGACTGGAACGACCATTTCTTTGGTTTAGGCCAGAATTGTACAGATTGATCTCTCGAATCTAAAGTACTCCCGTGCAGTGCATTTGTTTAGGGTTTAGATTAGTTTCTCGGCGGCACACCGAAATTTACCATTTCCAGGAGAATCAGTTTTTACCCCAAACCAACTGACGACCACAGTGGGAGATTAACCTCTCGGTTGCAAAATCAGTTTGAAATTTTCATTCCAGTTTTCTTAATTTCAAAATGGTGGATCTTAAGTCTGGACCAACAAAAAATCCCGATGTTACTGGCGCTGACAACACCCCTGGCGTCAACATTGCTGCATGTGACACCAATGTACCGCCTGCCAGCACGATCAACGCATCTCGTGGCAGTATACCCTCTACCACCAACACCAGCGACGCAGGAAGTGTTCCCTCCGGTGTGACACCTCCTATCACCAGAGCCAGAGCCGCTGCCGCCACTCCCAATATTTCTTCGAGCGTAACGCCCCCAATTACTACCAAAGCTACTGCCACTCCCCCATCAGGACGACAGGATGGGGGAGCCAGATGAAGCCAACCCCCTATTACCATTGTTGATTTGATGGAAATACAAGAAGTTCTCGCCAAATCTCAAACGGACATGGCTACCACTCAGAAAGAGGTACTTACTTTCCTTAAAACATTAACAGAGCGGCTACCACAAGAACCACGTCAACCTCAAATGGAGCCAATGAGGAGTACTTTTAATACTCCCGGTGCAGGCACCTCGGCAGGGCGCGCCTTTATGGATGAAGAGGCTCGTTTTGCTCCTGAACGTTCATTGGAAAGAAATCAGCCATCCAATTTCATCACGCGTGAGGATCTAGAACGACTTCTCCAAAATCGAAGCAAAGAAAACCCGGTAGACTTGCACCAGCATCAACCTCCTTATCCTCCTGATGTGCAAAGAGTTCCTCTCCCGAGAGGATACTCTTCTCCTCAATTTTCCCTGTATGATGGTACTGGTAATGCTCGTGAACACATATCTCGTTTTCTGGAATCCTTAAGAGATCACGAATACAATCATGTCCTCCGCCTGAAAGAATTTTCGAAGTCACTTACCGGAAGAGTGTACACCTGGTACAACAACATTGCACCAAACAACATATCCAACTGGTGTGAGATGGTTACCGCTTTCTACAAGAAGTATTTCTTCGTGTCTGAACAAATCACCTTTTCAGACTTGGGAAGAATGTTTCAAAGAAACAATGAGCATCCAAATGATTATGTCAAGAGGTTCAGAATTCAGGCACTGGATTGTCATGACCCAAATGTAACTGAGTAATAGTTGGTGGATTCATGTATTAACGGTATGGTTCTCATCTATCGCGCCCTACTGGAGAACCTGCGCTTTCAGACATTCTCTGAACTCCATGAATCTGCTAAACGGTCGGCTACAAAAGCACCAATACTGTTGGAAAGAACCAGACCAGCCAAGGGTGGGGATGCACGCGAGACTCGAGGAAACAGGCGCCTCATCAACAAGCAATATAATACCGGTCCTTCAGTAAGCGTAGTGGGTGAAGGAGAAAAGAGGAAAGCTCCAGCAGTGGAACAACAACCCAAACGTGTGGCACCAGCGCATCAGACAACTCCACACCGGAAGGCCACGACTAAGACCCCTGTGCAACAACAGGAAACTGGAGATGCTGCTCCAAATTTCCCCTTTCCAATTGAGGAAGTAATTGAACTCCTGGAAGCTTGGATTCAAGATGACGCCATCAAGCTACCACCTATAACACGTCCACCAACTGAGGAGGAAATGGAAAATCCCAAATATTGCCGTTACCATAGGTTCGTCAACTACCCAACCAGTGACTGCAACAAACTGAAACACATTTTCAGGGAGAAAGTAGATGCAAGAGAACTTCAATTATGCACCGAAGGAGTTCACAGAGACCCTCTTCCCGTCATGAGCTGCATGATTTTTGGGGACTCCGTCCACAAGACCGTACAGGCTATCATGGAGCATTTATGTGAGATTCTATATTTCTCCAAGGCGCAGCGCCAAGACATATTTGCAGCTCTTAATCGTGTTATATCAGACAAGCATCTTTTTCCAGTCAGGGAAGCCGCTCCCAACCCCAATCTTTCCTGCGATTGATAGATGCAACTGGGGACTCCTAACCACCGCTCACTTGAAGGATATCGAGTCCTAAAACACATTTATTGACGCGGCCTATGATTTAACATTGTCACCATCAAGACTCTGAGAGCTGCAAGGATTTCAAGGTAGGAATCCGTTCACTAACCAACCATAATCAAAAACTCGGAAGGAGAATCCAGATATGCTTACGGGTACATTAATCTCGAAATCAAGGTGGGAGACTCTCTAACACACGCCAAATTTCATATAGTTAAAGAGTACCCAAGTTATGATATGGTCCTAGGGAGTTCATGGATACACGACAACAAGGCGAAGCTAGGAGTATGTCTTTTGCCAGTGTCTATACCTGAAAGGGTCTCCAATAAGCCATCCAATCCTGAAAACTATTTGTTGTCGTATCAACAACTCGCAAATGTGACGCCTGCCTAGAGAGAGCGCATCAACATTTGTTCGCAGATTCCGAACACAAGTAAGTCTTATTGAACAACACTTTTTGCAACCGGTCACTGTTCCTTCTGCCAAGGCTTGGGGACTCGATCCGATTATCAACCCAGACGTCACTAGGAGATGTGAGTGGGATGCTGGTCCTTTCCAGTATTTTATCAAGAGTTTAGAAGCTGTCTCAGTCAAAGATAAGGTATCTAATACCAAGTAACAGTGCAACGCCCAAATCCCTTTCAAGTTGGGGATATGGTAGTAAGGATTGCTGCTCAACCTACTTCGCCCGATTCCACAGAAGGAAAAGATGAGTCGTATTTGGTAGCAAAAGTTATATTGGGAGGCTACTGCAAGCTCATCAATACTGACAAGCTAGAAGGCGTAATAATGCACGCCAGGTGGCTCAAACCTTTCAATACCTAAAATATCATGTCGCCTCTTCCCTAGAGTTTTCCTTTAGCATTTGCCTTTTTATGCAATATTCGTAATTCCTCCAAAATGATTGCACCGGCTTGCATTCATAATTAGAATTTCAATTTATCAGTTAATCGAAGCATTATTTCTTTTCAGAAAATTACTCTTGAGTCATTCCAAAACAAAAGTCTCAAATAAACTCAAAACCCTCAAAAAAAACAATTACCTACTAGCTCAAAGCCAGAAAATTGGAAGCATCTCTTATCTTCCAAAAAACATACTCAAAGGGGGAATATGCAAAGGAAAAAGGGAGAATAAAATATTCAAAGGAAATTTTCCAGTGGCAGTACATACCTTTTAGAGAGGACATCCTTCATGCCCTGAAGAGAAGCATGCTTCAAATTCAAGCCCTGAGACAGGATCGAGGAATCTGTAGAAGGAACTTTGTCTACGAATTTCGAATTTTTGGAACCCTTCCACAAAACTGGAAAGCAGCGCACAACCACTTCTTCAGAAATGGCGTCTATGCTCATACATATCTAGTTGGCGCCGCCACAAATCTCCAAGAAGCATGTAATTTGCAAGGGAAAATCAAACAGAAGAAAACACGACTTGCCGACCAAGTACTATTTGTGTGCCGTCTTCCCATCTGCCATATTGTATCGCCTCAGAATAGAAGAACTCGTTTTTTCGCAATCAAGGTGCTAATCGTGGCATTCGAAGAATGAATATGAGGATCTACCGTAACTCTACCAAAGGATGCGGCGTCTAAAGTTCCAAGGTATTATGAGATTTTTTCCAAGGATTTGGATCCCTCAGTAGGGAGATTTCATTCATTCATCCAATTAGAAACATAAAATTATCAAAGCAGCATGAATAAAGGATTATTATTCCCTGGCTCCAGCCACACAAATAAAACCACTGAAAGATGCTTATCTACGAAAGAGAATAACAAAGTGGGATATCTAGTTATCAACATCAATGCCAGGGTTAATGGCGCCCTCACTGGAGTTCTCTTTAGAAGCCGCTTCAATGTCCTCTCCAGAAGCAGAAGTCGCTTCAATATTCTCTCCAGAAGCCGCTTCAAAATTCTCTCCAGAAGCCGCTTCAATGTCCTCTCAAGAAGCATAAGACGCTTCAATATTCTCTCCAGAAGCCGCTTCAACATTCTCTCCAGAAGCAGAAGCCGCTTCAACATTCTCTCCAGATGCAGAAGCCACTTCAACGTTCTCTCCAGAAGCCGCATCAATGTCCTCTTGTTTATGGGTGAAAACTATTTCAGCCGGTTTTGGTAATTTGGGGTGTGTGGATGAGAAATGAATCTAAACCCTAAACAAATGCACTCCACGGGAGTGCTTGTGATTCGAGAAATCAATCTGTACAACTCTGGCCTAAACCAAGAAATGGTTGTTCCAGACTTGCTTCGATCACAAAGTGAAGGAGATGAGGTTGATCTTAGGGAGGGAAGCGAAGAAGGTGTTGAGATTGTGGAGGTGTTGGCTGTGTATGACTTGTATCAGAAAGCTGAACTGGCTTGCAGAATGTAAGCTATCTGTAGGATCAGAATATCGCAACAACAATACCTCGCGAGATCAATAAACGACGATATTGCGAAAGTGTCGCAAATGAGTAATATAAATGACGCAATGAATGACGGCAGCCAAAACACGAGAAAGATGTGAAGACTTAGCGAGATTTAGGAAACTTTGTAGAGTATATATTTGAACGTCTGCGATATTTCGCAAGTCATTCCCGAAAATAAAGGGGACTTTAGTTTGTCATCCATTATGTAATACCCTATATAAGGAGTCGAGCAGGACTGTTGAGAGGGATCTTTTTCCGTGTGTTAGGCAAGTCATTAGGAGAGAGAAAGTTTGTAGTGATTGTAATTTCTTTAGCTCTTTTCCATTCTATCTTGTAAACATTCAAGGAATTAATCAATAAAAATCATAATTGTTCATCTTCAAATGTCTTAGTTGTGTGGATTCTTGTGAGGGGTGTAGTGTAGGATTTCCTACAACTACATATTGGCGCTAGAAACAGGGAAAGAGTAAGGATTGACATCGTGATTTGAAAGAATTTGGAGTATTAGGGAAGGAATTTCATATAATTTTCAACAGTTTACCAAAATTAAGAAATGGCTAGAAGGAGAAATGCATCCGAGCAACCAACAACTGTTATAAGGAGTAGGAGACTTGCCGGAGAAGGGAGAAATGAAATGGGAGAATCCTCAAGAAGGAACATAAGGAATAATGAAGAAAATCAAATTCAATCACCAATTCAACCAGTAGCGGATAGAACTGTGGATTATGATAGAGTAAGCGTGCATACTTGGAGATCAGACTCTGTGGACGAAAGGGGATAAGAACAACAATTGGTAAACAATGGACAAGAGGAGAGAGACCGAGAAGGGATTGGAGAAATAATTCATGGAAATGAAGAGATCGCAGCATTAGAGGCGTTGAGACAAACAATACATGAAGAAAGACGATTAGAGGCAGAGGAACGTGCAAATTTGACAAGACAGAATCATGAGTTGATGATGGAAAACATGAGATTACAAAGCAGAAGGTCGAGAAGCACTACAAGGTCAAGCTCAAGATCAGTTAGAGAGGAAAGAAGGAGAATTTTATCTACAGAAAATGCTGATGAAGAAAACCAAGAAGAAACGCAAAATCCAGGCATAGAACATTGTGAGAGAAGAGAAATGATGGAAGATCATTATATTCCACGTCCCTAGACTCTTCAAAATGGGCAGAATGATGGAAATCAATAAAATAGGCAGCGTCAGAGGCAGAATAATCCAGTTGATGAAGAAAATCAAGAAGAAGGAAGAAGAATATTGCATGGGAGAGAAGCACGGAGGAAGCAAAAAGAGATTGAGGATGAAATTGAAAGACATTATGTTGAACAAGCACGTCTAGCTTGCGAGAGAGAAAGATTGAGAGCAGAAATGGAAGAACAGGAGTTAGAAGAGGCAATTCGCTAGAATAATCATGATAATCGAGAAAGAAGGCGAGAACAAAATCGCAACAATGATAATATTAATGAAGAATATGAAAGAGCACAAAGGATAGATGATAGGAAACAAAGAAGAGAAATTGATAGATATAATGGTGTGCGAATTCGTGAAAGAAGTGAAGGAGAAGATCGCAGAGAAAGACGAGAAGAGAATGATGAAAGTCAAAGCAGACATGAACGCAGGAGAAGAGAAGCGGAACTAAAAAGACCAATAGATTCAAATTCTGATGTAAATGAACAAATTTTGAGAGAATTGGCAGAAATGAGAGGAATGATGAACAACAAAAGGGGAGGAGGAAAGAGACAGTTGGATGAAGCCATAGAAGAAGCTGCGAAAACTCCGTTCACACAAGAGATACAATTAGGAGGAATACCACCAAAGTGCAACTTACCAACATTAACCAGCGTTTTCGATGGAACAACTTGTGCGATACAGCATATCAAAGCTTATATGAGATGTATGTTACAATGGGAGAATCATGATGCTATATTGTGCAAATATTTTGCATCAAGTTTGACATGAGAAGCTTTGAAATGGTTTGAAGGACTACCGAAGAATACAATAACATCTTTCAATCACTTGCAGGCTATATTTTTAGGGGCATATATAAGTAATAATTCCTCGCGACCTGGTATTGAAGATGTATTTGGGTTAAAACAAAGGGTTGGTGAAAGTTTGAAGCATCTGACTGTGAGATGGAAGACAATGTGTAGCGAAATGGCTGGTCGTGTGGAGGAGAGATATCTCATCTTATCATTCATTAATGCCATGTTCGCGAAAAATCTGTTATATATTCAAATTTTTAGAGTCAAGAATACAATCACAATGACTGAGTTGCGAGAGCTTCAGGAGGAGTATATTGCTCTAGAGGAAAAACAAAATGAGATAGAATCATACCCTGTCGCGAATACAAGTTCAGGAGCTGCGAATGCAAGTTTGTTACCCAAATTGATAAACACTGTGGCGAGTACCTCGTAAGGTCAACAAGGAATGAGGATACCAGAAGATGGTCAACAAAAGTTGGTAGCCATGGGAAGTCGCGATCAGGAAGAATTTGAAACAGAAAGAAATTTCTACAACCGTGGCGGAAATAATAAAATTCAAAGGCTTGATCAGCCGCAAGAAACCTATGGAGGTCAGAGGCATAATCCGCAAGAAATCTATGGAGGTCAGAGGCATAACTATCATAGAGGGCAGCGAGGTCATAGGGTAGTCTGGGAAGAAATCAAGATGCCTCCACTAAACGCTAGCGTGGAGAAAATATGGGAAGCTATAATCCTGATGGAAAACATACCGCACCATGGAACATGGGGAATGAACCGCCTCCAGGTGACAGAAGTCATGAATTTTTTTCCTATTACCATTTTCATGGACACCTAACGAATGATTGTAGGAATATAAAAAGAATCATCCTAAGAATGATAGACCAAGGGAAGCTAAACCATTTCTTAAAATGTGAAGAGAAGACTCAACCATTACCAACACCTCCAGAAATTCACAGAGTAAATACAACAAAAGGGAAAGAAACGTTTGTAGTAGAAGTTGGAGCGAAGGCCAAAACTTGTTTCGCAATTCTATCGTACATTAAATGCAGGACAATCGAATATTTTCATGATAGTGTTCTCGGTAGGGTTTTCGCAAGAGATGCGACAATAGAGAAGTAATGAACATCGCGAAGACATCGCCACTAAAAGAATGGCAAACACATATTATTTCTTTTTACTGAGAAGAGGTACCGAGGGTGGCGAGATGCATGATGATCCATTAGTGGTAAGATTGGAAATTAACCCAAAACCTGTTGATGATGAAGATGATGGGGCAGAAAATTCATGGGCTATAAATAGAATCTTAATTGATACTGGAAGCTCTGTAAACATCCTTTTTACCACACTTACAAGACTATGGGAGAGAAAGACGAAGACTTGATACATTCAACCTATAAGATTTGTGGTTTTAATGGTACTGCCAATAAACCTAAAGGAGAAATTCGTATGCAAATACCACTAAAAGGATTATCAACTGAAATCTTGTTTTGCATAGTCGATGTGGAATCCCCCTATAATGCATTAATTGGGCGATCTTGGTTACATGAGATCTTGGGTGTAGCATCAACTTACCACCAGTGCATCAAATTTCCTCATCCTAGTGGTGTTGGAGTTATAAAAGGAGATTGGGCTAAGGGATAAAAGTGCTATGAAGTTGATGTGGAGTCTTGCGAGGAAAGGGATGCTCAAAAGAAGAATTGGAAGCGGAATATCAAAGAAGAACAAAGAGAAAGACTGATGGTGGACACAATAGAAGTGAGAGATAAAGATATATTGCGAAACCAATGCCTGAAAACAATTGGAAATTGCGACGGTCTCGCAAAAGGGAAGGAAATATCAGGAAATTTGAATGAAGAAACAGAAAGCAACAGGAGTAAGAAGTGTAAGAAATAAATAATTGATTTTAGAGTTGTGACAAAGACATGTCAAAAGTGCAAAGAATATGACGATCGAAGAAAGTCCCGCGAGACATGAATATAACGAAAGTTTGGTTAAATAATTACAGCGAGATCACAGCAAATAAAGCAAGATTATGCGATAATTTCGCAAAAATAATGAGAAGAAATAATCAAAAATCAATGAATGATTGAAAGAATTGACAGAAATGAAAGAATGAGTGAATGGGACGAACCTTTATGGCGTACACCCTAGTTCGCGAATGATATTTCGTAAGAGGCAAATGTAAGACCTAAAGTGCGTCATATAAGGGGGTATCTCTTGACATGGCTCAGGGAAAAGGTTACACCGCCCCCTGGAACCTGAGTCATGAAAATTTGGGGTCAATAAAGCCCATCCGGGGAGATACCTTGGATTTCCAACTATATATATAAGGTTATACCTGGTTGGACGACCGAGGGTCTCTTCCAAGGAGTCAGTGTATGACCAAGGCGCCGAGGTACACGGTTGAGCCAAGAGTGCCTGGGGAATTTGAAGTGTCTCGGCCATTCTTGGCAAGTCTTGGCACATGCTGCACTTAGGATGCAGTCTCGTAACCATAAACCATATAGGTATAAGGGATAAGAGGCTGCGAAAACAACTGGTTGTTGTTAAGACCGGATGGGAGGAGCTAGTCTTGTATGGCCGATGTACGCCTCCTTGAAGGGGCAACCAGGGAGATGATAAGGGCGGCACCCTCCATTAGGGTGCTGATAAGTGTCTTAAGACGCAAATGTCATGAGGCTCTATTTTCGCAAGAAAATAGAGGCTTGTCATATTTGTGCGATGATCTTGAAGAGGCAATAATACTAACGCGAGGTTAAGACGAGATCAATGGGTCTTTACATGAAAGTGTAAAGACGTCCTGCGATTTCGTCGCAAGACGGCAATGTCATGGGGATTTAAGTTCGAAAGAATTTTTTAGGCCTGTCATATTGTCACAACAAAAACATCCTGCAGAGGCAATAATACTAAAGAAATTATAAGGCAAGATCAATGGGTCATTACATGAAAGTGTAACGATGTCCTGCGATTTTGTCGCAAGACAGCAATGTCATGGGACTTTATGTTCATAAGAATATTTAGACCTGTCACATTGACGCAAAAATGAGGGGTGGCAAAATAAGACCTTTAACTAGGAAGGCAAAATAAGACCACACAAGAGCAATGATAAGACAAGATCAATGGGTCATTACATGAAAATGTAAAGACGTCCTGCAATCTTGTCGCAATGATGAATTTCAACATAAATAAAGATAAGACCACACAAGAAATTGAGTAAGCAAATAAACTTGCGAAAATGTCTATATTTCTTCATTCATTTGTGAAGAGTTAGCAACAGCAATTGCGAAACTAAGAAGTATTATTATTTAAAGATTATTGATTTGATCTCTCATGTGAAAATAAATAACAGAGGCAAGTATGGGAATGATTAGAGTAAAAACTTGTTATTTATTTTCATATGATAGATTTACAGTAAGAGATTACAAAAATGGAAGGTTAGAAGGATAAATGTACAAAGATCACAAGAAGAGAAAAAGGAAAATGGAGCTATCTCTCAGTTCATTCTTCTTTTTCATCAGACTCTTTATCAGACTCCTCTTCTTCGCTAGCATCACTATCAGAAACATCCAAAGAAGGTATATTTTCATGAGTCTCATCAAGAAGACAAGGATGTGAATAAAGAGGATACTGTGGTCATCGCAAACTGTCTTAATAGTTTGATTGCGAAAACGGACATCATCATTATTGAAATTCGCTACAGTAGTTTGTAGTTGCTTATTAAACTTGGAATACTTGTCATTGCGAAGAGAGAAGTCTTTTGCAAGTTGTGCTTTCTCAGATTCAAGTTCCTTAATTCTAGTTTGAAACCTTTCTCAGATTCTGCGAACAAGTGACAATGAGTCAGTAACTTAATAGCAGTTTCACAAAAAAGAAGTAGTAAAGTAATGAAGAACAGTTAACAACCTTCTCTGTCAGAAATCATATCTTTAACCAAGGCAGTATGCTCAGCATGAAGGCTGACGTTAACACCTAAGTTATTTCTGGCATTATATAGAACTTTCGCAGCCCAAGCGAATTCATCATCACTATTTATGACAAGAAGTGAACGAATTTGATTTTCTCGCTCATTAAGTATGGCATTTTGACGAAGAGATTCATCTCGTTCAATTTGGACTTCAAGAAGAGTTTTTTGGAATTTCGCTAATGCCTGTGCACCTTGATTAGCAATGCGATCCTTGTCATCTATAAGGCTATTTATTTTCTTCCTTAGAATATTATTTTTCTCGTGGGAACTAAGATATAGACGTTTAAATCGGTTGGCTAAACCTAAACTTGATCTATGCTCAATTTCTAAGAGATGAAATTTGGTTTGAAGTTCATTTAATGAAAGAGAGTTAATTTTGTTTGACGAACTACTTAAAGATTCGTTGAGATGAGCGAGAAGAGCATCATCATCCATAGGCTCGGGAAATGAATGGAGAAGGATGGCTTCGTCAGAAAGATTATAAATGTCTGCGAAAATGATAAGTCAGGGAAAGAAAAATAAATGACAAAGTAAAAACGAAGAAAAGAGAAGAGTTTTATACCATAAAGTTGCTGATTAGCACTTTGAAGAGTAGATATTTTATTCTTCTGGGTAGAAGATTCAGCTTCCAATTGTTGAATTTTTTCGCGAAGAGCGGCAGTCTCATTTTCATTCTTCTTGCGAGATGTCGCAACTTCAATTTCTAGTTCTTCGGTCTTTTTGTGAAGCTGAAGATTTTTCTTTTCAAAGTTGTTACGCCTCTTCTCAAGATCTGAGGCAACATTAAAGGAAGCTCTTCTAGACTATAAAAACAATAAAATAAAGGAACTATTAATATATGATTTAAAATTAAAATTATGAAGGAATAAAGAAATATAAACATACCAAGGCACTGAGTGCATTCAAGAAGCTGGGAGTCAATGATCTGGAGATTCCCTGAAGAGACTCATTACCCTCCAGTAAAGAAGCATCACATATACTTGCGAGAGCTTCGCATATACCAGAGAGGCGGTCATCTCCAAGCCCTTGCATGGAGTCTGAAAAGATATTAGATAATAACGTCATAGGAGATTCAGTTGGATGATCCTCCTTCGCGGTAGAAATATCTACATCATCGTTTTCTTCATCGGAACTCTCACTAGATTGAGGACTTGAGCGAGAAGAAGAATGGGTCTTTTGTTTTTTAGAAGGCGGTGCAGAAGATTTTTCTTGCGAAGAGGGTCTTTACCCTTTCTTTTGACCCTCGCAGCTTTTGAAGCTTCTTCCTCGCCAGCAACTTCAACACCAACCTACATACACGAATGAAGATAAGAAACAGAGGCAACAATATTGTGGATAACAAGAGAAAATATTTCTTACTTCATCCGTGATTGAGCGAAGTATCGCCAAAGTACTTGGCTTTGGATTTCTTTCATAACTTTTTCTCAATTTAGTGATCTGAAAATTTCGGAAGTTTAGTAGATATAAAAGGAAGGAAACATCGCAAAGCGAATGAAAATTAGAAAATATACCTCTTTTGCTTTCTCTGGCAATTAAATACCCAAGGATGATAGTTTGCGAGATTCGCAGGGAGTATATTGGAACCTGAAATGTAAGGTCCGTTCAAAAATAGCGGAAAGACACACCACTTCTCATCTTTAGAGTAGCGAGGAACATTGTTCTTGCCGAGTGCCAATCAATATCTAACATGAGTATCTTATCGTCGGGAACGTCCTCTTTTCTTTTCAATCGAGCACCCCAGCGAGATTTATCATTCTTCATATTTATCACTTCATAATTTTCAAAAAAAATTTCTACTGAGTGCTTTTCAGCGACTATCTCTAAGTTTGCGAATTTAGGATCTCTGACATTATCAGGATATAGAGATCCCTTACCAGCGCCACGATTGGCGAATTCAAGCATTAGACGGATGCAATCACCGCTTAATTGATAAATAGCTCGCGAGAATTTCTCATGAGCAAGAATTTCATAGAACAAGGGCAGTTCGGGATTGTAGAGAGGAATGGGAAGACTGCGAGGAGTTGACCTAGCGAGATTATGATTTTCTGATCATCACAATGATGATCAGTAAACAATTTTGCAGAAAGAATAGATGAAGATTCTTGATTGGGAATGGTGGACAAGATGAAACCCTTTTCTTGTAAATTCTTTTGAGTCTCACCCAAGAGAGTTTCATATTTACGGCCAGGTGGAGCCATTCTTAGAATATGGGAATGATTAGAAAGTTAAAGATCAAAAGAAATAAGAAAAGAAAGATTTACAGTAGCAGGAACGTGAATGGCGGAGGAGAAGAATTGAAGAGGATTTGCAGAGAGAAAGTAAAAAAGAAGAAGAGGAAAGTGAGAAAACTATATATAGAGAAAAATTCTCGAGAAGATAAATGCATTTAATGCGAGAAGAGACGTGAATGGTCAAGAAAAGACGGTTGAAAGAGACGTGTCAAGAAAAGAGCGGAAGAAGAAACATGTGTAATAAATTCTGTGTAAAAGTACGGGATCATAACAGATAAAGATGAACCATTGAGGCATTTCAAAAATACTAATTCTCATGACATTCTCTTCTTCGCAGAGAAGACATGAGAAGAGGCAAGATGTAGGATCAGAATATCGCAACAACAATACCTCGCGAGATCAATAAACGACGATATTGCGAAAGTGTCGCAAATGAGTAATATAAATGACGCAATGAATGACGGCATCCAAAACAAGAGAAAGATGTGAAGACTTAGCGAGATTTAGGAAACTTGCGAGAGTATATATTTGAACGTCTGCGATATTTCGAAAGTCATTCCCGAAAATAAAGGACAGCTTAGCTTTCATCCATTGTGTAATACCCTATATAAGGAGTCGAGCAGGACTGTTGAGAGGGATCTTTTTCCGTGTGTTAGGCAAGTCATTAGGAGAGAGAAAGTTTGTAGTGATTGTAATTTCTTTAGCTCTTTTCCATTCTATCTTGTAAACATTCAAGGAATTAATCAATAAAAATCATAATTGTTCATCTTCAAATGTCTTAGTTGTGTGGATTCTTGTGAGGGGTGTAGTGTAGGATTTCCTGCAACTACACTATCAGTTCTGGTATTTGAATACGATTGTATCAACACTTGGTTTTCTGTCTTGTCCTCTCTTGTGGAAATAGGGAGGAGAACCTATTTATACAAGTCATTAAGCCTAACCCAGTCTCTCATGGGAAGTGGAGGAAGTGGAGTGATGGAGTAATGGAGTTGTGTGTTAGTGTCACACGACCAGTCTTGCCCACTTTTCCCGTCATCACTAACCGTCCATGACTTCCTGACACGTTCTTGTGATGGCGTGTTGTGCGCTGCACGCGGTAAACCGCCTGACCAATACCCCAGTAAGTATCCCCCAGTTTGTGACATGATTGATGTCTCGATCGTGTGGATCGTGGACCCACAGAAAGTAGCATGTGATGCTGGATTAAATAACTAAATTATTTAGGAAGTCGATATTTATGAAATATCGTGTGTATTCTATGCAGGTAACCATCGAATATATTCAGCATGTGTGAAGCATCGCTGTTTTAAGGCTTAATGGAGTAAGTCACGAATTTAAGCGTCTTAAAATAGCATCACGTCCAGCCATCTTCGAGTGATCGTTTAGAGGCTATACAGGCAAGCCCTGATTTGGACGATCACCTCATGTGGGAAGAGTGGTGGACGGTGATCGTGGTGATGCCTTGTTGGTCGCCTAACTCCTGACCAGGGCTACCTAACCAAGCTGGCAAAGTTGGACGGACGAGATTACTTGCGACCCACATCTGCGACCGTTGGATTAGGGTTTAGGATCTTGAAGATGTGCACAAGCATCACTCTTCAGCTTGGTCGAAACCAAGCTGTAGATAGTGGATTTTCGACAAAGGCTAAAATCGTAAACCCATAATTATACGAACTTCTGATCCAGCAATCTGACGTGAGTATTGAGACACGGGTCTCTCATCAAATCTCTGACTGAGAATACTGTCTCCCAGAGTACATGCAGATATGTAGTCTCTCGGCTGGACAACGGCATATCTCATGAATACTGGACACTTTAGTAATTATTTCTATATAGAATCACGAGATTGACGGCTCCTAGACAGCTTGCTTTTCTAGTATAGAGCAATAACGTCTTCAGGATACAAACAACAGTTTTCCCTGACTATATAAAGGATATGAAACTCCAGCAGGCTCATGTCAGAATAATTAATGCTCCTAGACAGCTTGCTCTGCTAGTATAAAGCCATCAAGGCTCGATGAAGCAAAATTCTGAAAGGAAATAACAAACCATGTTTTCATGATCCTAATTGCACGGACAAGAAAAGTCATGATGTGAGAAGCGTTAACAACTCGCCGAAGAAGCGACTGGGGACTGCACCTTATTCGGTATCATCCTATAATTCCTCTGCCTTCTACACCCTGGAGACTGTCTTGGACGTCCGAGAAGTCTACATGGATTCGAGATCTCACATCAGCGTCTACAAAAATGGTAATCCTCAACTCTTACCTATTTACGGTTTCACGAACTTAGTGATAATAACGTAAAAATTTGAAAATCTTGCTCGCTCCTTCAAACTCGCAAAGACGAGCAAAACTCATTATTCAAAATCATAACATGATTTTCATAAAACCGTGAACAACCCACTTGAATTTTAACATCCACTGGTTTTTCAAACTTGGATGACGTCCATTCTACAATTGTGAAAACTCACATACGAGACATTATTTCACCATGTATAATTGTCTACTTTCTTGTTGTTCAAAATCAAAACATTGATTTTACAAAAATATGTTTTAACGTGAAACTCACGTCTATATATATTTTTGCTCCCTTGAGAGTATATTTTCAAAAATTTGTGAAAGCTTACATATCGAAAATAATAAAATTCATGAAAGCTCATAAACAAATTTTTTAACAGACGCACGTCTATTTAAAAAAAAAAAAAAAAAAAAACTTTTTCTCTCATATAAGCATCCACCTTTGAAACGAGAGTTTATTAAAATCTCACATATTTATAAGAAAAAAAAAAAAAAATCTCTCCTACATTAAGGATTATTGCTAGTTTCTTAAACTAACGATCAAACGAACGTTCGTTCCTAAAACAAAGGTTTTTACAAAACTCACATCTATACATGCATATGTATATATAATTTTAACACGAACAAGTTATCAACTTCTGAAAAACAAAGCGGTGATGCACCAATTTACGCTCGTCAGACGATGCTCTATCATTCCACTGGGATCTTCGTTCAAGTCGTGGTTTGCTCGCGCAATCGAAAATCCGGTAATGTCTTAACTTACGACTAAGTTCAATTACTTGCACTGTTCATAACCGGAAAATCACCATTCAATGCTGACTGAGGAACACGGCTTTCCTCACTAAGCATGGGACTTAATGTAGATGGTGGATTTTCGACAAAGGCTAAAATCGTAAACCCATAATTATACGAACTTCGATCCAAAGAATCGGGACGTGAGTATTGAGACACGAGTCTCTCATCAAATCTCGATCGAGAATCTTTGTCTCTCGAGTACATGCGGATATGTAGTCTCTCGGTGGACAACGGCATATCTCATGAATACTTGGACACTTCAAGAATTATTTCTATATAGAATCACGAGATTGACGGCTCCTAGACAGACTTGCTCTTCTAGTATAGAGCGATAACGTCTTCAGGATACTAACAACAGTTTTCCCTGACTATATAAAGGATATGAAACTCCAGCAGGCTCATGTCAGAATAATTAATGCTCTAGACATCTTGCTCCGCTAGTATAGAGCCATCAGTTAATTATTCTTAAAATTCTTGGATTCATCCGCTGAATTTCAGAAAATATTCAAATATTTTCACAATATTTGATTACTTCAATCTATGGTTCTTCCCAACAGAATTCCATGGGTTAGTAATAAATATTCAACACACGGGCGTCTGAGCTACCTCTGAGTAAGCCCCGATTTAAATGGTGCAAGTGTACTCAACGACGATGTACTAACAATCACCGCACGAATGAGTATTTCAAAATACGACGAAACGATGAACCTATGCAAATAGGAAGGAAAATAATAAATAATTAAATATTGACCAAGGCGCTGGGGATTGGGCTCACCGACCGGCCGGCCGTGCCGTGGCCAATCCCACACGCCAGCTTTATATTTTATCATTATTTTCCTTGATTTCATGAAAATCCTTTCACTTGAACAAATATCCTTCGTTTTGAGGAAACTCCTCAGTTTCATGGTGTTTCCTTCACACTAAAGAAATAATATAAAATTAGGGAAAATATTGTGGGGCCGTGATTATTAGCCAACCGGCCATGTCTTGATCCCGGCGGCCGCACACCCCATGGTTCCTCATTATTTTATTATTATTCCCTAATCTAATGAAAACTCCTTAATCTCATGGTATTTTCATAAACCTATGAAAACTATAATATAAAATTAGGGAAACCCGTGGGACCGGGCCCAAGCCGGCCGGCCATGCCCTAGCCGGTCCCACACGTCCCTTTATTTTATTATTATTATTTTAAGGTTTCCTTGATCTCATGATATTTCCTTCAAATTATGAAAATTCCTTCAAATCATGGAAAAATATATCAAAAATACAAATAATTAAGGAAAACTCGTGGGACCGGGCCCAAGCCGGCCGACCATGCCCTAGCCGGTCCCACACACCCTTATTTTTATTATCTTGATCCCATGGAAACTCCTTCCCTTCAAGGAAACTCCTTGATTTCAACAAATTCCCTAAATTCATGATATTTTCATAAATTCATGAAAAATAATATAAAATTAGGAAAGGCACCACGGGACCATGGTCACTGGCCGGCCGGCCATGCCTTGGCCTAAGCGGTCCCACGCCTCATCATTCCTTTTATAATTATTTTCCTTCATCTCATGAAGTTTTCACGGTTTCAGCAAAAATCCCTGATTTCTTCATATTTTCTCAAATGATTACTCAAACCACATCAGAAAATATCGAAATTCTCAGGACTAAGACACGAACACTTTGGTGACGTGAGCATGTTACCTTGACCGACCAAGGTTGGCTCTTTGGCTTGCAAGGAGCCGGTCCCTCGTATTTTCACAATTTGACCTAATTTGCGCAATCGCTCATATTGGGCCCAAAGTCTCTCCTACCGTCCCTCTTAAATTCTTCCTGAGTTTTACTCTCGGGCTGTTTTCAACTCCCGAACGAGCTCAAAACCTAAATATTCCCTCTTTGAGAGATAGGAAATCCTTTTCCGTACATAATGGAGGGGCTGACCATCAAAATCCGAGTCCGTATGAGAATTCTACATCGATTCTAGTAAAGGCGCTAATTAGGGTTTCAACCAATCTGGGGATTGCTCAAACGATCAATATTTGATCCCGTGACCACCCAGGGCCGGTTTCATGACCCCTTGGTCGGTCCCTCATCTCTTCGTAATTAATTAGGTTTTATCACCTAAGGTTCAGACGAGCATTATCTTAATAAATGATTAAACCAGCATTTAATCATCCTTTCATCAAATCAACTGGTCTTCATGAGACCTTAATATTTGCTCACGTGAGCATCTAGGCGCTACATGGTCAACCCATAATCTCATGTAGCCGGTCCTCTTCACTCCATGGTTAATTTTCAATAAACCGTCAGTAAATCATTAATTGATTAAATTAGGGTTTTGATTCCAAGGTTAATGATTCCAGATTCAAACGCTAATAATTTTACGTTGATCTCGTGATCAACATTTTATTTATCATACTTGGTCCAATTGCCAGTATTCTAATTTAATATTTTATTTGGTCATGCTACCATAATTCATCAAACGAGCAATATTTGCTCAGATGAGCAATACTTGCTCAAACCAAAGAATATTGGTTCAATTATCAATATTCAACAATTCATCGAATGAGCAGTATTTGCTCACGTTAACTTATTCACACATCATATCTCTGTCTCAACAGACATGTTCAATTCATGAGTCTCAGAACATTTCCAAACCACGTTCGACTCAACAATACAAGGACTCATCGTCCCATGAAGTCATGAAGTCAACAACTGACTAACTAAATACACGTCTGCCTTGCAGACTCCACAATCACACGAGACATCAATCGTGTTACATGGGGGGATATTAACTAGGGTTTTGGTCTGGCGGTCTACGGCACGTTTGTTCGTACACACGATGGAATGTGAGCAAGTCATGCAATCAGTTGAAGGAGTTAACAAAGTAGTGGATGGAAAATCAACCAAGTCTCCGCAGGATGAGCAACTGGTTTCAAACACGATTTCCATTTCCCCATTCTTTGATTCCATCAACTATTACACTTCATGGGATCATGGTGTCTATAATTCCAGCAATATAAATAAGTCTCTGAATCATGATTGAAGATACAACGATTTCACGTCTCACAGACAACACGAGATCAACAACTCATCAATTGAGCAATTACTCTCAACTGAACAATTTCAATCATTCAGAACTTATCATATTCAGAATTCTCAACACACCTATAATCTTTGATTACTATTGATTCCACACATTTCTAAGCTTCCCTCCTACCATTTGACCCATCCTCTCTTGTGACCGAATTTACTCTGGAACGGCCATTGTCTTGGTTTAGGCCGGAGTACTACAGATTGATCTCTCGAATTCGAAGCACTCCCTTCTTGCAGTGCATCTGTGTGAGGTTGAACATTTCACTCGGTTCAAGGAGTCTCCTCCGTACGGTCGTCTCCTCAATTCCGTAAAAACCAGCAAATCGTTTTGCCCCATCTACATATTGGCGACCACAGTGGGAGATCATTCTCTCGGTTGCAATTCACAATTTCATCAAAGATGGTCGATTATGGGGAGGTCTCAGAAACATCCAATCTCAATTTATTATCTCCTATTGGCGAATTTCTTCCAATTACTACTAAACTCGGCTGGCCTGGTCAAGCTCCCACAGAGGGTATGAACACTCAAAGCTCAACCACCAATGCTGATCTGATAAAAATCCTAAATGATATAGTAACAAATCAAGTGGAAATTGTTAAGGTACAGAACGAGGTGTTCGCCCTTTTGAAAGTTATTACAGATCAGTTATCAAGGGAACCAACATATGATCGCTCTAAAAAGAATGCTGCTGGTAATCCTTCCTATGTTACCAATGGTGTTGATTTCTCTTCTAAGATCCGTACCTCGACCAGCGACGACGAAGAAAAAGTCCACACCCATTCTAAGCGCAAAAGGCTCCACCAATCTAGCTTGGACGTTCGTGAAAGCTCGGAACAATTCTCACAGATTCATAAAGAAGACCCGTCCATTTTGGCACGCTTCAATCAAGACTCCTACGATGAAGGGATAATGTCATTTTATAAATCCCTTTTGGAGGATTTACATTCTCGGATCGTAAAAAAGCAATCGATCGATCGGCCACGATCTACTCAGCAAATCCGAGCCATTCCAGAATAAAGAAGTTTGCAAGGGTATAAGAAAAATGGGTATTCTTCCAATCCGAAACTCAACCTACATTCTCCCATGAACGTTGTTGCTGAAAGAAGTAAAAAGAAAACCGAGGCACATCAACACAGGCATGCTTCTCCAGTATCCCAGGATCTTTCACAAAGGAAGGATAATCAAACCCGAAATGCACAAATGTCGACTCAGCGTCAGCAAAATGACCAGACAGATCCAGACTTCCCTTTTCCCATTGAAAAAGTGATCAAGTTGCTAGAAGGCTGGATCCAAGATGGAGCAATCAAATTTCCATACGACAGGAAAAAGCCTACTGAAGAAGAAATGAAGAATCCTCGTTATTGTCGCTTTCATAGGTTAGTCAATCATCCAACAAGCGACTGCAAGGTTTTGAAGCGCATCTTCAAGGAAAAGGTCGAATCAGGAGAACGTAACACAGGGACTGAAGGGGTGCACATGGATCCTCTCTCAGTCAGGACTTTCTCTCTCTCTCTGAATAACCTGTCAAAGAAGAGGTTCATGGTCGAACATATATGTGAAATGTTCTATCCGTCGAAGGCACAAAGGAAAGACATGTTCACAACACTGAATCACATCATGCCGAGGAGAAGACTGTCCATTTTCGAAATACTCCATGGGCCTTCACCATGAGACAAGGAGATGCACGACCGTGGACTGCTTACCAAAGTCGATCCCAAAGGAAACAAATTTGGAAGAACGTTGATCCGCCATCAACATAATTCCACTGAAGACTCTTAGATCCGAAGGAATCACTCGAAAAGAAGCTACTCATGTTCCATCTCAATCAAGAATCATGAAGGAACACTCTGAGATGCCTATGGCTACATTTCTCTCAAGATGAAAATAGACAGCAGCCAAGTTTTCGTAGTCAAGGAAGATCCGAGATATGACATGATCCTCGGACGAACATGGATCCATGCTGAAAAGATAGCTACTAACAAAACGCCTTTGTTTTCACATCTCTCCAACGAAGAAGGTTCGATCCAGGGGATTTGGTGACCGCTTCGTCGTCATGGCACTGGGAGGAATTTCTAATGAGGTTGAAACAAGAACCTGAAGAAGATGCATTGACATTTCTCAAAACATTCTGCACTCAGGCAAGTCTTATTCCTCCTATGTCCATATCATATATTCTCCTACATGCTCTCCTAGCATGGGGACTCAATTCCGCTAACAACTTAGCCGCTGCAAGATGTCATGGATATCTTCACCACAACAATATTTTACCAAGTGGTCGCACCTATTCGAATCGAGCATCTCACTGGAATGTTCATTTTAGAGACGATATGCAATCATGACAAGGAATGTCTTGGATGTACTCATGTTCCGCATTCAGGAATGTCCACCGCCGAATTATGGAAAAGTGTTGATGCCTGTACGAGCATGAATATTCACATGTTAGAGGACTGATGAAGGAAAAGTCGAACAGAAGATATTCAGGGCCAAGACGATCATGCCTAAGAAGTTCTCTCAAGGGGTCTGATGCTTTGACCCTCATGCATCTGAATTTTGAAGCAGGATTTTCTTAATTTATTCGTGTTTTGATCAATCCCTCTAAAGCATATGCAATACTTGCATTGATAGTTGAATCTCTTTCAAAGAATCAACATCGAGTTTATTTAAATGAAAATCTTTATCAAACCAAAAGAAAATCCCTACAACTATCAATCGCCTACTTTTCCAAGGCCAATGAAAATCAAAACCTCTTATCTCGAGTGTTATATTCTTGAAGCCTTGATTGTACTCCCAATCAAAGAGTACACCTTCTATAATGACGCCTCTAGCTTCAAAGACAAATATCTCGACGATGACATACTGATTCACCATCGACACGATCAAAGTGAAACTGAACTACAATCGTTGAGTCCTCCATGGCAAGACTTCTGAAGAAGATGCAACATCATTCATCCATCGATGGCACGAATTCCTTCAACATGCACTAGGGACTTGATCTTATTGGACAAGATTCAAGACATAACAAGTCATAGCAACCTGATGCGATTCCATGAAAACTTTATCAACGGAATCTCTCTACATCATAAGCCCCCGCACGACTGAGGAACTTCCTATCTTCACCGATCACACCCACAATGGAGACCGCTGCTACTATCTGCCACAACAACGTCGACTCACTGACGAAGCCAGTTCACAGTAAAGTCATATTGATCAGGAAAATTCGGGTTGTACTCCCAGTACACCTACATCTTAGGGATGCGCAAACCTCCAACTAGTTCGTGAATGTAAAGGCTCACTGGATGGAGGAGTAAAGGCTATGTCGATAAATCATGATTCTAACCTTTTCAATCTCTGAAGTAACTTCGACCATAATATCGGCATCAACACGGATATGTGGAGGAACTTCGTTCATGGTCTCAGCATCAACAAGAATTTCTGGAGAGAATTCAATCGTGATCCCAGCATCAACAACAGTCTCAGGTGCAACATCCGGCTTCATCAACTAACCATTCTCTGAAGTGTTACACATGAAGCGGACTTCTCCAATAACTAATGATTCATATCAAGATGTGTAGACCTGATAAAATGCTCACATGAAAGTCTTCCCAAAGCTTGCACGACTGGTGGGCATAATCCAAAGTCTTCAACAAGATGTTCTCATCACCTCCACAAATGAGATACAACACACTTCAGTCCATGGGTTTACAAAAACGTACCAACGGGTGAGGAATGGGACAATTCATCCTCAACAAAAGATATTCCTTTACGTCTCTTATACAACATACCAAAAGGGTGCATCAATCGGACATACGAGCTGAAAGATACGGCCTTTACCGTCAGGTCTACGAAATCTGAAAAATTTATACGGGATTACTAATTACAAATGTGCACGCTTCGTTGGCTGACCTCTACAACTCCAAATTGAGTGATTCTTTTCTCATGTGATAAATCAGTCTCTTAGATTCAAAAGTTGGTGTCAAGCATCGAATTCCGACGTCGTATGAGGTTCCTACAGCTTCCAGAACATACGACATGCAAGCAGCAATTCTTAGACGGGATTCATAACTTCCACAGTCGATCGGTGTCCACGAGGTCTTTCCACTAAGTACTTCATCAAGGTACCTCCAACTTCGACCACCTAGGTCTTTACATCAATTTTCTACCTGGGTCCTCTATCTAAGTCCTGCCAGAAGAAGAGAAAACGAAAATGAGAGATTTAACAAAATATTGGGGACTGGCGGTCCACCGATCATGACGATCAGTTTCACAGTCCAAGACCCGTGGCACCAGACTCTCATGTGCTAATCATTCATCATAAAAGGAATGCTACCACCGGGACATGAAACCATGGTCATTACATCACCTCTCTTGAAAGCAACCTCATGCTATGGTCCCGTGACCAGGGTTTCAGAAGTGATGTTTCTACTACTGACAGAAGATGACACTGCAAGCACCACCATGCTCATGTATCAATCAAGGGTTCCTGATCTCAAATAAATCAATGACATTAAAATACTTCAACAGTCGTTCAAGACACAAGCGAATGGTCTAAAGACACAATAGGAGTGTTTTACAACAAGCTTGTCTGAGAAGATTTTACTCTTCCCTGTACAAAACGATGAACTGGGAGCAATTGGTGAAGAATCAAGGGTTGAGTTATATACCATTATCTTTGTATGGATGTTACCTACAACATATCAAAAATTCATAGCAATTGGAGGAACTAGCAAAGAGATGTGGCTGAAACATTGTACTACATGCCAGCTGAAAATTTTCTGAAGGTCTCCTGGAAGTTTACTGTTTCGCTGATTTCGGCCCTTAAACATGCTCAAAACTCAAAAAGATTCTTCGATAAAGCTTGGAAATTTCCTGGGCATGAGAAAGCATGGGTGAATCACGAAAATCCAACATCAAACGAAGATTCTACAGCGTTTTCATTAAAAGGCGAGTTCTGAATTTTCTGGTGACGTATTTTGGCAAAATTTTCATTCATTCATATGGGTCCTCGTTCATTCATTCACAAATCAGGAACCTCGTACTTTTATGAAGAAAATATACGATGGGTACTTACCGGAGTGGTCCCTAAAGTGCTCAAAAGACCGGAATTGCCAACATCATCATTGAAGACATCATTGCTTTCATTCGGTTTCGAAATCCGTGGTTTTCTTCTTCACCATCCTCCGAAGACGAATGGGCATCATCAATACTCCCTCGTTCCATGGAAATCTCCTCCTGAATACATCAACAACAATTAGTGAGAATTGAAGACCATCAAGGCTCGATGAAGCAAAATTCTGAAAGGAAATAACAAACCTTGTTTTCATGATCCTAATTGCACGGACAAGAAAAGTCATGATGTGAGAAGCGTTAACAACTCACCGAAGAAGCGACTGGGGACTGCACCTTATTCGGTATCATCCTATAATTCCTCCGCTTCGCCTTCTCCACCACGGGAGACTTGTCTTGCACGTCCGAGAAGTCTACATGGATTCGAGATCTCACATCAGCGTCTACAAAAATGGTAATCCTCAACTCTTACCTATTTACGGTTTCACGAACTTAGTGATAATAACGTAAAAATTTGTAAATCTTGCTCGCTCCTTCAAACCTGCAAAGACGAGCAAAACTCATTATTCAAAATCATAACTTGATTTTCATAAAACCGTGAACAACCCACGTGAATTTTAACATCCACTGGTTTTTCAAAAATTGGACAGACGTCCATTCTACAATTGTGAAAACTCACATACAGACATTATTTCATCATGTATAATTGTCTACTTTCAACAGTTATTCAAAATCAAAACATTGATTTTACAAAAATATGTTTTAACGTGAAACTCACGTCTATATATATTTTTTCTCCCTCGAGAGTATATTTTCAAAAATTTGTGAAAGCTTACATATCGAAAATAAAAAAATTCATGAAAGCTCATTAACAAATTTTTTAACAGACGCACGTCTATTTAAAAAAAAAAAAAAAAACTTTTTCTCTCATATAAGCATCCACCTTTGAAACGAGAGTTTATTAAAATCTCACATATTTAAAAAAAAAAAAAAAAAAATCTCTCCTACATTAAGGATTATTGCTAGTTTCTTAAACTAACGATCAAACGAACGTTCGTTCCTAAAACAAAGATTTTTACAAAACTCACGTCTATACATGCATATGTATATATAATTTTAACACGAAAAAGTTATCAACTTCTGAACAAGAAAGCGGTGCTGCACCAATTTACGCTCGTCAGACGATGCTCTATCATTCCACTGGGATCTTTGTTCAAGTTGTGGTTTGCTCGCGCAATCAAAAATCCGGTAATGTCTTAACTTACGACTAAGTTCAATTACATGCACTGAGGAACACGGCTTTCCTCACTAAGCAGGGGACTTAATATAGATGGTGGATTTTCGACAAAGGCTAAAATCGTAAACCCATAATTATATGAACTTCTGATCCAGCAATCAGACGTGAGTATTGAGACACGGGTCTCTCATCAAATCTCTTACTGAGAATACTGTCTCTTGATGAGTGCCAAATAGTGCATATTTATACACCTTTTTATTGGCATTTTACTCATCTTTTGCGCTTAGAAATCAGATATTATCCCAGATTCTGTGTTTTCCTTGTTTTCAAGAATAAATATTTGTATTAATTAATTTTGTGTTTTTTAGGTAATAAATAAAGCTCAGACAAATTGAGGAGCCAAAAGAGCAAAGAATTGGAGACGAGCATCTATGGAGCAGATAGCCAAAGCCCGCGCGCGAATTAGTTGCAACCCAACAAGGAAGACATGGGCTCGAGCTATCCATCTCCGACCCACGACCCGGATCCGAACCCGCTCATCCCGAGCCGTTAAGATCTTCACTCACCACATCCTACGCTCGCTCCGACTTCCTCATCATATCTTGATGCGCTCGCTCAACACCAAAACACTCCGAGTCTCTCTCAGCCGTTCAGATCTTCCTCAGCTAAATCCAGCGCTCGCTGCAGCTTCCCCATCAAACATCGATGCGCCCGCCTCACAACGAAACCTCTTAACCCTATACCCTATCGAGAGAACTCATTTCCCATTCCATCTTCTCTTTCTTCTCCGACCAACTCCTCTGCAAAACCCATTCCCCTCTCCCCGACCATACCTGCTGTAGTTGCCACCTTCATCACCTTCCTCCATCACCGCCATCTCTTGTCAGCACAACAGCCGCCTCAACAACTCGTCCACCACCCTAGTTCTAGCCATCTTTACCCGTAGCTTCTTCTAACTTAGAGGCTAGGGTTGAGATAACTAGTATTAGGGTTTCTCTAACATCAACATCAAAAGAGTTGCAGAGCCGAATAGACAAGAGAGGAGTACAATTCAAGTAGTATGGGCGAGAGGGTATGACTTTAATTGCTGTTTTGAGAATTAGGGTTTTGGGAATTCTGTGCATGTATAAATAGAAGAGGTAGAGGATGTTTTTGGGTATGCCTGGACTAGCCAGAGCACCAATTAGGTTTAATTTGTATTTTAATTATTATTTTGATGTTTTAATTTAGTGTGCTAGGGTTTCATTGAAACCCTAATTCCATGTTGTGTTAAACTCTGTTGAATTATTCTTGAGTGCTAAATGTTATCAGACAACTTCAATTTTAACACCTCAGTGCTTTTCTCTCACAATGCATGCCAAGTATGCATTGTAGTTAGGTTATATCTGTGTTGAATGTGTTTGAGTCTTACTTCAATTACTATTGCTAATTCTTTTGACTAGTTGTGCTTAATTAGACAACTAGTGCTCTAGGTTAGTGCCTTAGCTGAATATTGAAGTGTCACTAGGTGAAACTCCTTAGATAAGTGGTAGAATTGACAAACTTCACTCATCTGGCATAGGAACAAGAACTTCAGCTTAGTTGAACACACAATAGGAGTTAGTGGTGGATTTGAAGACCCTAGCATCCTCATTGTCACTAGTTACATTTTATTTATCATTCCTTGTCACTACAACTTAGCCGTATCGGCACAAAACCCCCTGTTGTTACACCGTCACCTGAAATCAGTAAGTAGTAAGCCTTTAGATCAATCAGAGTACCACAAGTCTCTGTGGTTCGACCCGTACTTGCCACGTCTCCGATAGACGCCGTGCACTTGCGGTTATTACATGTAGGCACATAAATATAAACATCTTCCCAGGCCTACCAAGTTTTTGGCGCCGCTGCCGGGGACTTGGCGTGTGCCCTGTGATCAACTGCTGCCTTTACTGAGTTCATTTCATCCCTGTACATACTCATTTTAAATTTTTGCTTTTAGTCTTGTTTTAGTATAACTTAGTTTAAATTTTGTAACTTGCATCTGTAACTTAGGGAATTCTAGCTTAACTTAGTTTAATACTTGCATGTCTTAGGGAATTCTGCTATCAGCTTAACTTTGTGTTTCCCTGTTTCTTAGCTTAGCTTAGCTTAAATTGTTGCTATTAATCATCTGCATCTTGCCCCTGCACTTTGCTGTTATTTTTTGTTTTCCTGTGGCCCCATTTTTTACAATAAAGCATAGCTCTGAGTCTTTTCATTGTAGCACAAGTGCTCTTGCTTTAGTTGTGCAATATTGAGAACTGAAGTGACTTGTTGAGCCAGCGGGTACTGCTTTCTGCACTGTGCAACTCAAGGAAGGGAAGACAAGGAGCAACATAACCATTGTGGCTAAAGCGGAGTTAATCATTCTCAAATCTGCTTTACTTTATGTCGTGTGATGATCTGTGTGCATGCTGCTAAATTTGAGCTAAGCCAAACGTGTCAATGACCTGAGAAATCAACACCTAGAGTCACAACTTGCTAAGTGACAATTTGGACAGCCAAGTTGGCTGAGCTACCCCAGGGGAAAACAACTGACCCCTGTTGAGCCAAAGCCCTGAGCATAACCCACTTTGCATACCTTGCTTTGCTTTGGCTGATTGCAAGCCAATCTCTAGCCCTTGCATAACAAACTAGCTCCCACCTTGTATGCTCTGTAACTCTTAGACTCCATCTCGCTATCTGTTCATCTGCTTTGCAACTCGTGTGACCCCGTGAGCCACCACTTTGTTGAACCAAGTGTTGTTAAACCTCGAGCATACCACGAAAGCTGTGAGTTGAGCATGTAGTTGAGCTGTGAGTTGTGTGCTCTAACCCTCCCGACCCCCCGTAGCTGTGAGGTTGAACTTGGTTAATTATTTGTAGCCGCAAATCTATAAGCACTACCACGGTTGCTGTTGAGCCGGTTACCTTGCATGCTAGTGAGAATACTATGATATTGCGCTCGAATTTGTATGCATGTGTGAAATTGTCACCACTTCCATGAGCTTGACCTCACATTGATATTCGCTAGTCTGTGCCTACTGTCTTTGTTTAGCTTTGCTAATCTGTGTGATACCCTGTTGTGTCTTTGTTAAGCCTTAGCCTACATTTGCCCTGTGTGCTCAGTCCAGCCCCCTGCATGGTATCTGCATCGAGTTCTGTTATTGTAACCAAGTTCTTTGCAATCCCAACTTGATATCACAGAGCTGTTGAGTCAACTTGTTGTCAGACCCATATCAACTGAGCTTGTGAGCCATATGCCCTGTGCCTTGAGTGAGACCCTGTCACCCATTTGCATAATCTCTGAAAAGTCTATCGCTTTATTGCATTTGTGAACAAGCTGCCAACAGGGGCATGTGCTATTTTTTACGTGAGTTTGCTTTGCTCTGTGAACATATCTCAATTTGTGATGTACCAACCAAAGACACATTACTTGTCTTTGAACCTAGGTCATCTTTGTGTACAAGCTTTGCTTGAGCTGCCAACCTAGGATGCCTTGTATAACTCTGTGTTGTCTGAGCACAATAGCCGTGTCTTTGAAAGCTGAAATCTGCCCAATCGTGTCTTTGTGCACACAACCTATGCATCATTTGCCAGTGCATTTGCTTTGATTTGTCCAAGCTGAGTTTGCCTTGCTCTGTGTTTGCCTGACCATAAAAAAACCTTTCTTAACTGAAACCCACCCAAAGTTGGGCTGACTGAATCAAAACTGGGTTGTTCTGCCAACTTTCAGACCACAGAAGCCACACTGTTGGGCTGTACACAACAACTGAGCCCACACCCAACTAGGCTTTGCAAAACAACCTGGGCTTTACATTTTCACCCAACCTGGGCCGGCAAACCAAAACTGAAGCCCATTTAACAGCACCTGGGCTCTGCTCCTTTGCAATCAAGCTGGGCTGAGCATAATTGAAACCCACAGTTCCACTGGGCTGTACAAGCCCAAACAAACCAAATCCCACACAAACCAAATGAGACCCAATAAACCAAATGAAACCCAATAAACCAAACTGAGTCCACTATAACTGGGCTTTGAGTTCAATTTGAGTTGTTAAATCATGTCAGGATTTTGGTCTGCATCTGGGGATGGAAACAAATCCATTAGAGAGCTTGCTTACGGGCATGCCTCACCATATGAAACCCCCACAGACCATAATGATTTTAGGGAGTATTATGAGCCTTCTCAGGGCCCTGACCTTGAATACTCATACCCTAACCATCATGAGCACATGTATCAGTCACCACAGTGGGGAGTTGAACAATTTTATACTCCCCCGACTCCTTGTTTACAATCACTAATGGAAACGCTCATGGAGCAAAATGCTAGGCTTGAACTGAATGCAATACATGACCATCCATATAGCAACATGTCTGAATCTCCCTTCTCTAGTGAACCTCATGCTCAACCATACAATGAATATCCATATGAGGAATGCATACCCACTAGTGAAGACTCTCCTTCAATAGAACAACTCACTATGATTCTTCAAAGGAACTTGATTGAGTTACAAAATGAAGATTGGAAGGAAACTTATGATAGGATGTTTGTTATTCCTGATGATTTTGAAAATGGTGTTTCTAGGCCTACTCATGCAACTAACACTGAATATGAACCTAATCTAGAGGTAGATGAGTACACTAAAAATGCTACAATTTTGAATGGAGAGATGAATTTTTGTTATGATGATGATGATGATGAACATGATATGTTAGAAGAACATGTATATGCTGAAAATATGATGGAATCTTTTGGTTCAGAGACGTTAGGCGTCTCTTCTGTGAACCCTATGAATGATACTTCTTCTAACATTCATACATGTGATATTAACTCTGAGCTTGGGTTTGTGAAATTCTTTAGTGAATGTGAGCATGCTACACAACTTATTTGTGACTTAAGAAAGGATGAATCTTCTGTTGACACTAATGTTCTTTTGGATCATGATATTATTGTTGTGTCTGATTCCCTGCCCATGTCACAATTTGTTGCCTCCTCTGATGAGTATGACATGGAAAGTGATGAATTGTTCTATCTTTGGTGAGCATGATTTACCTTCTTCCGACCTTAGGAAAGTGCATGATGGTGCAAATGATCTTATGAATGAAAACAACTTAGATGTACCTAATCTCTCTCCTAAGGCACAGATTGACACTCATCCACCAAACCTAGGTGTAGTTTGTAACAAAATTGCAAAACCAACTTTTCTCGAAAATGCCTAACTTAGGCTTAGAGCTTTGTGCTTCCCAAGTCCTCTTGGACTATTTCGCATCAAAGTATAACACTCTTAAGGAGCCATATTTGGAATGTGTATATGCACTGTTGTTATTAGCAAAACTCATTTTGAGTTAGACCTTTTGCATGATATACCTTTAAAATTGCAAGATTTTGTTCTCACAAACACACTGTTTACAAGTTTAGGTTTGGGGGAAACTCATTCCCATATGCAGTCTTACTTGCACTCTCATTTTATATCTGTGTAAGGCTGTTGATGTTTGTATATATTTTCTATTGGGTTGATCCTCAACTCTTTAGACTGTTGGTATATGGTGAATTCATTGTATATAATCCAGTAGGACTTGTTAAATTTTCTTTTCTTGAATCGGTTGAGTCTTCTTGTACATATTTTGTGCTAATCCGATATGATCTCCACTGAGAATGTTGGATTCTAGCCTTGACTAGTGAAGCTCCAACCTTGCTTCCGCCGACATCCGGTAATCTCTTCCCTTTTTCTTTACTCAACATAGTTCTCATGGTATGTGACTGTTTAAATTCTTTGTATCTGTTGACACATTGAGGACAATGTTTGATTTAGGTTTGGGGGTGCATTTGCATTTGCATATAGAGTTTTTAGTCTTTTTAATCTTTTATTTTCAAAAAAAAAAAAAAAAACTCTTTTTTGTAAAAACCTCCAACTTTTAGAGATTTTAGAGTCACTAGCATGCTTCTAGTTATGTTTACATAGAGAGTCTGACCGAAATAACAGAACTTGGAAGTACTCGAAAACGCAATCAGGTTTCTTAGTTGATTAGAGCGTTAAAGTTGGATTTAACCATCTTGGGAGAGCAAATTAGGTCTTTGTTTAGATATTCGGTAGTAGATTTGTGATCACCCATAGTGGAGACTACCCATTTTACATCAAGTGAGGCACCAACCTTCAATTTTTTGCAACTTTCTAGAAAAGTCGTTAGAGTGTGTGTCACCGTACGTCAATTAGGGTAGGAATGGTGAGCTACCCAACTTCGCACCAATTTCAAAGACTACTTTTGATCTCTTGAGTGCTAGTTTTTGTCAATCATGAGGGTGACGTTTAAAGATGAAAACTTCTTCTAAATACCGATTTGCAGTTAGCATCACTCTCTCTCTCAATCAACAGACCCATAGAAACACATCATCGTCAGCAAGCGGAGCAACATCAGAATATTGAAAGAAAAGTTGATATAGTCCAAGGTTTATGTGCAACAAAGAAAAAGAAAAGAAGATCAGAATTAATGAAGTTTGTGAAAAATTAAGTTTTATTGTTTTATTGTAAGTTCTTAAAAAAAAAAAAAAAAAAAAAAAAAATTGTCAAGTTTTTATAAAGTTCAGAAGTTCGTCATCAACAGTTGAAGACCGAAGATTGAAAACATTTCTATGGTTCTTATGAGAGAGTGATATTAATTGCCGATCGGGTGAAAAGGTAAGTGAGTACTCCCATCCTTGCTAATGGTTGATTTCCTTTCTTAGAGATCATCAGAAAAAGATTCTTTTTGTCCACACTTTTGTGGAGTCTCCAGAAATTATTTCGGAAGGTTATCCTTCTTACCTACAACGTGTGCGGGATTTCTCTCTTGATTCCCGCCCGCACACATGAGAGACTAAAAAGCGATCTTTTTGAGTGCAATTATCATAAAACCCTAATAGTGAGGCGAAGTCGAGGCTTATGATCACAATCGAATCCGAATTCTTTCATATGGTATGGTTACTTCTCGCTCAAAGACTTAAGGATGAGAATGCGTTCTTTGGTAGTTCTAACTTCATGTTACTAGCATGCGAAACTCTATGTCCTCATAGCTTCTTGGAGGCTTGAGACTCTTTTACACTCGAAGTTGGAGAAGGTTTTGTGGGTACACCTCTTGTAAACCCTCACGAGACTACAACTCGTCCACTAGGGACACCTAGGGGTTTAAAGGCTTAGTGCATACGCTAAATGCATTCGAGAGACTGCGACGGGGGTATAGTTAGGATTTCTTAATTTTTGTTTCACTTGAGGACAAGTAAAATTCGGGTTTGGGGGTATTTGATGAGTGCCAAATAGTGCATATTTATACACCTTTTTATTGGCATTTTACTCATCTTTTGCGCTTAGAAATCGAGATATTATCCCAGTTCGTGTTTTCCTTGTTTTCAAGAATAAATATTTGTATTAATTAATTTTGTGTTTTTTAGGTAATAAATAAAGCTCAGACAAATTGAGGAGCCAAAAGAGCAAAGAATTGGAGACGAGCATCTATGGAGCATATAGCCAATGCCCGCGCGCGAATTAGTTGCAACCCAACAAGGAAGACATGGGCTCGAGCTATCCATCTCCGACCCACGACCCGGATCCGAACCCGCTCATCCCGAGCCGTTAAGATCTTCACTCACCACATCCTACGCTCGCTCCGACTTCCTCATCATATCTTGATGCGCTCGCTCAACACCAAAACACTTCGAGTCTCTCTCAGCCGTTCAGATCTTCCTCAGCTAAATCCAGCGCTCGCTGCAGCTTCCCCATCAAACATCGATGCGCCCGCCTCACAACGAAACCTCCTAACCCTATACCCTATCGAGAGAACTCATTTCCCATTCCATCTTCTCTTTCTTCTCCGACCAACTCCTCTCGCAAAACCCATTCCCTCTCCCCGACCATACATACTGCTGCAGGTTGCCACCTTCATCACCTTCCTCCATCACCACCATCTCTTGTCGGCCACAACAGTTGCCTCAACAACTCGTCCACCACCCTAGTTCTAGCCATCTTTACCCGTAGCTTCTTCTAACTTAGAGGCTAGGGTTGAGATAACTAGTATTAGGGTTTCTCTAACATCAACATCAAAAGAGTTGCAGAGCCGAATAGACAAGAGAGGAGTACGATTCAAGCAGTATGGGCGAGAGGGTATGACTTTAATTGCTGTTTTGAGAATTAGGGTTTTGGGAATTCTGTGCATGTATAAATAGAAGAGGTAGAGGATGTTTTTGGGTATGCCTGGACTAGCCAGAGCACCAATTAGGTTTAATTTGTAGTTTAATTGTTATTTTGATGTTTTAATTTAGTGTGCTAGGGTTTCATTGAAACCCTAATTCCATGTTGTGTTAAACTCTGTTGAATTATTCTTGAGTGCTAAATGTTATCAGACAACTTCAATTTTAACACCTCAGTGCTTTTCTCTCACAATGCATGCCAAGTATGCATTGTAGTTAGGTTATATCTGTGTTGAATGTGTTTCATCTCTTACTTCAATTACTATTTCTAATTCTTTTGACTAGTTGTGCTTAATTAGACAACTAGTGCTCTAGGTTAGTGCCTTAGCTGAATATTGAAGTGTCACTAGGTGAAACTCCTTAGATAAGTGGTAGAATTGACAAACTTCACTCATCCGGCATAGGAACAAGAACTTGACTTAGTTGAACACACAATAGGAGTTAGTGGTGGATTTGAAGACCCTAGCATCCCCATTGTCACTAGTTACATTTTATTTATCATTCCTTGTCACTACAACTTAGCCGTATCGGCACAAAAACCCCGTTGTTACACCGTCACCGAAATCGGTAAGTAGTAAGCCTTTAGATCAATCAGAGCACCACAAGTCTCTGTGGTTCGACCCGTACTTGCCACGTCTCCGATAGTCGCCGTGCACTTGCGGTTATTACATGTAGGCACATAAATATAAACATCTTCCCAGGCCTACCATCTCTCAGAGTACATGCGGATATGTAGTCTCTCAGCTGGACAACGGCATATCTCATGAATATTGGACACTTCAGTAATTATTTCTATATAGAATCACGAGATTGACGGCTCCTAGACAGCTTGCTCTGCTAGTATAGAGCGATAACGTCTTCAGGATACAAACAACAGTTTTCCCTGACTATATAAAGGATATGAAACTCCAGCAGGCTCATGTCAGAATAATTAATGCTCTAGACATCTTGCTCGCTTGTATAGAGCCATCAGTTAATTATTCTTAAAATTCTTGGATTCATCCATCGAATTTCGAAAATATTCAAATATTTTCACAATATTTGATTACTTCAATCTATGGTTCTTCCCGTGAGAATTCCATGGGTTAGTAATAAATATTCAACACACGGGCGTCTGAGCTACCTTCGAGTAAGCCCCGATTTAAATGGTGCAAGTGTACTCAACGACGATGTACTAACAATCACCGCACGAATGAGTATTTCAAAATACGACGAAACGATGAACCTATGCAAATAGGAAGGAAAATAATAAATAATTAAATATTGACCAAGGCGCTGGGGATTGGGCTCACCGACCGGCCGGCCGTGCCGTGGCCAATCCCACGCCAGTTTTATATTTTATCATTATTTTCCTTGAGTTCATGAAAATCCTTTCACTTGAACAAATATCCTTCGTTTTGAGGAAACTCCTCAGTTTCATGGTGTTTCCTTCACACTAAGGAAATAATATAAAATTAGGGAAAATATTGTGGGGCCGTGATTATTAGCCAACCGGCCATGTCTTGATCCCGGCGGCCCCACACCCCATGGTTCCTCATTATTTTATTATTATTTCCCTAAACTCATGAAAACTCCTTAATCTCATGGTATTTTCATAAACCCATGAAAACTATAATATAAAATTAGGGAAACCCATGGGACCGGGTCCAAGCCGGCCGGCCATGCCCTAGCCGGTCCCACACGTCTCTTTATATTATTATTATTATTTTAAGGTTTCCTTGATCTCATGAAATTCCTTGATTTCATGATATTTCCTTCAAATTATGAAAATTCCTTCAAATCATGGAAAAATATATCAAAAATACATAAAATTAAGGAAAACTCGTGGGACCGGGCCCAAGCCGGCCGGCCATGCCCTAGCCGGTCCCACACACCCTTATTTTTATTTCCTTGATCCCATGGAAACTCCTTCCCTTCAAGGAAACTCCTTGATTTCAACAAATTCCCTAAATTCATGATATTTTCATAAATTCATGAAAAATAATATAAAATTAGGAAAGGCACCACGGGACCATGGTCACTGGCCGGCCGACCACGCCTTGGCCTAATCGGTCCCACGCCTAATCATTCCTTTATTTTATAATTATTTTCCTTCATCTCATGAAGTTTTCACGGTTTCAGCAAAAATCCCTGATTTCTTCATATTTTCTCAAATGATTGCTCAAACCACATCAGAAAATATCGAAATTCTCAGGACCAAGACACGAACACTTTGGTGACGTGAGCATGTTACCTTGACCGACCAAGGTTGGCTCTTTGGCTTGCAAGGAGCCGGTCCCTCGTATTTTCACAATTTGACCTAATTTGCGCAATCGCTCATATTGGGCCCAAACTCTCTCCTACCGTCCCTCTTAAATTCTTCCTGAGTTTTACTCTCGGGCTGTTTTTACCTCCCGAAAGAGCTCAAAACCTAAATATTCCCAATTTGGGAGATAGGAAATCCTTTTTCGTACATAATTGAGGGGCGGACCATCAAAATCCGAGTCCGTATGAGAATTCTACATCGATTCTAGTAAAGGCGCTAATTAGGGTTTCAACCAATCTGGGGATTGCTCAAACGATCAATATTTGATCCCGTGACCACCCAGGGCCGGTTTCATGACCCCTTGGTCGGTCCCTCATCTCTTCGTAATTAATTAGGTTTTATCACCTAAGGTTCAGACGAGCATTATCTTAATAAATGATTAAACCAGCATTTAATCATCCTTTCATCAAATCAACTGGTCTTCATGAGACCTTGATATTTATTCACGTGAGCATCTAGGTGCTACATGGTCAACCCATATTCTCATGTATCCGGTCCTCTTCACTCCATGGTTAATTTTTAATAAACCGTCAGTAAATCATTAATTGATTAAATTAGGGTTTTGAGTCCAAGGTTAATGATTCCAGATTCAAACGCTAATAATTTTACGTTGATCCCGTGATCAACATTTTATTTATCATACTTGGTTCAATTGCCAGTATTCTGATTTAATATTTTATTTGGTCATGCTACCATAATTCATCAAACGAGCAATATTTGCTCAGATGAGCAATACTTGCTCAAACTAAAGAATATTGGTTCAACTATCAATATTCAACAATTCATCGAATGAGCAGTATTTGCTCACGTTAACTTATTCACACATCATATCTCCTGTCTCAACAGACATGTTCAATTCATGAGTCTCAGAACATTTCCAAACCACGTTCGACTCAACAATACAAGGACTCATCGTCCCATGAAGTCATGAAGTCAACAACTGACTAACTAAATACACGTCTGCCTTGCAGACTCCACAATCACACGAGACATCAATCGTGTTACATGGGGGGATATTAACAGGGTTTTGTTCTGGCGGTCTACGGCACGTGTGTTCATACACACGATGGAATGTGAGCAAGTCATGCAATCATTTGAAGGAGTTAACAAAGTAGTGGATGGAAAATCAACCAAGTCTCCGCACGATGAGCAACTGGTTTCAAACGCGATTTCCATTTCCCCACTCTTTGATTCCATCAACTGTTACACTTCATGGGATCATGGTGTCTATAATTCCAGCAATATAAATAAGTCTCTGAATCATGATTGAAGATACAACGATTTAACGTCTCACAGACAAGACGAGATCAACAACTCATCAATTGAGCAATTACTCTCAACTGAACAATTTCAGTCATTCAGAACTTATCATATTCAGAATTCTCAACACACCTACAATCTTTGATTACTATTGATTCCACACATTTCTAAGCTTCCCTCCTACAGATCGACCCATCCTCTCTTGTGACCGAATTTACTCTGGAACGGCCATTGTCTCGGTTTAGGCCGGAGTACTACAGATTGATCTTTCAAATTCAAAGCACTCCCTTCTTGCGGTGCATCCGTATGAGGTTGGACATTTCGCTCGGTTCAAGGAGTCTCCTCCGTACGGTCGTCTCCTCGATTCCGTAAAAACCAGCAAATCGTTTTGCCCCATCTACACAAGCATGGGAGGTGTATTAGGCAGGACCGACCGGGCATGCGTGTAGACAAACTTGTCTAAAGGTGTACACGTCCATACCTCATTACCCCATGAAGATATAATCTATGCCACTCAATTTGTCAACTCTGGAAAAGTTAAGTGGTTGAGATCGGTTTGTAAAAACCAGAATAAAGTAGAGGAGAAAAAGAATAGAATAAAAGGTATTTTTCTATCTATCCAAATCCACCCGTTGCAACAATTCCTTAACGCAAAGGAATCGGGGACCGCGCGTCCATGCCTAGTTTGGGCGCACGAATCGAGGCGACTCGAGCTCTAGCCATGGTCGGTCTTGGCCGATTCCAACACAAGTCGATGCGTGTAGACGGGCCCATGGTGATCGTGTTGACATGCTCGGCAGCAACACTAGTGACTTCCCTTCCATATCTTTTATACAGGAGAACCAACTTCACATTAAGTCCACATCTCTATGCTTGCTAATATGGACGCTCGTGATCGATTAGTGACACATGTAATATGCCGCAAACCCTAATTAGGGTTTTGGATGGCGGCAGCCCACCAAGCCATAAAGAAGGAGAAACAACTCCAAGCCTCGTCGTGTGTACACGATTTCCAAATATACTCCTAACGGTTTGGTCGGGAAGAAGAAGGTGCCCTTATGCTCCTCCTTTGGGGAGGCCGACCATGTGGGGCCCACATTGGGTGGGTGGTGAACACTGGGTCTTTTTTGCTGCTGGTGATACCTAGATATAAAATTAGGTGATGCTCGGAGCCGTTGTCCACATCTCTATGCTTGCGGTCCTAGGCATGATCTAATCTATCCAAACATCTGACGGTCCTAGGCATGATCTAATCTATCCAAACATCTTTGGTGAAGTTGGATGGTCGTGATCAATTTGAGACCTTAGTGGATTTTCCTGCGACCCTTTAAGCATTACGCCGGCCATACTTTGGGCAAACGCACGTTGCTTTATGGCTAGGTTAGGAGATGGTCGACCAGGAAGGTATAAAGGGGGCCCACCGGTGTTCAGGACAAGCTTGTCCGACCGGTCATGGGGTAATCCACGCCGTCTAATCATGCTGGTGAAGTTGGACGACCGGGGCTGGTTTTGGGATTGCCGTTGGCGGTCTTGTGCGCACAAGCTTTTCCAAGCTGCTCCACACCAGTCCAACCATCCTACTTTAGTCTGGTGTTCGGTGGTTATTTGGGAGGTATGTATGTATTCGACCGACCAGGGCATTAACGGGCCCGCTGGTGGTCATTAAGGTGGTAGCCTGCTCCTGCTGAGGATCGTCTAGGCTAGTTAAATCATGCGGCCAACTTGCGTGGTCGTGATTATTTTTGAGACTGACATGGACAGTCCAGATGCTCAATCGGTCTAGTATAACACACCGAGAGATATATGCTCAATCGGGCTAGTATAACACACCGAGAGATGTATGCTCAATCGGGCTAGTATAACACACCGAGAGTTGTATGCTCAATCGGGCTAGTATAACACACCGAGAGTTGTAGCTGACGGGTATTTCGTGCATGCCTCATTAGTGACACTTGGAGATTCGTGTTACTCTGCTGGGAGCAACACTCAGTCGTCATGCCGCACTAATAATGAGAGTTCAGCGGGAACAACATAGGAAATACAAGGCTGGTCATGCATTAATTGATAATGCTATAAATTCATATGGTATATGATAGTATCCGGAGATACCTATATGTAATAACCACAATCGCACGGTACCTAACAAGTAGACAGAGGCAAGTACGGGTCGTTCCCACAAGGAGCGGTGGAAATATCAATAATCAATATTCCTAATTAACTAACCAACAATGATGTTTCTGGATTTTCGAAAGAATAATAACAGAAAAATAAAATAAACTAACAAAATGAATTCAATGGAAGCGTCGGTAACCAGGGTTCTATGGTATCCACTACTATCTCTATTTAATTCCTGAAATAAAACATAATCCATGAATTATTTATCGTTCGTTCTATCGACATCACCTATTATATGTATTAGAGTCGCAAATATCACTGGGACGCCCTAAGCATGGCACATCAAAAGATTAAACCGAAGCATGCACCATCAAATTGCATTAGCTAGAAAGTGATACGAAACTAAAATATTGATTCACAATTATTTTTATATGTCTCTTCTAAGCATAACCCATCAAATATATTAACCCAAGCATGGAATTATCAAATAATGAGACAAAAATATATTATAAACCTAACAATTAGGCACAACGGTTATTATAACCGGTGAAGAAACAACTCATATCATCGTTAAATCAATAAATAAAATCATGGAATTAATCTATTCAAATCATAGCGGTCTTTTCTCAATATTATTCAAATCAACATAGCCTAATACCCATGTAGTTTCAAACCATAAAAACCCTAATTACACAGATTTAGCTAAACATGGCTTTCTCAAAAGCCATAAACATATGAAGGAGAATCACTAGCAAATCAAGATTGAATTGAAACGACAAACACTCCAAACCCTTGTTTTCCAGTTGCGGCTCTGTCGCCTCTTCTCCAAGTTGCGGCTCCATCGCCGACAGCCTCCGTTACCTCCTCCCCCTCTTCTTCTCTTCGTCTATCTTATGTAGCTGCTGCGGACGTTCAACTAAGACCTACCAAATAATTGCTAAAAGGCCGAGTCCAAAACCAACTGACTTCCGAAGTCCAACTACCCGATCAGTTTCTATTCTTCCAAATCTTCTACACTCTGGCCACTTTAAACTCCACCAGCTGAGAAGCAACTCACTCAGTTTCTATCTTCAATCACTCGAACCAACAGCACTTTCTCACGTGGCTTTCCACTGCAAACTTCCCAACTACCGGCTACACCATCTCGACAACTTCTAGCATATACACCTTCTTCGGTTCTCAGTTAAATCCACACATCGAGATATACCACAAATGCCATCTACGTTGTTGGGCAACAGAAAGTGCAGTTCACTATCAAAGGGAATTGAAACAACTCCAGCTAGCTAATCATTCGTGCAGACCAACAACTCCACCTTCCAACAGCCTGCAACATCTTCAGCCATCAACAACAATACAAATCTCGACCACCAACTCTCTCGAACTCAACCACTGCAACCATGGAAACAAACCCCTGTGTAGCCTTGACAGTTCGGACCAAGGTTGGTTTTCATTGCTCATTCCAGCCAGTCTCCATCTCGGCTCCAACTCCATTTAGCCATGTCCGCAAATTCCATGTCATTTAACATGCATCGAACACATGGCCATAAGCATCAGTTTCGCAACCAGGTGCACACACCGACCACTTTCCATTCTATCGTTCATCTCCCCTTGTCAGGCATCTCGTATTCGAAAATTCTTCATGAATCTCCCGAGCACATTCACAACAACCATGGCAGCAACACCAGCTCCTTCCTTATTATGCTTCTATATCGACTACTGCACATCACCACAGCCAACACAAAGCACCATTATTCATCTCAGCTACAACTGACATACAGGCCATCATCAACGTCTTAGTTTCTCTGCAATCGTAGGTATCGGCAAACACCACTTTGCTTCGCCACTGGAGAATACCATCGATCTCATGGATGCAAGTATCCATTTCTCAGCATAAACACCGTCACTGCCAGCTACGACCACAGCAGCAACTCTTTAATTCCGACAGTACATCTCCACTTCATTCCATCTTCTCTCGTGAGGTTCTGTTGAATCTCACCCATTCGTCACCTACTCGAACTGCAGATACATCTCAAAACCTCATAACAGCTGACCCCGTTCGTTTTTGTACATACAGAGACCCATCTCCCAACTCCGTTAATAGTGCCAACAATGGACTTTATCCTGTTAGTTCAGCCATAGTACCTTCCACGGCATCAGTTCTCTTCTTCGCAGTATGAACCACAGTCCCATTTCGATTCCAGTTTCGCCAGCCACCAACTCCATCGACTGCAACCAATTTCCGTTCTGTCCCCTTCACTGTCTTGTTTTTACTCAATCAATTGTCACCGTTGCATGGAACTGGATAGCCATTGAACCCACAGCCAGTTCAGCAGAAAAACTCAACGCAAATCTGTTGCCAACGTTCTCAATTATCTCCGTTCTTTGCAGCTACCCATATCTGTTGTTTGCAGCACCAAACCCATTTCGAACCACGTTGTTCTATATTGCAGGAAGCTTCAATGGAAACTTGATCTTCTCTCAACTGAAGCCAGCCACTTTCAACCTGTTTTGGACTCCAAGAACGGCTCCCATCCATACTCCATCGTTGTCAGCAACACTTCGGCCATCTTTCTTCTCAACTGCTCAGTCCGTAGATGATATACACATCCATCGATCCCACTTATACTAACCCCCTCGTGCAGCTCACGTGACTAAGCTAACAAAGGAATTCATTAGCTTCAATCTTTGGACTCTGAAGTCTTGCCGTGATATGACTTCCATGGTGCTGATAAATAGAAATACTAGGCCAGCCATGGTCATTTTTGTCCCAAATGCCAATTAGCTTACAGTTAAGCCATTTATTATCCGGGAGAACATATTTGCTTGTATTTCCTACAAATAGCTCAAAACAGTGTTATTAGCCAAAATATCGAGTCCTAGCTAATATAAATATGGGTATAAAATGTAGCACTTACGTGCTTATCAACATCCCCACACTTATATTTTGCTAGTCCTCGAGCAAAATAAAGAATTGACCCGCTACACAGCTGGTCATATCATAAGAGAGACTTAGACCCGCTACATAGCTGGTCATAGAAAATACCATACAAAAGACCCGCTACACAGCTGGTCATAACCCTAAAAATTATAATGATAATAACTTTTTTTTAAGACCCGCTACACAGCTGGTCATAATATTCAAATTTTTTTTTTTAAATCAAAATTCCTAACGAAAGCGCCACTCCCCCACACTTAAACATTACATTGTCCTCAATGTAATTGAGTCATCCAACGTAGAAATTAAGATGGGAAATTCAAGCAAACAAATAAAAGATAGAGGAAAGAAAACAAATCTGATGGGTTGACTCCCATGAAGCGAAATCGTATGGGTTGACTCCCATAAAGCATAATCTTTGTATCCATGTTTGCGCACATGAAGAACCTCAAACAAGGTGAGGTTGTACCAAATTAAGCAGCAAAGCATATATATAAAGTCTGAAAAGTTGGGGATCAATCCAATAAATCAGGTCAGCTGCGAATATGAACCTGCAAACACTATAAAACTCCAAAAAGAAGTGTAAGTCTATCCCCAAAAGAAAACAGTCCTTAATCGAGATAAATAAATCACTTAAATGGACATCAAAACAGAGAATCTATATTACTTTCTATTTGGGAAACATACTTTAAATCGGGTTCAAGATCGGTGAAATAACTTCCGTCAACACAATATCTTCACTAGGAATAAGAGGAAGTAATGAATTGACATTGTCAAAAGGCAAAATATCATCAAACTCAACACAATAACCTAAATATACATTCAGTGGTTCAAGTTCATAAAAATCAGTAACTCCTAAATCTGGTTCTAAGTCCGCGGAAATAACTTCCGTTGTTGAGCTACATTGACTATTAACCATTGAAGGGAACAATGCATTGACAATATCAATAAGCATCGGGTCATTGGAATCAGCAAAGTGGGATAAACAAACATATAAAGGTTCGAAATCATCTGTACAAGTTATCTGACCAGTATCAATATGTTCAACATCCACATAAGCATTCATAGAATCACAAGATGGTTCAACGAAAGATGGGCTCAATGGAACAGAAGTATCCTGAACAATTGACTCATTATTATCAGTAACTACATGACTCGTAGGAATCTCACTATTTGAATGACTAAAAGGTATCTCATTATGAACGTCTATTGTCTCTAAGTCGTTAGACTCAACAATAGTATCTTCTGTATATACAGATTCTTCTTAATTATCATTATCTGAATAAACAGTGTCTCTAATACAACTCTCGTCCTTTTGAATAGGCAAATAATCAATAAGATGATAATGAGTTGGATAAGATACACTAGATTCGGATGTTATAACGGTATCATTATTCCTAAAATCATTAGTAGTGTCAAGTTCCTCATCATCCTCAAAGTACTGGGATCGAAACACACCTGAATATCCACCCATATAGAAATGACGTGGATTCCAAGTTCCATACCTGAGACGATTATAAGCAAGAACTTCCTTATACCGTGGCCCATACTTGTATTCACCAAACGTCATCTCAGATTCTGGTGCAAACAATTCATGATTCTCGAAAAAGCACCTGAAAAGAAATACTAAAACACAGAAAGAGTCAAAAGGAAAAAGAAATCTTAAAAATAAAAACAAAAAGACTATACAAAATAATAAAAATTAATGAAATAAAAACCTAACTATTTACAAAATCAAGAATATCGATCACAATATTCCACAACCGTTCCCGCAATGGCGCTAAAAATTGATAGTATCCGGAGATACCTATATGTAATAACCGCAATCGCACGGTGCCTAACAAGTAGACAGAGGCAAGTAAAGGGTCGTTCCCACAAGGAGCGGTGGAAATATCAATAATCAATATTCCTAATTAACTAACCAAAGAATAATGTTTTTGGATTTTCAAAAGAATAATAAAGAAAAATAAACTAAACTAACAAAATGAATTCAATGGAAGCGTCGGTAACTGTGGTTCTATGGTATCCACTACTATCTCTATTTAATTCCTAAAATGAAACATAATCCATGAATTATTTATCGTTCGTTCTATCGACATCACCTATTATATGTATTAGAGTCGCAAATGTCACTGGGACGCCCTAAACATGGCACATCAAAAGATTAAACCGAAGCATGCACCATCAAATTGCATTAGCGAGAAAGTTATACGAAACTAAAATATTGATTCACAATTATTATTATATGTCTCTTCTAAGCATAACCCATCAAAGATATTAACCCAAGCATGGAATTATCAAATAATGAGACAAAAGTATATTATAAACCTAACAATTAGGTACAAAGGTTATTATAACCGGTGAAGCAACAACTCATATCATCGTTAAATCAATAAATAAAATCATGGAATTAATCTATTCAAATCATAGCGGTCTTTTCTCAATATTATTCAAATCAACATAGTCTAATACCCATGTAGTTTCAAACCATAAAACCCTAATTACACAGATTTAGCTAGACATGGATTTCTCAAAAGCCATAAACATATGAAGGAGAATCACTAGCAAATCAAGATTGAATTGAAACGACAAACACTCCAAACCCTTGTTTTCCAGTTGCGGCTCTGTCGCCTCTTCTCCAAGTTGCGGCTCCGTCGCCGACAGCCTCCATTACCTCCTCCCCTCTTCTTCTCTTCGTCTATCTTATATAGCTGCTGCGGACATTCAACTAAGACCTACCAAATAATTGCTAAAAGGCCCAGTCCAAAACCAACTGACTTCCGAAGTCCAACTACCCGATCAGTTTCTATTCTTCCAAATCTTCTACACTCTGGCCACTTTAAACTCCACCAACTGAGAAGCAACTCACTTAGTTTCTATCTTCAATCACTCGAACCAACAGCACTTTCTCACGTGGCTTTCCACTGCAAACTTCCCAACTACCGGTTGCACCAGCTCGACAACTTCCAGCATATACACCTTCTTCGGTTCTCAGTTAAATCCACACATCGAGATATCCCACAAATGCCATCTACGTTGTTGGGCAACAGAAAGTGCAGTTCACTGTCAAAGGGAATTGAAACAACTCCAGCTAGCTAATCATTCGTGCAGACGAACAACTCCACCTTCCAACAGCCTGCAACGTCTTCAGCCATCAACAACAATACAAATCTCGACCACCAACTCTCTCGAACTCAACCACTGCAACCATGGAAACAAACCCATGTGTAGCCTTGACAGATCGGACCAAGGTTGGTTTTCATTGCTCATTCCAGCCAGTCTCCATCTCGGCTCCAACTCCATTCAGCCATGTCCATGTCATTTAACAAATTCCATGTCATTTAACATGCATCGAACACATGGCCATAAGCATCAGTTTCTCAGTTTCGCAACCAGGTGCACACACCGACCACTTTCCATTCTGTCGTTCATCTCCCCTTGTCAGGAATCTCGCATTCGAAAACTCTTCATGAATCTCCCGAGCACATTCACAGCAACCATGGCAGCAACACCAGCTCTTTCCTTATTATGCTTCTATATCGGCTACTGCACATCACCACAGCCAACACAAAGCACCATTATTCATCTCAGCTACAACTGACATATACAGGCCATCGTCAACGTCTTAGTTTCTCTGCAATCGTAGGTATCGGCAAACACCACTTTGCTTCGCCACTGGAGAATACCATCGATCTCATGGCTGCAAGCATCCGTTTCTCAGCATAAACACCGTCACTGCCAGCTACGACCACAGCAGCAACTCTTTAATTCCGACAGTACATCTCCACTTCATTCTATCTTCTCTCGTGAGCTTCTGTTGAATCTCACCCATTCGTCACCTACTCGAACTGCAGATCCATCTCAAAACCTCATAACAGCTGACCCCGTTTGTTTTTGTACATACAGAGACCCATCTCCCAACTCCGTTAATAGTGCCAACAATGGACTTGATCCTGTCAGTTCATCCATAGTACCTTCCACGGCATCAGTTCTCTTCTTCGCAGTATGAACCACAGTCCCATTTCGATTCCAGTTTCGCCAGCCACCAACTCCATCGACTGCAACCAATTTTCGTTCTGTCCCCTTCACTGTCTTGTTTTTACTCAATCAATTGTCACCGTTGCATGGAACTGGATAGCCATTGAACCCACGGCCAGTTCAGCAGAAAAACTCAACGCAAATCTGTTGCCAACGTTCTCAATTATCTCCGTTCTTTGCAGCTGCCCATATCTGTTGTTTGCAGCACCAAACCCATTTCGAACCACGTTGTTCTATATTGCAGGAATCTTCAATGGAAACTTGATCTTCTCTCAACTGAAGCCAGCCACTTTCAACCTGTTTTGGACTCCAAGAACGGCTCCCATCCATACTCCATCGTTGTCAGCAACACTTCGGCCATCTTTCTTCTCAACTGCTCAGTCCGTAGATGATATACACATCCATCGATCCCACTTATACTAACCCCCTCGTGCAGCTCACGTGACTAAGCTAACAAAGGAATTCATTAGCTTCAATCTTTGGACTCTAGAGTCTTGCCGTGATATGACTTCCATGGTGCTGATAAATAGAAATTCCAGGCCAGCCATGGTCATTTTTGTCCCAAACGCCAATTAGCTTACAGTTAAGCTATTTATTATCCGGGAGAACATATTTGCTTGTATTTCCTACAAATAGCTCAAAACAATGTTATTAGCCAAAATATCGAGTCCTAGCTAATATAAATATGGGTATCAAAATGTAGCACTTACGTGCTTATCAACACCCCACACTTATATTTTGCCAGTCCTCGAGAAAAACAAAGAATTTACCCGCTACACAGCTGGTCATATCATAAGAGAGACTTAGACCCGATACACAGCTGGTCATAGAAAATACCATACAAAAGACCCGCTACACAGCTGGTCATAACCCTAAAAATTATAATGATAATAACTTTTTTTTAAGACCCGCTACACAGCTGGTCATAATATTCAAAAAAAAAATTATTTTTTTTTTAAATCAAAATTCCTAACGAAAGCGCCACTCCCCCACACTTAAACATTACATTGTCCTCAATGTAATTGAGTCATCCAACGTAGAAATTAAGATGGGAAATTCAAGCAAACAAATAAAAGATAGAGGAAAGAAAACAAATCTGATGGGTTGACTCCCATGAAGCGAAATCGTATGGGTTGACTCCCATAAAGCATAATCTTTGTATCCATGTTTGCGCACATGAAGAACCTCAAACAATGTGAGGTTGCACCAAAGTAAGCAGCAAAGCATATATATAAAGTCTGAAAAGTTGGGGATCAATCCAAAAAATCAGGTCAGCTGCGAATATGAACCTACAAACACTATAAAACTCCAAAAAGAAGTGTAAGTCTATCCCCAAAAGAAAACAGTCCTTAATCGAGATAAATAAATCACTCAAATGGACAGCAAACAGAAAATCTATATTACTTTCTATTTGGGAAACATACTTTAAATTAGGTTCAAGATCAGCTGAAATAACTTCCGTCAACACAATATCTTCACTAGGAATAAGAGGAAGTAATGAATTGACATTGTCAAAAGGCAAAGTATCATCAAACTCAACACAATGACATAATATACATTCAGTGGTTCAAGTTCATAAAAATCATTAACTCCTAAATCTGGTTCTAAGTCCGCGGAAATAACTTCCGTTGTTGAGCTACATTGATTATTAACCATTGAAGGGCACAATGCATTGACAATATCAGTAAGCATCGGGTCATTAGAATCAGCAAAGTGGGCTAAACAAACAGATAAAGGTTCGAAATCATCTGTACAAGTTATCTGACCAGTATCAATATGTTCAACATCCACATAAGCATTCATAGAATCACAAGATGGTTCAACGAAAGATGGGCTCAATGGAACAGAAGTATCCTAAACAATTGACTCATTATTATCAGTAACTACATGACTCGTAGGAATCTCACTATTTGAATGACTAAAAGGTATCTCATTATGAACGTCTATTGTCTCTAAGTCGTTAGACTCAACAATAGTATCTTCGTATATGGTCTGATTCTTCTTAATTATCATTATCTGAATAAACAGTGTCTCTAATACAACTCTCCTCCTTTTGAATAGGCAAATAATCAATAAGATGATAATGAGTTGGATAAGATACACTAGATTCGGATGTTATAACGGTATCATTATTCCTAAAATCATTAGTAGTGTCAAGTTCCTCATCATCCTCAAAGTACTGGGATCGAAACACACCTGAATATCCACCCATATAGAAATGACGTGGATTCCAAGTTCCATACCTGAGACAATTATAAGCAAGAACTTCCTTATACCGTGGCCCATACTTGTATTCACCAAACGTCATCTCAGATGTCTGGTGCAAACAATTCATGATTCTCGAAAAAGCACCTGAAAAGAAATACTAAAACACAGAAAGAGTCAAAAGGAAAAAGAAATCTTAAAAATAAAAACAAAAAGACTATACAAAATAATAAAAATTAATGAAATGAAAACCTAACTATTTACAAAATCAGCAATACTGATCACAATATTCCACAACCGTTCCCCGGCAGCGGCGCCAAAAATTGATAGTATCCGGAGATACCTATATGTAATAACCGCAATCGCACGGTGCCTAACAAGTAGACAGAGGCAAGTACGGGTCGTTCCCACAAGGAGCGGTGGAAATATCAATAATCAATATTCCTAATTAACTAACCAGCAATAATGTTTTTGGATTTTCGAAAGAATAATAGCAGAAAAATAAACTAAACTAACAAAATGAATTCAATGGAAGCGTCGTCCTCTAATAACAAACCGTAACTAAGGTGAAAAGAAAATGAAAACATACAGAGCAATTTACGGTTGATACAAAAATTACATAACAAACCGTAACAGAAGTTATGGTTGTTCACGATTCACATATTACCAACAGTAACAAGTGCAGTAAATACTGCCATGCACATGATAAGTTACGGTTGGTAACTATCAAGAACATGGCCAACCTTAATTAACTTACGGTTCGTATCGAAAATTTTCTACCAATCAGAATCGTATTACGATTGGGTTTTTCCCCAAATTGAACCGATTCACGGTTGGTATTTGATAATTTTCGAACCGTGAATCGTAAGTTATGGTTGGTAACTAGCTAAAAGCCAACCGTATGTTCTTCTGAAAATTTTAAAAATTTGATATTTTTACGTACTTTAGATAATTTTGATCAACAAAAAGCTAATGGGAACTAATTTAGAAGTATACCTGGTCATTTTCAGTGCTGGGTTCTTCACTTTGTTGGCTAATTTCTTCAATTGGTTGAGATTGACCTTCACTTTGGGTTAAAACATCTCTACCATATAAAAAATACTCCATATCAGGATCTCCATTAAGAGGTATGTAGTATTTGTTTTCTCTATCGTATATAGATTCACCCATCTCAAATTTTCCACTGGAATCACTCATTTTGGTTGAGTGAATCAAAATCTAGGGTTTCACAAATATCACAAAAGTTTTTTTTTCTTCTCCTCTAAACTTTTTTTTATAACTCTAAATATCGATTTTAGAGTTATTATAAGTGAAAATTAATTATCAACACTAATCTTTATTATCAACAATACGGGTTAATTTGTCATTTCCAGATTTTTTTGGATAAGGGGCACTTGAATTAGTCATGTAATGACCCTTTTTGTCTTATGCTTGCCGCCCCTCTAATGGAACTTGCCGCCCCTATAACAAGATTGTTTAGTTTAGATGATTTCACCAAGAAAACTCCGCGTTTTCATTAAGGAGATATATAGGTATAAGCGTCCCCTACAATTCCACATCTATTCTCCCCACAAAGATACATCAACTAAGCATAAGTTCAAAAAAACTTTCCCCATTTGATAACATTCCCGAAAGAACAACATGAGCGACCTTACTCTAGTCACAAGAGAAGGATTTTCTTGGATACTAACAAATTTACTTGTCAGTTACGAACAAAGTAGATTTGTATCCAATATTAATAAAGCAAATTCGAGTATTGTGTCAAGTCTGTCTGTTAAGCGTATGGTAATAAAACTTTTTAAAAATAAAGTTTGTTGTCCTTTGTCTCTCTTTGAGAAGTGAGCAGAGTTTTGTCATTCACAAACATGACCCAAACACAGCCACTGAAACACCATTTATTGAAAATATTTAAAACATATGTAACTAAACCCGAGTAATAAAAGAACACTAGAAAGAAGTAATGCAATAAAATCATTCGCCTTGAATTATTTATGCCATTGATGAACTTCTTAAGGAAAAACAATTGTCAAACCCAATGACATAATCAAACTGATATAGATGGGGAAAAACGATTTGCTGGCTTTTAGGGAGATGAAGATACGAGCGTGCGGACGAGACTCCTCAACCGAGCAAACTGCTTAACCTCACACAGATGCACTGCAAAGGGAGTTCTTGAATTCGAGAGATCAATCTGTAGGACTCCGGCCTAAACCAAGTAAATGGCCATTCCAGAGTCAATTCGGTCATAAAGAGGGAGATGGGTTGATCTGTAGGAGGGAAAGTGAGAATTGTGTGGGATCAAGGATGATCAAGGATTGTGGATGTGTTGAAGGTTTCAGCAAATTGATGAACTGTTGAGTTCGAATAAGTTCTGGTCGATTGATGGAATTTCTGAGAGTGATTACTCGGGAAATTGTTGTCGTTCAATCGTGATCCAGAGACTTATTTATATTGTCAGAATAGTAAAACACCTTGATCCCTATAAGTGTGACGTTTTCTTGAGTGAAAGAGTGGGAAAGTGGGAATTGTGGTAAAACCGGTTCCAGGTCGTGTGGAGACTTGGTTAACCGTCCACCCACTACTTTGCTAACTCCTTCAACCGTTTGCACGACTTACTCACATTTCTCATTGTGGATGAACACAGTGTCGTAGGCCGCCAGACCAAAACCCTAAGTGATATCCCCCATGTGACGTGATTGATGTCTCACGAATCGTGGAGTCTGCAAAGCAGACGTGTATTTGATTAGTCACTGGTTGAATGATTAGACAATGAGTCTAGGTTTTGTTGAATTGAGCATGATTGGCGAATGCTCAATTGAACATGTTAGGCGTACAGTTCTTAGATATTGCTCATCTGAGCAAATATTGTAAATTCGAGCAACTGAGCATCGATTCGATGAATTACCGAATATTGATAGTTGGATCAATATTCGAGCAACTGACCAAATATTGCTCGATTCGATTTAATTATCGAATATTGATAGTTGGATCAATATTCGAGCAAATCGAGCAACTATTGTTCAATTCGATTTAATTACTGATAACTTACAGAATATTGATAGTTGGATCAATATTCGAGTAACTGAGCAAGTATTGCTCAATTCGACGAATTATTTATTAGTGTCGTGAGCCAATAAAATATTAATTAAAATATTGGCAGACTACCAAATATTATATAATTAATCCAGATGTTGATTGTTGGATCAACATAAATTTATTAGTGTTTGAACTTGCTCAGGATGATGATTTGTAGAGCATTTGTTCGAAACCCTAATTTTTGATCAATTGTTCGTCAATTGATGAATTACTGAAAATATGTCATGAGTGAGGGAGGGACCGACCACATGGGATGATGGACAACCATGTGGTTCCCACATGCTCGAGTGAGCGTGCACCAGGGTCCTTAGTTGACCGGTTGGTGAAAGAATGATGATAAAATGCCGGTTTCATAATTTATTAAAATAGTGCTCGTCTGAGCAATAGGTAATAAAACCTAATTTATGGAGAAGTGAGCGACCGACCAAGAGGTCATGAAATCGGCCCTTGGTGGTCATGGGACCAGCTGATGGTCGATTGAGCAAATTCCAAGTTGGTTGGAAAGAGTTTGGACCCAATATGAGCAATCGAGCAAATTGGGTCAAAATTATAAGAATGTGTGGGACCGGCTCCTTGCAAGCCTTAGGGCCGGCCTTGGTCGGTCAAGCAAGCATGCCCGGGTCACCATAATGTCCGTGTCTCATTCCTGAGAGTTTCGGTATTTTTTGGTGTGCGTTTGAGCAATATATTGGATTTTCAGAAGAGTTTGATCTTTGACTGAAATTCTTGATTTCGCTCGAATGAGCAAGTAGGACTTTGCTTGTTTGATCAAAATTTGGAAAATATTAAAATAATAATATTTTAATATTTGGCGTGAGTAGCCTAGTCGGTCACGTGACCATTTGACTTTTTGGCTTTTTCATGGTTTGGGCAATATTTGAGAAAATATGAAGAAACCATGATTTTTGCTCAAACGGAGGAGTTTCATGAGATGAGGGAAAGAATAATTATGAAAGACTAGGGATTGTAGGGTGTGGGACCAGCACGGCTAGGGCATGGCCGGCCGGCTAAGTTGCCTGGTCCCGCAATACGTTTCCCTATTTTATTACTATTTCTCATGAAACCATGAAAATATGGAAAAACCGTGAGTTTTGCTCAAATAAGGAAAGTTGCTCGAATGAAGGTGTTTTCATGAGTTCATGAAAATAAGAAAACAATAAAAAATAAAGGAAAGAGGCGTAGGGGACCGGCCATGGTGGCATGACCGGCCGGCCGGTGGGCCCGGTCCCTAGGCGCCTCTTTATTATTTTTATATTATTTTCTCTCTCCTATTTTGTGTAGGATTCCTCATTTGTCCATATTTTCGAATGCTCGTTCGTGCATCATTGTTGAGTACACTTGCACCATTTTATGGGGCTTACTCAGTGATAGTCCAGATGCCCGTTTGTTGAGTATTTATTACTATTTATGAAATTCAGTGGAGAATGATTCATAAAACTGAGTAATAAAGGTGAGTAGTTATTTATTATCAATCCATAAGATCAACCGTGGATTCGACCATGGATATCGAATAATAAAATGAGCATTACCATCCCATGGGATCGTGGATTCGACCATAGAATCGGAGTAATAAAATTATCTATTACCATTCCATGAGATCAGTTGTGGATTCAATCATGAAATCGGAGTAATGAGATAAAATAGATTATTTTCTAGGAATTCAGTGGCGAATGTCATGGTAGAATTAATCTATTGTAGAATCGAGATATGAGATAGTTGAAGCATCATACTCGTTCTGAAAGGTGCATAGTCAGGGAACAACGTGCAGCGTGCAGCGTCGACGTCCTAAAGGCGTTTAGCCCCCTCAACAAACAATTATGTAGAAGAGACGCCAGAATCTATACACGGTCTCTCTACATAGTCAGGGAACAATGAGTGTCACCGACGTCCTGAAGGCGTTAAGCCCACTTAACAAACAATTATGTAGGAGGACCGCCCAATCATTCTTCTATGTAGAGGTGGGTCTCTCTATGTAGTCAGGGAACAGTGAGTGTCACCGACGTCCTGAAGGCGTTAAGCCCTCTCAACAAACAATTATGTAGGAGAGCCTCCTGAATCTATACACGGTCTCTCTACATAGTCAGGGAACAGTGAGTGTCACAGACGTCCTGAAGGCGTTAAGCCCTCTCAACAAATAATTATGTAGGAGGACCGCCCAATCATTCTTCTATGTAGATGTGGGTCTCTCTATGTAGTCAGGGAACAGTGAGTGTCATCGACGTCCTGAAGGCGTTAAGCCCTCTTAACAAACAATTATGTAGGAGGACCGCCCAATCATGTTATTCTACATAGAGGTCATGATGAAATACGCGGCATCGAACGCTCAGCTAGTGGAGGCCTTTCGAGAAACATATTCATCATGGCTCTGAGAGGAATGTTCACTCAGTCAGAGATCTCGTAAAACATGAATCGTCAAATGCGTTCCTGAAGCCGGGTCAGAAACATGCAGTATCATGATTTTACTATTTTGACCTTTGTCAAAAATCCACCATCAACATTAAGTCTCCTGCTTAGTAAAGGACAGTCATGTTCATTTATGCAGTAAGCATCAGATGGTGATTTTTCAGTCGATAAGACAAGCAGTTGAACTCGCTCATACAAAGGTATTTTCAGAATCCTCGATTTGCTCCAATGGTATCATGTACGAGCAAATGCATAGATAAGGGCCCTGATAGTATGATAGAGTGTGATTCCGTAAGCACGGAGAGATGAAGCACTGCTGATTTGGTCAGTCGAAAGTCCAGTTTTGGTCGGTTTAGCATTTGCAGGCCCGAGCCCAAAAAGGAAATCCATGTTTTATTAGGTTTTGGAAATAAATTTAATATAAAAGGGAAGAAATCCTAAAAAAAATTGTTTTTGACTGACCGACCACCCTCCCCTTCATCCATTCACGTCCAGGCAGTCAGAGAAGGAGAAGTTTTTTCTACCGGAGCTGCTTACCATCGATCACCGTCCGGTGAACTTCCGGCCAACTCCAGCCGATCAAAAGGTAAGTTTTTTTTTTCGTTGTATGCTTTGTGTTGTTCATAAAACAAAATTTCATGCATGTATGTATACGTAGGGTTTCATGAAGAAATTATTTTAGAAAGCGTATGCTCGTTCGTTCGTTAGTTTAAGAAACAAGCAATAATCCCTAATATGAAACCTGGCGAGATTGGGGTATACCCAATTTTAAAGGGACACTTTTTGTGGGTTTTAGGGGGAGTCCTAATGGGTAAGTTACAAAACTACCCTTTTTAAAAAAAAACCTATTACCCTAAATCAGTTTTAATCTTTTCATTTCATCATCTTCTTCTCTTCTTCTCCTCCACAACCCTACCGGCTCCATCACCCCCACCACCACCAAAACTCGTCGATCAATTTGTTAAAATCATCGATTCGAAAACTCCGATTAGTCTTCATCAATGGATCCACCACGGAAGAAGGCAACTCGTATGAAAGAAACTAATCGAAAACCCAATGAATATAACCTTGGAATTGCAAGTTTGGTTGCTAAGAAAGTGAAGAAAAAAGCGGTTGAAGAAGAAGAAATTGAACCCGCTGAAACACGTGAAATGGTGTGCTTAAGAAAGTAAGGGCACACTTAAACTCACTCTAGTACTTCAATTTCATGTTTGCATGTCAAATTAGGTCAGAAAATTCGAATTTGTGAATTGGCGGTTGCGGCAAGCAAGGTTTTTTGTTATCGACCTTTCCGGGTTTTCATAGTTAGGGTTTGGTAGGGAGGGTATAAGGTTGAAGAACTTGTCGGATGTATAGTTTCTGTAACTGCTACTAGCAGGGCCGGCAGGTTATTTATCTGTATACCATTCCGGTGTCCTTTTTTTTTTAAATGAAGCCGGCATCTTATTATTGTTTACCCTTCCGGCTACTTGTTTAGAATGTTTCCTGATGCCTAGAATTTTTTCGTCAGGAAGGGTATTTATATAAAACCATTAGGCTGTTTGTCGGCCTACGATGTGTGGGAAATTGACCTTTCCGACCAGTTTAGTGAAAAATCCTATCTTTTTTTGTGCGCCGGAAGGCTATTTTGATGATACACTTCCGGCTTTGGCTTAGCCGGCACTCATCTTTTGGTCGACCTTTCCGGCCATTTTTCCACCGGATATGTTGTATATGTCTAACCTGCCGGCCTGTAATGTTTTTTTTTTTGAATTGTTCTTGTTCAGATTGCGAATGGCAAAGAAGAAAGCAACTCTTAGTCCTCCTTCAAACCCTCCTCGTGTTGGTGAGAAACTCTTGTCTTCAAAACATCGAGGGGTATATGTTGTGCCGGGAACGACAAAGGTCTTAGAACCACTATCTGAACCCAATGATTCAGACGAGACTCCAGATGAAGACCAATCAATTCCATCTGGTAGAAGAGGTGATGATGATGATGTTGATGAAACCAATCCGGCTGCTGGAGGAGGTAACAATGATGATGATGATGGTGATCAAGACATGCATGAGGCTGGAGGAGGTAATGATGATGGTGATGATGATGATGGTAATGGAGATAAAGGTAAGAATATCATCGAAGATGAAATTGTTGAAGAGGAAGAGGACCAAGAAGAAGAAGAAGAAGAAGGAGATGGAGATGGAAATGGAGAAGGAGAAGGAGAACAAACTCTAGCTATTGTTCAAGCCACCGAAGCTTCGGCTTCAACTTCAACCGGAACGAAGAAGAGGGTGATCACTAAACCGACTGATTCTCACATGCCTCCCAAACACTTGATGGTTGCACTGAAAGAAGGTGAGCCTCCAAAAGGGACCCCAACAGATGGTTGAGATGTTATTTTTGGATACAAAGACTCATGAGCATGTACGGTCCATAATACTATCGTAAGTAATCTTAATCCGTCTTTGTTATTTATTCAAGTGTGTAACTATCTTAATTAAATTTGCGTCAAGTGTTTTTATTTCTTTTCATTTTGTTTTTTTTTGGTATTTAGGATCACAAGCATGCCATCCGTCTCATGAGGCGCCAAGCTTCGTGTTCAGTGACTCATACTTGGGATCTTGAGTTGGAATGTGAGGAGGTGAAAGTGATTGTGAGGAACTCCGGGTTGTTGCCTGCGGTGGAGAGTTCGAATATTAATCATGATAAATTTACCTGTAGGAGCAGAATATCGCGACATCAATACTTTGCGAGAATAATAATGACTACACCGCGAAGGCGTCGCAGGAAGTAATATAAATGACGCAATGGATGACGACAGTCAAAACATGAGAAAAGTATGAAGACTTGGCAAGATTTAGGAGTGTCGCAAGGAAAAACGTTTATAACACTCGCGACACTTCGCGAGTTATTCCCGAAAATAAAGGACAACTTAGCTGTCATCCACTGTGTATTACCCTATATAAAGGGTTGAGTTAGTCTGTTGTGTGGGGGGGAATCTTCTTTGAATTGTTAAGCAAGTCATTAGGAGAGAGAAAATTAAGAGTGATTGTAATTTCTTTAGCTCTGTTCTACATTTCTTTGTAAACCTTTCAAGAAAACAATTAATAAAATATATTGTTACTCATCTTCAAATGGATTAATTAAGCAAATTCGAGTGAGGGGTGTAGTGTGGGATTTCCTGCAACTACATATGCGCTAGAAACAGGGAGAGAGTAGAAGATCAACCTTGTGAATTGAAAGAATCAGGAGTAATAAGAAAGAAATTTGAATAATTCTCAACAATTTGCTAAAATTGAGAAATGGCTAGAAGAAGGAATGAATGCACGTAACAACCAACGATTGTAAGGAGAAGTGGGAGATTAGCTGGAGAAAGGAGAAATGAAGTAGGTGAACCATCAAGGATAAATGCAAGAGATAGAGAAGAAGGTCAAATTCAACCACCAATACAACCACCAATTCAACCACCAATTCAGCCAGCACTGAATAGAGTAATAGATTATGATAGAGTGAGCGTGCATACATGGAGATCAGATTCTATGGAAGAAAGAGAAGAAGTGCAACAATTGATGAATAATGGACAAGAGGAGAGAAATCGAGAAGAAATGGGAGAAACAGCTCATAGAAATGAAGAAATCGCAGCATTAGAAACGTTGAGACAAACAATACATGAAGAAAGGCGTCTAGAAGCAGAAGAACGCGCAAATTTAACAAGGCAAAACCACGAATTAAGGATGGAAAATAGGAGGCTGCAAAATAGAAGATCGAGAAGTAATAACAGATCAAGAATCTGCGCAGAAACATTACCTGCAGGAAACGTTAATGAAGAAAATTTGGAAAGGGAAGTAAGTTTTGGCGAAGGAGGTCGTGAAGGAAGAGAAGTAGTAGAAGATCGTTATATTCCACGTCCTGAAGATCTACAGAATGGTCAAAATGACGGAAATCGAGAAAATAGGCAGCGTCAAGGGCAGAATGATACAATTAATGAAGAAAATCAGGGAGAAGGAAGAAGAATATTACTTGGGAGAGAAACACGAAGGAAACAAAAGGAAATTGAAGATGACATTGAAAAACATTATATTAAACAAGCGCGTTTAGCTCGCGAAAGGGAAAGATTGAGAGCAGAAATGGAAGAACAAGAATTAGAGGAAGCAATTCGGCAGAACAATCATGACAATCGAGAAAGAAGGCGCGAGCAAAATCGCAACAATGGAAATATTAATGAAGAGTATGAAAGAATACAAAGGAAAGTTGTGATAGGGTGTAGAATACATCCTATTTACTATCTATTGTTTATGCTTTCTTTGCTATTTTTCTTGTAAATTATGTATTTTATGCTTGTTTTGAGTTTTATAGCTACTTTGGAGTCGCACGGAGGAAAAGAAGAAGAAAGCACCCAATTTGAGCCAAAAGGGCAAAAAGGTCATTTTACAGGCGATTGATATATGGAGCCCAACCAAGGTTAAGGGGCAACCCAATTTGGAGGAGTACTAAAGCCAGGCCCAGTCAAGGCTAAGGGGGTTGTCATCGTGGTACCCCTTATCATATCGAGGGTGTAACTATCCCACCCTAACTCTTAACCCTACTAATTGAGAGATGGTTTTCTCTCATTTTCTTCATTCGCCCGGAAGTGAGAAAATAGACAAATCTGTATTAAAGCTGAGACCAAAATCGAGAAAGAGAGAAATAGATCGAGATTAATGGCAGAGGAATTGAGAGAGCAAATCGAGGGAGAATCACAGAGAGAACCGAGTTTACCGTTGCCATTAATGGTGTTCTTGAGTTCGGTGAAAATGGGATGAGTCTGTGATTGAAGCTCAGGAAGAAATGGAAGCAGATGTTGTCAAGTGAAGATGGGTGGCGTCTGGGACGTTGTTGATGTCGAGATTAAGGTGCTGGATATGAAAAACAGAAAGGGGTTTTGGTGATTTGGTTTAAGCATTGTTGCCTCAGAGAGGTCGAGATTCAATTGAAGGAAGAGGTGAAGATGGTATTTGTCGTAAGATGGGTTTCGATTTGAAGTGCTTGTTGTTGAAGGGCTGAATTTGTTAAAGAAAAGAATGGTTTGAGTTGGATCTGTGATGGAATTTGACGTTCAGAGACAGACTCAGAAGGACGACATGGTTCAGAGTCTGAGGTGGTGTAGCGATTCAGAGAGATGGGTTTTGTTAGGAATAAAAGAAGAAATCAGTGGCTGGATGATTACAAGAATCTGAGAGGTATTAGTAGGTATGACTCGGTTTATGAACAGGAGCTATGGAGATGACGGGGGAGAAGATGAACCTGATGTTGGAGAAATTGAATTACGGAGTTGGGTGTTCACTGGAAATGATGTTAGTAGTCTCTATAGGACGGAATGTGGCTAAAGACGAGTTGTTGCTGATTCAATTGAAGCTGAGAGTGTTACAGATTCGAAGTAAGAAAAGAATGGTGATGTTGCTGTTGCTCATAGAGGGAGATTTGTCACAGTTGCAGTTGGTGGTACTACAGTGTCATGGGTTGTTGGTATGCAGTGTAATTGCTTCAGGTGGTGCTTGAGTTTCTGAAGCTGGGCAGGGTTTTGAACTGAATAGCTGGGAATGATGTACTGGTGATGAGTTTCACTTGGGATTGGTGGCAGTGGAAGCAGCTGCAATGAGATGAACATGGCATGGTGGAGGACAGAGATGAGGGTGTGTTGCCATAGGAACTTTGCAGGTGATGAATGACCAGGGAGGTGCTGCTTTGGATTTGTATTAAAGCCATGAACTTGGACAAGACTGCTATTGCAGCTGCAGGCATGAGATGGGTGAAGTATTGAATTTGGTCAAGAAGCAGGTGTTGGAGAATGGCTGCTCTGATGGTGTTATGGAATGGCATGACTAAGCTGCAGGATGTGTATGGCATTGCAGGGAAGAGTATGAAGCTGAGCTGAGTGAAGCTGTTGAACTTAATAGATGAATGTATAGGTTCTTAACAGGAGAAGACCCAAGAAAACTGGCCTGAAATCGGCCTGAGAAATGCTCAACAAACAGAGTAAACTCGTTGAATTTTCGCTGCCTCGCCGAGTCGACCCGGTGACTCGTTGAACCTAACTCAAGAACTCAGTGAGTAAGACCGATTAGCCGAGTAAGAAGTCGACTCAAAGCCGACCGAGACGCTTCCCTTGACCCGCTGACTAACAGTTTGATTGACGGTTGACTTGTTTGACCGTTAGTCCTAACGGTGGACTGACGGAATATTCCGTCGAATATTCCACTGACGGAGAAATTTTCAGGTGGCCGGCGGTGACTATTCCGGTCGGATTCCGGCCATAATACCAGTTTTCCGGCGACCAAAATTCCAGAATTTTCTATGGACTTCTCTCATGGGTGTGAAGACTTGGACTAGGAATTGGATGGAGAATTGGGCTCAAACTTGGAAAGAGAAGATGGAAGAGTTGAGAAAGGCTTGGATTTGGAAATTGAATTGCTAAAGGAAAAGGATTCTATTCCTTGGAAGATTTGGAGAATATTGAAGCCTATAAATAGAGAAGTTCTCTATATCTTTTACACACATCTCTACACACACAACACTTTTCTTTTCTTATTCTTTGTGTGAACTCTTTAGCATGAGTAGCTAATTTTATTGATTGAGGATGAATTCCTAGTTCTTAACATATAATTTGAGTTTTGTTTTCAATTCTATCTTGAAGTTTTTCACATGATTATCGTTTGTTTTTACTAATAGGAATGATCTTAAAGACATTCATGATTGATTGATAGATTGTTTGGGTGGCCAACTAAATTGATTTGTTAATTTGATCTAAAGCTAGTGAAAGTTAGGGGATAAGTAATCATTTCTTGACTTTTTACATAAGTAGCAAACACGAGACCTTGCGGAGGGATTCCGTGGAGCAATTGTGTGTGAAAACAACGTTAGCAAGTAGACCTTGATCTAAGAGTCTAACTACTAATATTGACCTAATAAGTTCATGAATCTTAATGCGTTTATTTAAATTACATCTAGAGTGATCTACTACTAGGTGGTTTGGTAAATAGAATCCGGTAGTCGAGAACTTCCGTATCCGGTGATACAAGGGATTTAGGGTTTAGCACCGATCTAGTCGCTTTACCTACGGTTGGTGATAATCATGACTAATAACAAGTAGAAAAGAACATAACTTTAATCATTGTTTCGTAACGAAGAATGATTCCTTGATCTTGTCTCTCTTATTGCTTTCAATTTTATCTTTTAATTGCTTTGTTTATTTTCTTTTGCTTTTTACACCCCCCTTTTGTGACAATTTTTACAACTAGAATCTCTTGCTCCTCGTGGGAACGAACTTGACTTCCATTATATTATTTTTAATTGAGTGGAAACATTAATTAATTTGATTGCACCTACGACACGCATCAAATTTTGGCGCCTGCACGGGAGCAAATGGATGATTTTAGTTGTTTTTATTTTTCTTTTTGGTTTATTCTTGCTTTGTTGGATTCTATATCGTATCTAACTTAGGTTTCTGAGAATCTTATTTCAGGTATCGGTTTTCCATGTATGGTGGACAAGAGCAAGCATATTACAACAATCAATACGGTTTTCAACCTCAACATTATGGCAACTTCCAACCATCCTTAGGATACAGACTTTATGGATATTCTCATACATATCAACAACCTTATGACGGGTATGTAAGTGAACAATCACTAGGAAGGGAGGATAGTAATGCTTCTAAATCTATGTGTGATCTCCTTGGTGAAAGGCAACCTAGTTTGAGGGAACTTGAGAGAAGGTTCTATCAATTGATCGATGAAGGCATAGCATCGGATGAAGAAATTCTTGAAGCTAAAAGAACTTTAAGAATAGAACGTGAAAAACGTTATTATATGGGTTACGATGATGATTTTGAACCTTATGAAAATTATTGTAACAAGGATAAAGTTATTCCAACTCCGGATCATAATAACGATCCTTCACCTATTCAAAAGGAGGAGATTGGGTGTGACTTACCTATTGTTATAAACGGTGTAACACCCGCACATGAAGATCTTACAATCTATACCGATGAAAATCATTTTAGTGAATGGCCCGATTCCGATGATGAGAATGTTGAAGAGATAATGCTAGAGGATGAAACCACATTCATTGATTTTGTGGAAGACCCAATTGAACTTGCCAATGATTATAATGATGCCAAAACTTTGGTTAAGGTAGAAAACGACAAAGAATGGTTGCAAGGTTTAATAGAGGACCACGATATACAAGAGGTAAGTAATTCGCTTGAATTTTTTAAGGATGAAGAGGATTCTATAATACAAGAGATTGTGCAAGGTTTGTCTAACCCTTTGCATATTGATTCTTCTCCTTTATCTCTTATTGGTTTGAATGTATGTGCTTCGAAAGTATTTTTGGATGATTTTGTTTCTAAATATCCACCATTGGAAACACTTGATGCTAACACTATGCAGGTTTGCCAAGAGGAATACATGGAAGTTCCCAAATTCTATGTTCTTTATACACTTCCGAGTGTGGACGAGAATAAGTGTGGGGGAAATTTCTATCGAGCGATAACATCACTATTGTTTTCTTGTGCTAATATTTGTATGGAGTTATTGTTTTCAAAACAGGTATTATGGGTGGATCCTCAAATTTTCCGATTGTTAGTATATGGGGAGTGAATCTTACAAGAGCTAAGTCGGGCCGTCGACTTTAAAACAAGCGCTTAATGGGAGGCAACCCATAGGTTTTGTATTTCTTTTGCTTTTTATTTTTGTTATTTCTTTTTCTTGTTCCTTATCATGTTAAAATTTCCCACCTTGACTTTACTAGGAGGATTCAATTACATTGAGGACAATGTAAGGTTTAAGTGTGGGGGAGTGGTTAAGCATGTTTTTTTAAAAAAAATTACAAAAAAATTAAAAAAAATTGAAAAAAAAAAAAAAAAGTTTTACTTAAAACTTTCAACTTTTAGAGATTTTAGAGTCACTAGCATACTTCTAGGTATGTTTACATAGAGATTTTGACCGACATAATTGAACTTGGAAGTGTTAGAGAACTACATTCGGATTTCTTGTTTGTTAGAGTGTTAAATAATGGATTTAATCATGCCGGTGATGCGAATTTGGTGTAGGGAGAAATGCATTATTAGAGTTGCTGATCAATCATTAGTGGAGACTACCCGTATTCATATCATGTGAGGCACCGACTAGAAATTTTCCATCTACTAAAGAGCTTTCTTTTGAGTGTGTGTCACCGTACGTTAATTCCGGGTAGAATGGTGAGCTACCCAACCTCCCACCAATAGAAGCACTACTCTTTGATCTCTTGAGTGCTAATTTTGTCAATCATGAAGGGTGACGTCTATAGATGAAAGCCTCCTTCTTGTAGTTCGATTTGCAGTTAGCACCATTCTCTCTCTCGACAACAACGGATCCATAGAAACATTCTCATCATCAACAAGGAGCGACATCAAAATCTACAAGGAAAGTTGGAAAAAGTTCAAGGTTTACAAGCAACGGAACGAGAAAAAGAGCAAATTTCAAATATAAGTAAAGCAACATACGAAGAGCAGATTCTTACATATATGTTGAAGACTTACACTACAATGAGGTAATTTTATATCCAAGTATGAAGACTTATTCACAAGAGCGAAGAAAATCAAAAGGTGAGAATTTTTGAAGTTTATGATTTCAAGACGATACAAGTTGTGAAGAATCGAGCGGTAAAATACTTCTCCCACGGCCATGGTTTATTTTGTATTTAATTTCTCTTGTATTTTAATAAAAAAAAAAAAAAAAAAAAAAAAGAGAAAAGCAAGAGAAATTTTTGTTGTTAATAAGCCGTGGGGAAAGAAAATCTATAAGGAAGTTTCAAGCAACAAGGATTTTTAAGGTAAAAGAGTTACAAATCGTTAAGGATTTATGAAATTCGAGAATTTATCATCATAGTTGAAACCGAAGACGAATACCAGGAAGACGTTTCTATTGGATGCCGTGAGAGTGGTGTTATCATAATTGGCGATCGGATGTGAAGGTGAGTAAGTAATCTCATCCTCGATAATAATGGTTGATTTCCTTTCTTAGAGATCGTCAGAAAAATGGTTTTTCAAAATATTAAAAGATGTGGGTTTTTAAAAAAAATATTTCGGAAGTTGTCCTTCCCACCATTCAACGTATCGCAGGATTTCTCTCTTCATTCCTACCTGCACACATGTGAGAACCATTAAAAATCCGTCTTTTTGAGTGCAATTATCATAAAATCCTTTTTGATGAGGCAGAAGTCGAGGCGAAATGCTTATTGATCGTTTCTCAAACACGCGTTCTCTCATTATGGTGTGGTTATTTCTCACTCAACATTTAAGAACGAGAATATGTTCTTTAGTATTTCTAACTTCTTATTACTAGCATGCAGAAACTCTATGTCCTCATAGCTCTTTGGATGCTTGGGACGCTTGAACGCTTTGAAGTTGTGAGTTTTTAGTTTGATTTGCTCGAGGACTAGCAAAGTCTAAGTGTGGGGGAATTTGATAGGGTGTAGAATACATCCTATTTACTATCTATTGTTTATGCTTTCTTTGCTATTTTTCTTGTAAATTATGTATTTTATGCTTGTTTTGAGTTTTATAGCTACTTTGGAGTCGCACGGAGGAAAAGAAGAAGAAAGCACCCAATTTGAGCCAAAAGGGCAAAAAGGTCATTTTACAGGCGATTGATATATGGAGCCCATCCAAGGTTAAGGGGCAACCCAATTTGGAGGAGTACTAAAGCCAGGCCCAGTCAAGGCTAAGGGGGGTTGTCATCAGGGTACCCCTTATCATATCAGAGGGTGTAACTATCCGGCCCTAACTCTTAACCCTACTAATTGAGAGATGGTTTTCTCTCATTTTCTTCATTCGCCTGGAAGTGAGAAAATAGACAACGGCTGTATTAAAGCTGAGACCAAAATCGAGAAAGAGAGAAATAGATCGAGATTAATGGCAGAGGAATTGAGAGAGCAAATCGAGGGAGAATCACAGAGAGAACCGAGTTTACCGTTGCCATTAATGGTGTTCTTGAGTTCGGTGAAAATGGGATTGCTGTTATGAGTCTGTGATTGAAGCTCAGGAAGAAATGGAAGCAGATGTTGTCAAGTGAAGATGGGTGGCGTCTGGGACGTTGTTGATGTCGAGATTAAGGTGCTGGATATGAAGAACAGAAAGGGGTTTTGGTGATTTGGTTTAAGCACTGTTGCCTCAGAGAGGTCGAGATTCAATTGAAGGAAGAGGTGAAGATGGCGCTGTCGTAAGATGGGTTTCGATTTGAAGCTGCTGTTGTTGAAGGGCTGAATTTGTTAAAGCAAAGAATGGTTTGAGTTGGATCTGTGATGGAATTTGACGTTCAGAGACAGACTCATAAGGACGACATGGTTCAGAGTCTGAGGTGGTGTAGCGATTCAGAGAGATGGGTTTTGTTAGGAATAAAAGAAGAAATCAGTGGCTGGATGATTACAAGAATCTGAGAGGTATTAGTAGGTATGACTCGGTTTATGAACAGGAGCTATGGAGATGACAGGGAGAAGATGAACCTGATGTTGGAGAAATTGAATTACGGAGTTGGGTGTTCACTGGAAATGATGTTAGTAGTCTCTATAGGACGGAATGTGGCTAAAGACGAGTTGTTGCTGATTCAATTGAAGCTGAGAGTGTTACAGATTCGAAGTAAGAAAAGAATGGTGATGTTGTTGTTGCTCATAGAGGGAGATTTGTCACAGTTGCAGTTGGTGGTACTACAGTGTCATGGGTTGTTGGTATGCAGTGTAATTACTTCGAGGTGGTGCTTGAGTTTCGAAGTCAGGCGGGGTTTTGAACTGAATAGCTGGGAATGATGTACTGGTGATGAGTTTCACTTGGGATTGGTGGAAGTGGAAGCAGCTGCAATGAGATGAACATGGCATGGTGGAGGACAGAGATGAGGGTGTGTTGCCATAGGAACTTTGCAGGTGATGAATGACCAGGGAGGTGCTGCTTTGGATTTGTATTAAAGCCATGAACTTGGACAAGACTGCTATTGCAGCTGCAGGCATGAGATGGGTGAAGTATTGAATTTGGTCAAGAAGCAGGTGTTGGAGAATGGCTGCTCTGATGGTGTTATGGAATGGCATGACTAAGCTGCAGGATGTGTATGGCATTGCAGGGAAGAGTATGAAGCTGAGCTGAGTGAAGCTGTTGAACTTAATAGATGAATGTATAGGTTCTTAACAGGAGAAGACCCAAGAAAACTGGCCTGAAATCGGCCTGAGAAATGCTCAACAAACAGAGTAAACTCTGTTGAATTTTCTGCTCTGCCGAGTCGACCCAGTGACTCGTTGAACCTAACTCAGTAACTCAGCTGAGTAAGACCAGTTAGCCGAGTAAGAAGCTGACTCAAAGCTGACTGAGACGCCTCCCTTGACCCGCTGACTAACAGTTTGATTGACGGTTGACTTGTTTGACCGTTAGTCCTAACGGTGGACTGACGGAATATTCCGTCGAATATTCCACTGACGGAGAAAATTCTCAGGTGGCCGGCGGTGACTATTCCGGTCGGATTCCGACCATAATACCAGTTTTCCGGCGACCAAAATTCCAGAATTTTCTATGGACTTCTCTCATGGGTGTGAAGACTTGGACTAGGAATTGGATGGAGAATTGGGCTCAAACTTGGAAAGAGAAGATGGAAGAGTTGAGAAAGGCTTGGATTTGGAAATTGAATTGCTAAAGGAAAAGGATTCTATTCCTTGGAAGATTTGGAGAATATTGAAGCCTATAAATAGAGAAGTTCTCTATATCTTTTACACACATCTCTACACACACAACACTTTTCTTTTCTTATTCTTTGTGTGAACTCTTTAGCATGAGTAGCTAATTTTATTGATTGAGGATGAATTCCTAGTTCTTAACATATAATTTGAGTTTTGTTTTCAATTATATCTTGAAGTTTTTCACATGATTATCGTTTGTTTTTACTAATAGGAATGATCTTAAAGACATTCATGATTGATTGATAGATTGTTTGGGTGGCCAACTAAATTGATTTGTTAATTTGATCTAAAGCTAGTGAAAGTTAGGGGATAAGTAATCGTTTCTTGACTTTTTACATAAGTAGCAAACACGAGACCTTGCGGAGGGATTCCGTGGAGCAATTGTGTGTGAAAACAACGTTAGCAAGTAGACCTTGATCTAAGAGTCTAACTACTAATATTGACCTAATAAGTTCATGAATCTTAATGCGTTTATTTAAATTACATCTAGAGTGATCTACTACTAGGTGGTTTGGTAAATAGAATCCGGTAGTCGAGAACTTCCGTATCCGGTGATACAAGGGATTTAGGGGTTTAGCACCGATCTAGTCGCTTTACCTACGGTTGGTGATAACTGTGACTAATAACAAGTAGAAAAGAACATAACTTTAATCATTGTTTTTTAACGAAGAATGATTCCTTGATCTTGTCTCTCTTATTGCTTTCAATTTTATCTTTTAATTGCTTTGTTTATTTTCTTTTGCTTTTTACACCCCCCTTTTGTGATAATTTTTACAACTAGAATCTCTTGCTCCTCGTGGGAACGAACTTGACTTTTATTATATTATTTTTAATTGAGTGGAAACATTAATTAATTTGATTGCACCTACGACACGCATCAAGTTGATAGACAACCAAGAAGAGAAAATGATAGATACAATGGCGTGCACATTCGCGAACGAGATGAAGGAGAAAGTCGCAGAGAAAGAAGAGAAGAGAGTGTTGAACAAGAAAATCAAGATAGACGT